>CM035431.1:60973707-61458707 GCA_020310875.1 Ceratopteris richardii | reverse complement strand
GTTCGGGCTACTTAGAAATTGCAGCTTCTACATAGTGATGTCTGTGGTCCTATGCAGACACCTTCTTTTGGTAATTATCTTTACTTCGTGACTTTCATGGATGATTTTTCGAGGCATGCATGGGTATATCCATTGAAGGTAAAGTTCGAAGTGTTCATGTGCTTCAAACAGTTTTTGGTTTTGGCTGAAAATCTTTCAGCATGTAAAATAGGCACCCTCCATTCTGATCAAGGGGGGGAATATATGTCTTCTGAATTTAATGCATTTCTGGTTGCATGTGGGATAAAACACTAGTGTACAGTGCCATATACACCTCAACAAAATGGAGTTGCTAAACGAAAGAATAGGTCACTCATGGAGATGGCGAGGTGTATGGTCAAGAGTCAGGCTTTACCACATAGTTTCTAGCTTGAGGCTGTCATGTGTGCAGCATATGTACTGAACAAGTGTTCCACTAAAGCATTACAGTCTATCACTCCATATGAGGCTTGGCATGACCGCAAGCCATATGTTGCTCATCTGCGTGTTTTTGGTTGTTTGGCATATGCATTAGTGCCTGAACAACATCGTAGAAAATTGGATGATAAAGCACTAAAATGTATTTTTGTTGGGCACAGTTCTAAAAGTAAAGGCTATCGTCTGTATCATCCATAGACTAAACGCATTCTGGTTAGCCGTGATGTTGTTTTTGTGGAGGATGTTATTTAGCCATTGCTTTCATGTACTAAGGAGACATCTGTTAGCTCCAAAGACATGTATGATACTTTGCTGCGTCTTTTTACATGTGGACAGTCTAGTGCTGGTCCTAGTGAGGCAACTCTCAGCCTTTGCAGGTTCCATGTGATGATGTAGATCATTCCATTTCTGATGCAGATTTACATGATGCACTTATTGATGAGACAACTGATATTGAGCAGGCAAGAAGTATGCCAAAATGGCTGGTGCAGACCTTGCGTAATAGCAAATTAGATGCACCTCTGTCATATTGTACTCGATCAGGCTCTCATAGTGCCTCTTTTGGATCAAGTTTCTATGCTATGTCTGCATCTAGTCTATGTGATGAGACTGATCCTGTTTCATTTGATGAAGCACAAAATTCAGAAAATTGGATGGTTGCTATGCAATCTGAATATGATGCAATAATGAAGAATGGTACTTGGTCTTTATGTGACTTGCCTCCTGGCAAGAAGGCCATTGGCATTAAGTGGGTATACAAGCTGAAGCGTAAACCTGATGGTACAATTGACAAGTATAAGGCTAGGCTTGTTGCAAAGGGTTATGCATAGGAAAGAGGCATTGATTTTGATGAAACCTTTGCACCTACATGCCGCATGACTACTGTTCGGAGCATTTGTGCACTTGCAGCCCATCATGGTTGGAATGTACATCAGTTGGACATTAAAACTGCATTTCTGAATGGTGACTTGCATAAAGAAGTGTATGTTTTTCAGCCCCGTGGCTTTGTGTTGAAAGGGCATGAAAACCAGGTGTGCAGGTTAAAGAAGGCATTATATGGTTTAAAGCAAGCACCACGTGCTTGGTATGAGAAGATACATGCCTATCTGATTGCACATAGTTTTGAGAACAATCCAACTGAAAGCACCTTATAGATTAAGTGTGCTAATGATGTGCTTCTGATCATTGTTGTCTATGTTGACGACATGTTGCTCACTGGTCCTATTGAGACGCATATTGCTGATTTTAAGGCTGATTTGCATGCCTCATTTGAGATGTCTGATTTGGGGCATTTGCATCACTATTTGGGCATTCAGTTTATGCAAGTTGATGGTGGAATGTCTTTGTGTCAAACAAAATATATTGACACATTATTGCAGCATTTTGGCCTTGAAGATTGTAAGCCTATTGCCACTCCTATGGAGACAGGTTTACGATTGAGTTTTCATGATGCTAGAGATGCATTTGATGTTGTTCTCTATCAGGAGGCTGTTGGATGCTTGATTTACTTATGCATTACTTGGCCAGATATTCAGTTTGCTATCTCATAGATGAGCATGTTTATGCATTGCCCTGGAGTCAAGCATTGGCAGGCAGTTAAGCGCATCTTTCGCTATTTGAGTGGTACTCGGCTACTTGGGTTGTTTTATCCCAAGGGGGGATCACTACCACCAGATTTGCATGCTTTTTATGACTCTGATTGGGCTGGTTGCTATGACACTCGTGTGTCCGCTAGTGGCTTTTGTTTCATGCTTGGTAGCTCATGTATATCTTGGTTGAGCAAGAAGCACCCTACTGTGGCCACTTCGAGTTATGAGGCTGAGTATAGGGCAGCTTTCACAACTATTGTTGAGTGTGTGTGGCTCAAATGCCTTATGGCTGATTTGGGTGTTGGTTAGACTTTTGCCACCACCATCTTCACAGAGAGTCAGAGCGCATTGGCAGTTGCGAGGAACCCTATGTTCCATGCTCGCACTAAGCACATTGAGGTGCATTATCACTATGTTAGGGAGAGGTTCTCTCTTGAGGAGATCAACTTGGCATATGTGCCCACGCAAGAGAACGTTGCAGACCTTTTCACGAAGGCTCTGCCTAGGGAGAAGTTTGAAGCTTTCCGCAAAGCTTTGGGCTTACTTCCTTTTGTGGAGTGATTTCCACATAGCTTGGCACTTCCTTATACATGAGTGCCAGCTCCTTGCTCACCGCATCACTCCCAGGGGGGATTTGTTGATATATTTAGGTAGTGATGTGTGTGAACACACTAGGACCTCCGGGGCACTTTTTTCCCTCTTTAGGAGGTTTTTTTCCACCAACTTGTATATATGCCTATTGCCCTAATGGGCTACTTATCTTTGTACATTCTCTAGTAATACATTCAGTATTGTGTGTTGTGCTCCAAGCTTCTTCTTCTTCCTTGTGATGTTCGCGTGCTTCTGCAGACGTCTAACTCCAATAGAGTTCATATTTGAAATAACTACAACTTGGAAAGAAAACAAATCCTTTTTCATTTGGTTAAAAATCTTGATTAGTAGGGACTACAACTTAGTACATGAAAATTGGATATTTTTATCTTTTGGTAGAGGATCAAAGCTAAAATGTAATGATCTATACAATTAAAACTAAATGGGAAGTGGGTAAAAGTAAGAGAGAGGATAAACTATCTATCAAGGGCACGAAGAAATTAATGAGATACATAGAGTTAGATGAAAGGTAGTAAAAAAATCTCTATAACTTATAATATGATATCAGCTCATTTTGTAATATCTATCACATTTGAGCATGTTGAATGTAATTATTAATACTTTGTAGGCCCAAGATGAAAATGAATAAGTACAAGTATAGAAATAATCAAGTATAGAATAAGAATAAGTCACTACAAGACAAGTTTGGAATATTATAAATATAATAATGATTAGGAAAATAGAAACTTGAAGTAATGGAAAAAGGGAAAAAATAATAAAGATTGATTCCTAAAGTTACAAAACCAAATATGTTTTCTTATAAAGGTGGTGATAATTATTAGGATACATGAGAACTTTGGTTAGGATCATCTCTTTAGAATTGTCACCAATGACCTAAAAAGGCTTTTAAGAATAGGCGCTTAGGTGTATAGATGGGATTGACCCTATAAAAGTGTTCATTAGAGCTTGAACCAAGGCACAAGAGAAAAGAAAATCTAAGTGGTTGGAAAAAAGTAGTTGAGAACTTCATAGATTTCGAAGTAAAGGCCAAAAAGACAAATGTTCTTAGAAATAAAATTGTGAAAACATAAAAGAAGGTGGAAAAATAGAAATGAGGAATTCGGATAGAAACTATCAAATTATAAAGAGAAATTTAAAGAAACCCATACACAATCAAAACAAAAACACCATAAAAAACTCTACCCAAACCTTAGTAGTAGTGAAAGACACATATTTGAGGTCAGTTCAATATTAACTAACCCCATGTTTAATGACATAGAACTATTGACTTAGAGCTCATCTATCTAGATTTAAAGAAATTCCTAGCATAATGTAAAATATGCTATCCTAAAGTGATTTAGAGAAAGAGAGACTAATCATATACTAAAGATGATTAAGGTAGCACAAAAACTGCTAAAAAGGTCAATTACATGCCAATCAAGGACAAAATCCAAAATTGTTATTTTCAAGGATTCATATATGACTTGAATACTCAAGAAATCCCTAATGATTCAAGAGAGTTGAATAAACGAGAGAAATTATATAGAGAATCTTTTTCTATAATTTGTGATGTGGAAGGATCCTTGCCATAAGTATTTTAGAACAAAGTTCAAGAACCAAAATGGTCCAAAAATCCACAAGGAAAACCTCTAATTATAGAAGTGGATCTAGAGTTCTAAACATTTCCAGTGGACATTGCATTATTGTATGGTTATATTCCACAATGATAAACTGATTTAGGATTATTTTCAATTGAGAGTTTCTAATTCCATACAAAACAAGGTTAAAATTCTTGAAAGATCCTTCTATTAGCTCACATATGTGTGAACCTAGGTAACTACAAAAGCATTTTTTAGGTTCAAAATCAAATTATTTTCAACATTGAAGGAATTTCTAAAAGTAAATACATCTTTATTATAGATAATGGTCAATAAAGTTATAAATAGGACAAATTAGGTTGAATGCATAGAGATAGAAGCTACAAAGATATGTTTGGGTTTCCAATAATCCCAATAAATAAGGTGGGAGAATACATTGAAGGAGACAAATAAAATACACGCCTTCCCATTGAGTTCAATAGGAACCTAGCTAAAGTTTTCTTAGATAATGATGTGTGTGTCTATCACAACCAAGGGAATGGAACGAATTGGGAGAGAGATAACTCAGCCCATTCCTTTGAAGCTTCACTTAATATATGCATTCATAGTAACTCCCTTTGGGCTTATCAATTCTCCAATAGCTTTCCAACATTTAATATGTCATATATTTATGAAGTTCACAAGGAAAAAATTAGAAGTATATGTGGATGAATTGTGCTTTTAATTATCTATGAGCAACATATATTCTTGAACTAGATAAAACACTGGAAAGTGTTGAAAATATAGGGTATATTTAATCCAAATCAACATGTCTTCTAGTGAGGCAACGGAAAATTTTGATACATAGTGTCCAGATATGGTACTTTCATGGATGAAGCCACGTAACAATCATCATAGAAATGCCAAAACCTAGGAATGTGAAAGAAGTGTAAGAATTTGTCAGTGGCTACAAAAACTATCAAAGCTTTATCCATACTTTTGGGGATGTAAGGATCATGTAATCTTACCCCTATGTTCATATACATATATCTTTTATAGAGAATTGCCTCAAAAAATCATTATGTGGGATTTGAGGATTCCATGCATGTGTGTGTGTCTCCCATCTCCTCTATCTCTCTCTCTCTCTCCATCCATATCCTCCTTGCTTCTCTTGTTCATCCCATCAAATCCTTGCATTGGCATCAGACCTAGGATTCTTCACATCACCTAGTCATTTTGGAGACTTGGTGAGCACGCTTATGCACATGGTTTTATGTGCATGCTAGATGCATGGTTATGTGATAAGTGGTTCAACTGGTTTCTTCTCTAGTGATACTTTGGAAATGTGAGTTATGCATATGGATACGTAGGTGTGATGCTATGATGATACAATATTTTTTGTAGTGTCTTATTACATTGTTACTCTCTTGGCTTGTTAGCATGGTGCCTTCTCAATTTGATGGCACAAACTTTCCAAAATGTAAAGATAAAATGTGGCATACATCAGTTCATGTAAGATTACACGTATGTGCATAGAGATGCACAGAGGCCTCATGACATGCCCGACCATGTATAAATGGATATGCACGCATTGGCTAGCTCCACTATCCGGTTGCAGCTTTTGGATTGTATATATGAGTTTGTGATGCATGAGGAGATGAGTAGTGCATTATGTCAGAGACTACATGACATGTATGCAAGTCCATTGACTCATGTGGGACATAGCTTAGATAGATGGCTTCAATGTTGGCACTCTGGTTGTGAGGGTCATGCTCAATGACATTGCTTCAGATGGATGCGATGACAATGTTAGAGACCTGCACATGATGTAGGTCAGGTAGTGGTTTCAAGAGAGGCTTTGATAGTTGATTATGCCAGTCATGGTGATATCACTTTCTCCTAGGATTCATTTGAGGATTCCTCTTGTTCATTGGATGGCACACATATGGCTTGGTTGCTTGATGCATTAGCCACTTTTCATGTTACTACACATCACAAGTGGTTTTGTCAATTCTCAAGTGAGAGTCATTGATGTGTGCACATGCATAATGGTTCAACATATGACATAGAGTATGCACGAGATGTTTACCTTATACTACCTAGTAGATCACCATTTACACTCTTCCCAGATTGACAATTATGAGGTGGATCGCCTCATGTTGGTACTTGCCATTGTGCTAGAGTGATAGTAGAGGATGTAGACAAGGCAAGGGGAGAGCTCAAAGCTCATCACCCTGTGCCATATGTGGTTTATAAATCACATCACAGAGAATTGTTTCAAGAACCCAAGTAATCAAAGATGAAGAGGATACAAAACAGGAGGCTATGGAAATTCAAGAGATAGATTTAATAACTCTTATGGATACATCAACAACTCATACAAAAGAAATTATCCAAGAGGATACAAAGCATGGAGAGACTACAACAACTAATAGATGATCAAGCTCATGAGGATATACTTCTACTCATGAACATGAAGGAAGGTAAGCCTGATGAGCATGTGTACTACATAGACTCTAGATGCTCAAATCATGTGGCAAAAAATGTGGCTCTACTCTCAGGCTTGGAAGATCTAAAGAACAAACATGAAGTCCAAATCGGAGATGATAGAAGACTTTCAATTGAGAAGATAGGTAATGTGAAAACATCGAATGATAACATGAAACCTATTAAGTAGAGTACTTTATGTGCCTATCAAACATGGAGTGTTGAGGATCCATACCAAGGGTTCAAGAATAAACCAGAGGGATATAAGATAGGTAGAATTTTTTCATTTGGACTCCAAGACACCACAAATATTGCCTTGCTCAACTATGACACTCAAACCCTATCAGAATTAGAGGTTTAGCATAAGAGGCTAGCTCACATTGGACAAAGACTTCTCAAAAAAATAGTAGAGATAATAGTGTTATTGGATTACCCAACATATCAAACCAACACATGATATACAAGTGTAGTGCATGTTAGTTTGGTAAGTGACACAGCCAACCATTCACCAATAAAGGCTACATACATGGAGATCTTTTGGAGCTTTTGCACACAAATGTTTGGGGACCAAGCAAAGAACCTTCAATTTCTGGAACAAGGTACTATGTGTCATTCATAGATGATTATAGCAGATGGACTATCTTATATTTCGTGAGGATGAAGTGTTTTCATGCTTTAAAAAAATACTTAGCTCTTGTGGAGAATCAAATAGGTAAAACCCTAAAAAGACTAAGGTCAGATGGAGTGGGAAAATATTTCTCCCATAAATTTGATTCTTATCTCCAAGAGAGAGGATTCAAAAGGAAAATCACCACCAGATACACTCGTGAGTAGGATGAAGTGGGAGGGACAAGAAAAAGGACCATTGTGGAGGCTGCAAGGTCCATGCTTAAGAAGTATCTATCTAACTATTTGTGGGTTGAGGCACTATCTACTGCTAATTATTTGATAAATAGATTACCATCAAAGGATCTAAAATATCATGACTCCATATGAGGCATGAAATTGAAGAAGACCTAGTTTGGACCATTGTAGGATATTTGGGTCCATTAAATATGCACACATACCTTCACATATAAGAGGTAAATTGGGCCCTAAGGTAAAGAAGTACATGTTCATAGGCTATGAACTCAATCAAAAGGGTTACAAATTATACAATCCTAGAAACAAAGGCTTTATGGTAAGTGAATATTTTTGTTTGATGAAAAAAAAACATGGTTTGAAGATGATTACCAGAAGATCAATCCACCATATGTTCTAGAGGAAGAATTTCCAACTCTATCAAGCAAGAATGCACAAACACTTGAAGTATCAAGTGGCTCTAAAGATGATCAAAATACTCCAAGAAGAGAAGTTAAATCATGGAACTCCAAAGGCAAATCTAAAGTGCAGGAGTTGAGGGATGTAGCAGAATCTTCTCAACAAACCATTAGAAGGTCAACTAGAAAGAAGAAGAAGCCAGAGAGGTATGGCAATGATACATCATTGTTCACTAAAGACTCTATCTATTTAGCCCAAGATTCAAACTCTAAGGAGCCCTCATCTCATGAGGAAGAAAAGAAGAAATCAGAATGGATGAATGCCATGGGGAAGAGATTGAAGCATTAGGAAAATCATACTTGGGAATTAGTACCCAAGAGCTCATCCATGAAGATTATTGGATCTATGTGGATATACAAAGTGAAGGAGAACTCAGATGGAACCATCAACAGGTACAAACCAAGACTTATGGCCAAAGGGTATCCACAAACACAAGGTATTGAATATGAAGAGAATTTTTCACTTATGGAAAAGATGCCAACTATCAGAGTGCTTATGAGCATTGTAGCTTCCAAGAATTGGAAGATTATTCGATGGATTTAAAGAATGCATTTTTAAATGGTTGGATATCTGAAGAGGTATATATGGCTCAACCTCTTGGTTTTGAAGATTCATCATCCCCTTAACATGAATGTAGGTTATGTCACGAGGAAGGAGATAAGGAAGAGAGCTCACACACACACACTCACTCTCAAGGAGAAGCACACACACAAATTGAGGCAAGGAAGAATGATCTTCTTCTTCGTCTTCTTCTATTACATAAAAAGGGATATACAAGAATGACCTAAGAAACAAGAATACAACAAGTGCAATATATAAAGGTCAATACATAAGGAAAAACCTAATGTTCGTGAATGAGTGAGCTGGCAAGGAACAAATGTGCCATCACTCTAGGTAGATAAATCTAATAAAGATCAATGAAGTATCCTTGACATATATCGGCGTGACCACTATACATGTCAGAGAAACAAAAAACGGGTACGTGTCATCCTGGATCATCACATGTTGAGCTTGATATCTCAACACTCCCCCTCAAGCTCAACGCCATATCCTGTAATCCAAGCATCTCCCGAAACTTCTTCAACTTCTGAGCTCCAAGTGCTTTGGTGAAAATATCAACAACCTGCTCATATGTTCTCACATAAACAAGATCAATATCACCTGCTAATACCTTCTCTCTAATGAAGTGATAATGTACCTCCATATGCTTTGTTCTAGCATGTATAATAGGATTCCGTGCTAACTGTATGCTGCTAAGATTATCACAATAAATAGTGATAGGTTTTACCACATCCACACCTAAATCTACAAGTAGCATTCCTAGCCATGATGCTTCACATGCTTCCATTACAGCACCTCCTATACTCAACCTATGTACTCGACAAAGCAATAGTGGGTTTCTTCTTGATGCTCCATGTAATAGCTACACCTCCAAGTGAGAATAGAAAACCACTAGTAGATCTTCTATCTGGAATGCTACTAGCCCAATCTGCATCGGTGTATCCATAAACCTGCAAATCTACACCAACTTCATAAAATAATGAATAATCCAAAGTAGCACTCACATAACATAGAGTGCACCTTACAGCATCCAAATGTGGCTTCCTGGGAACCTGCATAAATTGACTTTCAAGTCCAACAATACAACTTAGATCAGGCCTTGTGATTGTGAGATATATAAGAGTTCCAACAATTTTCCTGTACATAGTAGCATTTTCCAATGTTTCACCTGACATAGTATCCAACTTCAAATTTTGATCTAATGGCATAGAGATTGGCTTACAATCAGCCATACCCTACTTTTGTAGCATATTCAAGGCATATTGCCTTTGCAACATCCATATACGTTGTCCTGTATGTATAAACTCAATGCCCAAGAAATAGCGTAGCACACCAAGATCTTTCATGTCAAATTCCTGCATAAGAAGTTGCTTTACCTCTTTGATGCTTCCTTCATTATACCACCTACAATCAGGTCATCAACATAAATAGCCACAATAGTGATGCCATCATCAGCCTTCCTTGCATATAGTGAGTGATCTACATCACACATAGAAAACCCAATGATGGTTAAGTAATTAGCAATCCTTGGATGCCATGCACAAGGAGCTTGCTTCAGCCCATACAAAGCCTTTTGCAACCTGCAAACATATTCTAGATGCTTTGAATCTTCATATCCTTGTGGCTGGTCCATATATACTTCTTCCTCTAACTCTCCATGTAGGAAAGCATTCTTCACATCCATCTGATGCAAAGTCCATCCTTTTGTTGTAGCTAATGCAACAAGTGTTCTGACAGTAGACATTTTAGCTACAGGGTTGATGAATGTTTCCTCATAATCAATGCCATATGTCTGTGAATATCCTTTAGCTACCAATCATGTGTTATACCTACTTATGCTACCATCAACATTATGCTTTACCTTGTAAACCCATTTGCAGCCTATGGGTTTTTTTCCTTGCGGCAATGCAACTAGCTTCCATGTGTCATTTCCATAAAGTGCAGCCATCTCCTCATCCATAGCTTTTTCCCAATCTGGAATTCCAATTGCATCTTCAAAGCAAGAAGGTTCAGCATCTTGTATTACCTTTGTCATGTAGGCACAATGACGAGCCATATAACTGTCATACATCAATCGTTGCACTGAATTCCGCATCCTCCCAGATCTTCTTGGTCCTAGGTTACTTCTCCTTGTATCCTCTATATGTGCCCTTCTTAATCCTAGAGTTTTCATAGAGGGAGATCCAAGTTCCTCATCAAGACTCTTTTCTTAACCGCTTGATGGCTCCGAAACTTTGATCTGACAAAAACAAGTGACCCTAAAGGGATAACTTTCGAAAATATTTTGAGGTCTTCTACCTTCACACCGATTTTCATAGCAAACGGAGATCGTTTGTGAATCACGTTTTCTCCATGCCTTGCTGCATACTCTTCACCGTCGCCTTCTCCACGAGCTCTCTACAACCACATTGACTCTGATACCATGACATGAGGAAGGAGATAAGGAAGAGAGCTCACACACACATACTCACTCTCAAGGAGAAGCAAACACACAGATTGAGGCAAGGAAGAATGATCTTCTTCTTCTTCTTCTATTACATAAAAAGGGATATACAAGAATGACCTAAGAAACAAGAATACAACAAGTGCAATATATAAAGATTAGTACATAAGGAAAAACCTAATGTCCATGAATGAGTGAGCTGGCAAGGAACAAATGTGCCATCACTCTCGGTAGATAAATCTAATAAAGCTCAATGAAGTATCCATGACATATACCGGTGTGACCACTATACATGTCAGAGAACAAAAAATTGGTACGTGTCATCTTGGATCATCACATGTTGAGCTTGATATCTCAACAGGTTAACGAAGGGTCTATATGGTCTAAAGCAAGCCCCAAGGGCTTGTAATAATAGGTTTGTCACCTATTACCAAGGCAAAGGATTTGTGGTTAGCAAAGGAGATCGTTCACTCTTCATTAAGAGGAATCAATATGAAGTCATATACCTTTGTGCATGTGTTGATAATATAATAATCACATGTAATGATGTTGAAGGCATGAGGAGGATCAAGCTTCAAATGAAGGAGGAGTTCAAGATCAAGTATCTAGGGCAACTTACTTACTTCCTAGGGTTGGAATTAGCATACACAAAAGATGGTCTGTATCTGAAGTATTTCAATGGCAATGCACCATAGTGCACTCTCCTTCTCAAGAGCTCCATGATGATATCATCAGAGTAGAAAACCAAGCTGCAAGCACCGCACACAGTACTCTGCACAAAGGCTATAGAATACACAAAAAAACACAGTACACAGGGAGCACAAACACAAACTTCTTAGGTGTTACAAATGCAATCAAAATTACAGTCTGTGGCTGACCAAGCCAATATATGTTTTAATAAAGAATATATACAAAAGTGTTTGGTGGTCTCATTCAATGCTTATATCTCAAGATATGAATGATTTGTATGATTATGCCTATGTATCACCTAGTTCCTGAAAAAGTCTAGGTGATCCCCAAACTTCTTAGATTCATTTCTCAATGCATGGAAAGTATAAAGTCATAAAATAACTTTACTTAATTAGCTTCAAACTTCTATTGAATGTGTGCAAAATCTCTCTTGACAACTGCTACCAAGCTATGAGCAATGAACAAATTTTTGAGAGCATCTCTTCCAAAAATAGAAAGTTTCTTAGGGATTTGAAACTCACAACTCATCTGTTTCAATATAGAAGTTTGAGATTGATACTCCAAAGTAACTAGGTGATTAAAGTGCATATTGTAGAAGCCTAGGGAGTTCAATAAGTTTTTCTAAAGTTTCAAAGGCTAATGTTGAGCAGGATTTTGCCAACACAATCTCATCTCTACAACTACATCCATCACCTCTTCATAGTTTCACCATGACATTAATCAATGGCTTCTTTTAACAATGTGTCCATGAATTTAGTGCTATATTGCATCCATGCATGGGTATATAATCGAACACTCTCTATTTTAAGAAAGCTTGAATACTATTCTTCACTTTATCTACATATTTTGTTCACATTTTATTGTAATCTGGCATGGTCAATCCCCTCCATGGAGTTGACATCAAAGCATCTTTTAAAATCAAACAATGAATAACATTGAAAGGAATTCCACATGCTAAAAATTATTGAGTCCATTTAAGATGAAGCTCAAGATAATCTTGCCTTTCAAAAGCTACATGTATTGGATTTTGTAATTTATTACGACAAATATTAGGCGACACATTATTGGATCCACCTCTTCTACTAGATTCATGTGCTCCACTTTTTGTTGACATATTTGGACATGGAGTACACATATCTTCATTATTCTTGAAAAAAGTTTGTGATACTTGAGTAGACGTATCACAAGCTTCTTCTATTGTCATTGATACATTTAGCCATTCTTGCTCTACACTTTGACTACTTCAAAAGTATTGTGAACTATTCATGCTTTTGAATATTTTCTATGAGATACCTTGAGATTTAAGTTTGTATGTATAACTTCCAAAATGTACCCATATATCACTATCTCGATTAGAGCATCCTGCAACATTGTTGGTTGTACTAAAAAGACGCTCTTTTATCCAAGTTGCATTTCCTACATAGCAATGTCCACAACATTTGCATTGTATTTGAAAAGTTCATATCTACAAAAAAGAAAACATAAATCCATATCAAATAAGATATACATTCCACAAAATATATATCTTAAAATTTGTAAAAAAATATTATGAATCTCTCTCTTATAGTTTTTGCATCTATTAATCTATGTACTTAACTATCTGCTTATATTTCTACGTCTTCATATAATCAATTTTTTATCAATGTTGTAAATCAAACAATCACAATAGATTTTAAATCATGATAATTTTTTATCCACAATCATACACACATTACACATGCACATACTATTATGAAGTAAGAATCAATGTTGAGATGCACAATCACAATATTTTTTAAACTCACAATCATACACGCACATATATATACACATACTATTGTGAAGTAAAAATCAATGTTGAGTCAGGCAATCACAATAGATTTTAGCTCACAATCATATGTGCACATGCACATACACATTCTATTGTGAAGTAAGAATCAATGTTGAGTCAGACAATCATAATAGATTTTAACTCACAATCATACTGCACATACACATCCACATACTATTGTGAAGTAAAAATCAATGTTGAATAAGGCAATCATAATAGATTTTAACTCACAATCATACATGCACATACACATAGCATTCTATTGTGATCAACATATACAACGATGATAAGAACTACATGTTGGAATTTGGGGCCCCAGGATCGTTCCAATACTAAAACCTCTTGAGCATACACAACTTAATTGACAAGATGATAAGTGAGATAGAGAAAGAAAGAGATCTTGAGACAAGGATAGGGAACGTAAGCTGGATGCTTACTTCACTAAAAATAATAGATGTCCAAATTACAACATGGGAGTACTACTCAACCATATAAAGTGGTGCACTCACTAATGGAAGAATAAGAAGATGATGATACAAAATTTAGATTATGTCGAAATAATCTAAGTGTGTGTGAAGAGAATGAAGCAACGAAGCTAACAAAATAGTGTAACGAAATTGTAAATCAACCACAAGGTTAACTCACAAAAGATAGTTACCACCACCTCGTAGAAGACTTCCTGCTGCAATGAGAGTAGCCTCTCCTTCACCACAACTTCACCTCCTTCAAGAGTGTGAGAACACTCTGTCTTCAAGAAGATCTCCAAGCTCTAGATCTTTGAGTGAGTGAGTATACAAGGAGCCAAGGCCTTGTTTATATAGTATTTGTGTACCCATGAAAAGCTAAAAGAAAGCTTAAAGCTACGAAATCCTAAGCGATCGCTAACGGAAAAGAAATCCGCAGCCCGTCCGCGTGCGTTTCCTAAAAGCTAAGTTTGAAGACTCTAAAAAAAATCTTTCGCTGCTGCTTAGCGTGGGGATTGAACCCGGGTCAATCCGTGATAGCTTTTAGAAGTGATGGGCTAGACCAAGTCGCCCGTCGGCTTCTCTTTCTTCATCTACAAACACAAATGTATATCCGTGCTGTGGCCGTCGATTCCTTGAGGGATATAGAATAGAATCTATATATTGGAATTGCGTCCGCCTGGAAGATTATAGAGAATTATTTGTTGAAGATATTTGTTAAGCCAATGAGGACATTGACTTCCAACAATCCCTCCTTCAATGTCATATTGGTACGAGATTCAGTAACCTGCAAATCTTCTCATGACTATCTCTAGTCAATGCTTTGGTAAAAATATCTGCAACATTCTCACTAGAAGGAACATAAACTAGCTCAATGTGCTTCTTAGCTATCTGCTCTCGAATATAGTGGTAGTGTACCTCTATATGCTTTGTCCTTGCATGATGCACTGGATTTTTAGCTATAGCTATAGCACTCTGGCTATCTGAAAATATCTGAATGGGTTGATGTACTCTTACATCAAGATAACTGAAAATCTTCTGCAACCATACTGACTCTAGAGTAGCTGTAAATGCTGCACGATATTCAGCTTCACACGATGAAGTGGCAATAGTGGGTTGTCTTTTTGAAAACCATGAGATAAGACAATCTCCAAGATAAAAACAAAATCCACTAGTACTTCTTCTTGTGTCTCTATTACCTGCCCAATCAGAATCTGAAAATCCTTTTAGTAACAAATGTGTAGATTTCGAAAATACCATAGCATGATTTGAAGTTCCCTTCAAATAACGAAAGATCCGCTTTACTGCTTTCCAATGTAACACTGTCGGATTTTGCATGAACCTTGATACTTGAGAAACTGCAAACTGTATATCAGGACGTGTATTACAAAGATAAATCAAGCAACCAACTGCTTGACTATATAGAGTAGCATCAAATGTCTCTGCATCTGCTACCATTTGTAAAGACGTGTTCTGATCCATAGGTGTTTGCATAGGTTTAGAATCACCCATCTGAAACCTTTCCAAAAGTTTCTCAATGTACTTCTGTTGTGTCATGTAGATACACTCATCTCGAAACAGAAACTGAATCCCAAGATAATAATGTAGAATGCCTGTTTCAGCTTTGACATAAAGAGTTGGAGCCGCATCTGAGTTATGGAAACCAATGGATAAAAGATATGTATGTATCTTTTCATACCATGCTCTAGGTGCCTGTTTTAAACCATACAAAGCTTTTATAAGCTTGCACACTAAGTGTTCTTTACCTGTCTCTTCAAAACCTTCTGGCTGCTGAATATACACATCTTCGTGTAAATCACCATTTAGAAAAGCAGTCTTAATGTCAAGTTGATATATATGCCAACCAAAATGTGCTGCTAGAGCAAGTACTGACCTAATAACAGTCATCCTAGATGTAGGAGCAAATGTCTCATCATAATCAATACCTTTTTGTTGTGCATATCCTTTGACAACCAACCTGGCCTTGTATCTATCAATAGTACCATCTGCTTTCCTTTTGATTTTGAAGATCCATTTTACACCTATAGCCTTCTTTCCTTCTGGTAACTCACATAGCTGCCAAGTTTGATTCTTATGAATAGAATCAATCTCTTCTTGCATAGCTTTTCTCCAAATAGGAATGTTAAGTGCATCTTTAACACACGCAGGTTCATCTTCAACAGTCGTAAGTGCCAAAATATCATGAATCTCAAAGTCTTCAGCAAAACTTACATGATCTTTTTGCTGTCTAGTTTGACTTCTTGTTCTTACATGATCTTGTTGTTGTTGTCTAGTCTGACTCCTTGTTCTTCCAGTAAAAGTCTTTATACCACTATCTTTCCAAGTCTGATATAACCACGTAGGTGTATCCTTGAATAGTGGTGAAACTCTTTCTGAACTTTCAGCTTCCACAGGTTCTGGAACTTGTCCTGTCGATGTACTAGGACTTTCTGGACCTTTAACTTCTTCCATTTCTGGAATCAAAGTCTCTTGTGGAACTGACTCTGTAGAAGGTTGTGAAATTCCTCTTTCTTCAATTTTTTCTTGAATACTAGGAATTTGAGGTTTAACTCCCTCTTGATATGGCTGAACATGTACATCCAGAATCTTTCTAAAAATTCCATAGTCATTTTCACTAATGAACTCCGGAATTTCTGCTTCTTTATCATAAACCTTATCTTCAGCAATATAAGCATTACGTGAAAGAATAACTTCACCTGTTTCTGGAACATAAAACCTGTATCCTTTGCTTTCAACAGGATATCCAATAAAAACAGCTTTCTTTGCCTTTACATCTAGTTTGCCTCGGTCCTTTTTCTCAACATGTACATAAGAAAGTGATCCAAACACTCTGAAGTAACTCACATTAGGTTTTCTACCATAATAAGCCTCATACGGTGTGATTACCTTTAAAGCTTTTGTAGATGACCTGTTCAAAATGTGATTAGCTGTATGTACTGCATCAAACCAGAATTTCGGTGAAAGCTTCTTGGACGCCATCATGCTCCGCATCATTTCAACAAGCACTCTATTCTTTCTTTCTGCAACACCATTTTGCTGAGGAGTATAAGCAATAGTAAGATGTCGAGTAATACCTTTCTCATCGAGAAATGTCTGGAACTCATTTGACAAGTATTCTCCACCTCTATCACTTCTGAGAATCTGGACAGTTTCCTGACTTTCATTTTCAACCATAGCTACAAACTTCTTGAACATAGGAAAGACTTCTGACTTCGACTTAAGACCATAGATCCATGAGTATCTTGTAAAATCATCCACAAATAGGACAAAATACCTGAAACGTTGAAAAGAGTCTGCTCTCATAGGACCATTCACATCTGAATGAATAATCTGCAATTTCCTGGTAGCTGTAATATGACCATGTTTCTTGAAAGGTAGTTTATGCATCTTACCTTCAAGACAACCTTCACATATATCTGAATCATCCGGTAGCTTGAATAAGGGTAAACTCTCAACCATACCTCTGTCTTTGATATTCTTGAGAGCTCCAAAACTGATATGTCCAAATCTTTCATGCCATAGCTTCATATCTTCCACCGGTGACGAAGATTTGACTGCATATGCTTGACTGATTTTTGACAAAACAAAGACCCCTCCTTTATGCTTACCTTGTAAAAGACACTTGTCTTCTTTATGTGATAAGATCTTACAAAGATCTATCTCAAATACAACTTTAAAACCATCACTTAAAAATGCAGATATAGATAGCAGATTTATCTTCATTTCAGGTACATAAAGGACATCTGATATTTGAAAATTACCACCTTCTCTTGACTTTAGGGTTACTGTACCTATTCCCACAACATCCAAATCATTGCCATCTGCAATAGTAACTCTTCTACCTGAAGAATAGGAGAGAGAAGAAAATACATCTCTACAACCTGTCATATGCTTTGTAGCACCTGAGTCGAATATCCAAGGACTTCCTGAAAGAACTTGTAAAGCTGCTTGATCAAAAGCTACTTCCTCAATAGTGATACAGGCATAAGAATCACCTTGAGATTTCCCTTTTTTATCATCTTCTGCAACATTACCTGATGCCTTTTTCTTTTCTGCTGCAATCCTTTTATAACATTCTGACTGAATATGTCCACGTTTCTTGCAAAAAGAACATATTTTTACCTTCTTCTTAGAAGAATTCTCTTTAGATGTCGTAGATACAGAATCTGAAGTAGAAGGTGAGAGGGACCTACTTTCCTTCTTGGATTTTTGTTCCTTCTTCTTATCCTTCTTCTTCTTACCCTTTGATGAAGATGAAAGTGCTTCTTCATTCTCTTCCATTCCCTTCAACTGATCTTCATCTTGAATCAGTAAGAACTCTAATTCTTCAAATGTAACCTCTCTATCTCTTGTGGTAAGGGTAAGAGTGGTTATGAAAGATCGATATGAAATAGGAAGTGAATTAATCAGCGTATTTACCATTTCTTCATCTGATATCTCAACTCCTACATTTAGAAGTTGATCTCTCAAGTCAACGAGTCTTGTAATGTGGGTTTGTATTGACTCACCAGCTTTCATCCTTGTATTTGCTAGTTGTCTCCTCAAGTGAGCTTTTCTAGCAAGATTTCTGCTCTGAAAAAGATTCTCAAGCTTTAACCAAGCTTGACTAGAACTTCTGTAAGATCTGATCTGTGGTAGAATATGCTTTTTGACACTCATTGCTATGAATGAAAGTGCTAAAGCATCTCTAGCATCCCATCTTGCCTGATCTTCAGTAGGAGGAACTCTAGGTAAAGACCTAGCAGTGACTCTGGATGTCGAAGTGGTTACCTCTTCTTCTGTTGGTTCTGTAATAGTAATTCCAGTACCTCTTGAAGCTGTTGTAGACCCTTCTTCGCCTTCTCGTCTTGGTCTTGTTAAGGATCCATTGACGATACTCCATAAATCCTTTGTCACTAACAAGTTCATCATCATGAAACTCCACATGGGATAATTAGAAGATCCATCCAACTTGTCTTCAATCTCAATTCTAATCTCACTCATCTTATCTTAAGTGTGTATGTCAATTATGTAGCTCTGATACCAAGTGTTGGAATTTGGGGCCCCAGGATCGTTCCAATACTAAAACCTCTTGAGCATACACAACTTAATTGACAAGATGATAAGTGAGATAGAGAAAGAAAGAGATCTTGAGACAAGGATAGGGAACGTAAGCTGGATGCTTACTTCACTAAAAATAATAGATGTCCAAATTACAACATGGGAGTACTACTCAACCATATAAAGTGGTGCACTCACTAATGGAAGAATAAGAAGATGATGATACAAAATTTAGATTATGTCGAAATAATCTAAGTGTGTGTGAAGAGAATGAAGCAACGAAGCTAACAAAATAGTGTAACGAAATTGTAAATCAACCACAAGGTTAACTCACAAAAGATAGTTACCACCACCTCGTAGAAGACTTCCTGCTGCAATGAGAGTAGCCTCTCCTTCACCACAACTTCACCTCCTTCAAGAGTGTGAGAACACTCTGTCTTCAAGAAGATCTCCAAGCTCTAGATCTTTGAGTGAGTGAGTATACAAGGAGCCAAGGCCTTGTTTATATAGTATTTGTGTACCCATGAAAAGCTAAAAGAAAGCTTAAAGCTACGAAATCCTAAGCGATCGCTAACGGAAAAGAAATCCGCAGCCCGTCCGCGTGCGTTTCCTAAAAGCTAAGTTTGAAGACTCTAAAAAAAATCTTTCGCTGCTGCTTAGCGTGGGGATTGAACCCGGGTCAATCCGTGATAGCTTTTAGAAGTGATGGGCTAGACCAAGTCGCCCGTCGGCTTCTCTTTCTTCATCTACAAACACAAATGTATATCCGTGCTGTGGCCGTCGATTCCTTGAGGGATATAGAATAGAATCTATATATTGGAATTGCGTCCGCCTGGAAGATTATAGAGAATTATTTGTTGAAGATATTTGTTAAGCCAATGAGGACATTGACTTCCAACACTACATTATCTACATGCTTAACATATAAGGTGCTCTTAGTTGGACTGTACTCAAAACCATGTGCAATCAAGTAGGCATGTATCTTTTCATAACAAGCACATGGTGCTTACTTCAAACCATATAATGCCTTTTTCAACTTGCACACTTTTTTTCATGCCCTTTTTGCATAGAACCATGGGGATAAAATAAATACACTTCTTCATGTAAGTCGCCATTCAAAAATGTAGTTTTACCATCCAACTAATGTACATTCCAACCATGATGAGCTACAAGTGGATAGATGCTATGAATCGTGATCATTTGGCATGTGTGCACAAAGGTCTCATCGAAATCAATGCCTCTATTTTTCGAATTTTGTGCTTCATCAAACGATATAGGCTCATTCTCATTGCAAAGACTAGAGGCAGCCATTGCATACCAATCTGATGCAAAAGAGTTAGTATGAGAGCGTGAATTAGTACGATATGATAGAGCTGCTTAGAACCTATAAAGTTTGAGAAATCACTTCATTTGGACCAGTACTTGATGGTCCACCTATAGAGAGAGGTAGCAAAGTTTCATACACATCTCTAGAGCTAAATGAAATCTCCTTGGTACATGAAGTAATGGCTTGATTGCCTCTTCCACAAAAACAACATTATAGCTAACCAAAATGTGTTTAGTTTATGGATGATACAAATGATAGCCTTTGCTTTCAGAATTGTGCCCAAAAAAAATACATTTCATAGCTTTATCATCCAACTTCTTCTATTGTTTAGGCACTAATGCATATGCCTAACAACCAAAGACATGCAGATGAGCAAAAAATGACTTGTGACCATTCCAAGCCTCATATGGAGTGATATATCATAGTGCTTTGGTGGGATACCTGTTAACTACATATGTTGCACATAACAACCTAAAGTTAGAAACTATGTGGTAATGCCTAACTTTTGACCATACACCTCACCATCTCCATGAAAAACATGTTCTTTCTTTCAAAAGATCCATTTTGTTGAGTTCTACAAGGCACTATATGGTGATTTTTTATCCCACACTCAGCCAAAAATGCATTTAAAGCAGAACACACGAATTCCCCCCTCGATCCGAATGGAGAGTGCCCAATTTACATGCTGATAGATTTTCAACCATAACTAGAAAGTTTTTGAAGCACATAAATACTTTGGAATTTTCTTTCAATGCATACACCCATGCCTTGGAGAAATCATAACTAAAATTCACAAAGTAAAGGTAGTTTCCAAAAGAAGGTGTCTGCATAGGACCATAAACATCACTATGAACAAGCTGGCAATTTATGAACAGCTCCAATTGAACTATCTTTTGGGAAGGACGAATGCTAGATTTTCCCCATATATAGCCTTCGCATACATTTTTACAAGGTGCCTCAAGTTCGGGCAAAGAGAGCACCATTTCATATTTTTGTGGGTGTAGCAAAATAGCAAAATTTAGATGACCAAAGTGTGCATGCCAAAGCTTTGCATCTGAGATAGCTTGAGAATCTTGAACTAAACAGGCCTAATCATTCACATACTTTGCATAGTCTATGAGCTTATACAACCCACGATATAAAATGCTAGAAGAAAAAATAAGATTTCCATTTGAGAGATCATGAATTGTATATCTTTCATCAACATGTTTGACAACCAAGACTATCTTGGCTAATGCTAAAACTAACAACCGATTTTTCTTGATCCTTGGTAACTCCCATTATAGGATAAGAGGAGTTGTTAGCACATGTGATAATATTCCATGTAGGGGCAAGCCCAAGTGAACTAAAGAAACTCTGTTGCAACTTTATATGTTTTTTTGCCCTACTATCAAAGTACCAACCATTTGAGTCTACATACATTGCTTATGAGAAGATGGGTCTGAGTTGCATAAAGTAGTTAATTCCCATTCTTCATTCTGAATGAGATTAGTAGAATCAGACTAAGCTATCAATGCATGTGAGAGATAAAGGCACGTTTGTCATACAAAACTATCAATGCATGTGCTTGAACATCTCTCCCATCCCGACAAAGTTGCTCTATAGTAGGTGCAATAAGAACCACAACACGAACATGAATATGAAGATCATCATCTTCAATGCCATCTACGTCACCTTCAATAAATGTATTTGTATTTTGGTTAGAATCCTATGTAAACAAAGTTAAAGCTATTGGTGCTTTGACTCCTTCACTCCACTTTGAGGGTCATATGATTTAGGATTGTGAATATAAGCTCAACCTTGATCCATAAGAACAATGGGATTTGTTTTTTGATTTTTTGATTTTGAAGTTGGTTGATCACTTTGATAATATCACACATCAACAAACCCATGTATTACCTCCATATGGGTGGTAATCCACTATGTAGGTGGTGGCTACCCATGCACCAACCATGTCTAGCTGACCTCAAATGGCCACACCTCCCCAATGGCTTATTTATAGATGAATTTTGCAATATTACTAGACTTCAAGATCAACCTATGTGCTTCAAGATTATTTATAGCTGAACCATCTTTTGGGAAGGACCAATGCTACATTTTTCCGCAAATATATCCATCACAAAAATTTTTACAAGGTGACTCAAGTTTGGGTAGAAAGAGCACCATTTTAGTATTTTGCAAGCATAACAAACTAGCACTTTTTTCCCTCTTTAGGAGGTTTTTTCCCCCCGGCTTGTATATACGCCTATTGCCCTAACGGGCTACTTATCTTTGTACATTCTAGTGGTAATACATTCAGCATTGTGTGTTGTGCTCCAATCTTCTTCTTCTTCCTTGTGCTATTAGCGTGCTTCCCCAGACGTCTAACTCCAACAATTTCTTGCATAGAAATGTCCACAACATTTGCATTGTATTGTGGAGACCATTTTACCCTCTTGATGAATAGTCATATATGACCATTCTTTTGCCTTTCCCATAAAGCTTGCTTTAATGAAAACTTCATATCTAAAAAGAAAAACATAAATCTATATCAAATAAGATATACATTCCACAAAATATTTATCTTAAAATATGTAAAAAATATTATGAGTCTCTCTTATAGTTTTTAAATCTATTAATCTATGTATCTAACTACCTATGTGTTATATTTCTACCTCTTCATATAATCAATTTTTTATCAATGTTGTAAATTAAATAATCACAATAGATTTTAAATCACTATAATTTCCAACTCACAATCAGACATACACATTACACTTGCACATAGTATTATGAAACAAGAATCAATGTTGAGATGAAAAAATCACAATATTCTTTAACTCACAGTCATACACGTGCATACACATACTATTGTGAAGTAAAGATCAATATTGAGTCAAACAATCACAATAGATTTTAGCCCACAATCATACATAAGCCACATAAACATACACATACTATTGTGAAGTAAGAATCGATGTTGAGTCAGACAATCATAATAGATTTTGATTCACAATCATACATGCACATACAAATACACATACTATTGTGAAGTAAGAATAAATGTTGGATTAGAGAATCACAATAGATTTTAACTCACAATCATACATGCACACACACATACACATACTATTATGAAGTAATAATCAATGGCGAGTCAGAAAATCACAATATATTTTACCTCACAATCATAGAGGCACATACACGTACACATACTATTGTGAAGTAAGAACCAATGTTGAGCCAACACAATCATAAAGAATTAATGTTGATTCAGATAATCACATAGATTTCAACTCACAATCATATACGCATGTACACATACACATAGTATTGTGAAGTAAGAATCAATGTTGAGTTAGACAATCATAATAACTTTTAACTCATAATTTTAAACACAAAAATCTATAATTTTTTTACTTTTATAATCTTAAAATACTAATTTTTTCAAAAAAGAGTTTATGCCTTATTTTTTGTATGAGTCTATAAGTTTGCAAAAAACATAGTAACTATGAATGAAGTACACCACGAGGCATTATTTTATGGAGAAATTTTTTATCGAACCATTTTCAATCAAAATAGTTTTTTTATCAAAAGTTTTTCAATCCAAAAGACTTTCGATAAATTTCTCCTCAAAAACTATTTGCTCTTATCTGAGTAAGCTAATTTAGCACCAAATAACTCAAAAAACAATAAGGGTGTACCGTAAAATTTTCTAAGTATTCATGAATAATTAAATGATCGAATAACAAATAGTGCAACCTATTATGGGCTCATTATTAGATTTCAATGCACAAAATGTTATGACAAAGCTTTAAAGGAGTTAAAGCATCAATTTAGCTAAACACTAATCCTCAAAGCACCAAGTAGGAGTGCCTTCCATGTCCACATTGATGTCTTTAATCATTCTATTGTTGGGGTTTGAGGTCTGTAGAAACACATAAAAAACACAAGGAAGAAAAAGAAGCTTGAAACACAACACACAATACTAAATGAATTGCCAAGTGAATGTACAGAATTAAGTAACCCACTAGGATTATAGGTATATATACAATTGGGGGGAAAAGAACCCTCCTAAAGAGGGGAAAAAATTCCCTGATAGTTCTAAGTGTGTTCACACACATAACTATCAGGAAGTGCCTAGCTATGTGGAAAGAGATCAATCCACAAAAGAAAGCAAGCACAAAGCTTTGCAAAAAGATTTAAACATCTCCCTAGGTAGAGCCTTTGTGAAAAGGTTTGCAATGTTATCCTCTCTGGGAGCTTATGCCAAATTGATCTCTCTAACAAAGAACCTCTCCTTGACATAATGATAGTGCACCTCAATATGACTTTGTGCAAGCATGGAACATAGGGTTCCTCGCAACTACCAATGCACTTTGACTATTAGTGAAGATGGTTGTGGCAGAAGAGTGACCATCATCCAAATCAACCAAAAGGTGTCTGAGCCACACACAGTCAACAATCATTGTTAAAGCTATGTTATACTCAGCCTCACAACTAGAAGTGGCCACAATAGGCTTCTCTTTGCTCAACCAAGATATACATGAGCTACTAATCATGAAGCACAACCACTAGTGGATACACAAGTGTCATAGAAACCATCCCAATAAGATTCACAAAAAACACGTAAATCCGGTGGTAATGATCCCTCCTTAGGATAAAACAATCCAAGTAGTGAGGTACCACTTAAGTAGTGAAAGATGCACTCAATTTCCTACCAATGATTGACACATGGGAAATGCATAAACCTGCTCATCTGAGAGACATCAAATTGAATATCAAGCCAAGTTATGCATAAGTAAATCAAGCATATGACAACTTGCTCATAGAGAACAATATCAAATACATATCTAGCATCACGAAGACTCAATCATAAACTTGTTTCCATAGGGGTGGCAATAGGTTTGAAATCTTCAGGGCCAAAATGTTGCAATAGTGTGTCAATATATTTTGTTTGACACAAAACTATTCCCCCACTAACTTACATAAATTGAGTGTCCAAATAATGATGCAATGCGCCAAATCTAACATCTCAAAAGAGGCATGCAAATCAGCCTTAAATGAACAATATGATTCTCATTAGGACCAGTGAGTAGCATGTCATCAACATATACAAATATGATTAGAACTACATCATATGCATGCTTAATATATAAGGGGCTCTCAGTTGGACTATTCTCAAAACCATGTGCAATCAAGTAGGCATATATCTTTTCATACCAAGCACATGGTGCTTACTTCAAACCATATAATGCCTTTTTCAACTTGCACACTTTGTTTTCAAGCCCTATTTGTACAAAACCATGGGGCTTAAATACATACACTTCTTCATGTAAGTCACCATTCAAAAATGTATTTTAATGTCCAACTAATGTACATTCCAACATGATAATCTACGAGTGCACAAATGCTATGAACGGTGGTTATTTGGCATGTGGGAGCAAAGGTCTCATTAAAATCAATGCCTCTCTCTTGAGCATAATCTTTTGCAACATGCCTAACCTTATACCTATCAATTGTTCCATCAGGTTTACGTTTTCACTTGTATACCCATTTAATACCAATGGCCTTTTTGCCTGGAGGCAAATCACATAAAGAACAAGTACCATTCTTCATAATAGCATCATATTTTGATTGCATAACATCCATCCAATTTTCTAAACTTTGTGCTTCATCAAAAGATATAGGCTCATTTTCATAGCAAAGACTAGAGGAAATCATTGCATAGCAATCTGATGCAAAAGAGGGAATCTAAGAGCCTGAATGAGTACAATATGACAGAGGTGCATCTAACTTGCTATCTCTCAAAGTTTTCATCAGCCATTTAGGCATAGTTTTTGCCTCCTCTATATCATCCTCTCATCAACAAATGCATCATCTAAATCAGCATAAAAAATGGAACAAACTGCATATCATGTGGAGCCTATAAAGGTTCCAAAATTGCCTCATTTGGACCAATACTTGATTGTTGACCTATAGAAAGAGGAAGCGAAGTGTCATACACATCTCTAGAGCTAAATGAAGTCTCCTTCACACATGAAAGTAATGGTTGAATTGCATCTTCCACAAAAACAACATCATGGCTAATCAAAATGTGTTTAGTCTATGAATGGTACATATGATAGCCTTTGCTTTTAGAACTATATCCAACAAAAATACATTTTAGTGCTTTATCATCCGATTTCCTGTGTTGTTCTCCAGGCACTAGTGCATATGCCAGACAACCAAAGACATGGAGATGAACAAAAAATGACTTGCGACCATGCCAAGCCTCATATGGAGTGATATATTGCAGTGTTTTGGTGGGATACCTGTTAAGTAGATATGGTGCACACATAACAACTTGAAGCCAAAAGTTATGTGGTAAAGCCTAAGTTTTCACCATACCTCACCATCTCCATGAGAGACATGTTATTTCTTTTAGAAACTCCATTTTGTTGAGGTCTATAAGGCATTATACTGTGATTTTTTATCCCATGCTGAGCAAGAAATGCATTAAAATCAGAAGACATGTATTCCCTCCCTCAATGAGAACCGAGGGTGACCAATTTACATTCGGACAGATTTTCAGTCATAACTAAAAGCTTTTTGAAGCACATCAATACTTAGGAATTTTGTTTTAATGGATATACCCATGCATGCTTGGAGAAGTCATCATTAAAATCCACGAAGTAAAGGTAGTTCCCAAAATGAGGTATATGCATAGGACCACAAACATCATTATGAACAAGCTGCAATCTATGAACAACTTGAACTGAACCATCTTTTGGGAAGGACCAATGCTAATTTTTTCCGCAAATATATCCATCACAAAAATTTTTACAAGGTGACTCAAGTTTGGGTAGAAAGAGCACCATTTTAGTATTTTGCAAGCATAACAAACTAGCAAAATTCAGATGACCAAAGCATGCATGCCAAAGCTTTGCATCTGCCATAGCGTGAGAATCTTGAACTGCACATGCTGAATCATTCATAGATTTTGCAAAGTCTAGGAGCTTGTACAACCCACAACATAAAATGCTACAAACAAAATAACATTGCCATTTGAGAGATCATGAATTGTACATCTGGCATCAAAAAATTTGATAACCTAGCCAATCTTGGATAATGCTAAAATCGATGACAGATTTTTCTTGATCCCTGGTACATGCAAAGCATTTGACAATGTGAGAGAACTACCATCACTAGTAGTTAGAATGATCTTACTAAGTCCCATTACAGGATAAGAGGAGTTGTGAGTGCATGTGACAATATTCAATGTAGGGGCAAGCTCAAGTGAACTAAAGAAACTGTGTTGCAAGATAATATGTATGGTTGCCCCACTATCAAATTACCAAACATTTGAGTCTACTTCTAACATAGACTACTTATGAGAAGACGAGTCATAGTTTCATAAAGTAGTAAATTCCCATTCTTCATTCTAAATGAGATCAGTAGAATCTCTTTTAGGCATAGACACATCTGCAACAACCATTCCAACCTATTTCTTCTTTGCCTCTTTTGTAGCCAGTTTTGGACAACTCATTCTTACATGATCATCTCCCTTATAATATGTACAAAATTGTTTCTATTATTCTATTTTCTTCTCATCTTTGTTTTTTCCTGCTTTTTAGCGGTAGCAGATTTCTCCTTACTAGTAGATGAGTTCCATTTTCCTTTGCCCTTCTAACTACCTAAAAAATCTTGATCTGCAACATGCATAATTGAACTTTTTTGTTTGGAGTGATCTTGTTGTAACAAACAGAGAATAACTTCTCAAATGTCAAGGCATTTGGATTGGCTTTCATCATCAATCAAAGAGTAGAAGCAAAACTTTCATATGAATCTAGAAGACCATTAAGGAGAGTCAGCAAAAGTGAACTATCTAGTAAGGCTTCATTAGCAAAAATCAAATTCTCCTACAAATCTTTGATCTTTGTCAGAAAAAAATCCATAGAATCTCCTTCATTCATATGCTCACTCTCCAACTAACTTCGGAGGTAAGCAACACGATCCTCATTTCTTTCTTGGTATAAAGTGATAAGTGTATCCCAAGCAACCTTTACTATTTTGCAAGAGTGAATGTGAGAGATAAAGGCACGTTTGTCATACAAAACTATCAATGCATGTGCTTGAACATCTCTCCCATCCCGGCAAAGTTGCTCTATAGTAGGTGCAATAAGAACCACAACACGAACATGAATATGAAGATCATCATCTTCAATGCCATCTACGTCACCTTCAATAAATGTATTTGTATTTTGGTTAGAATCCTATGTAAACAAAGTTAAAGCTATTGGTGCTTTAACTCCTTCACTCCACTTTGAGGGTCATATGATTTAGGATTGTGAATATAAGCTCAACCTTGATCCATAAGAACAATGGGATTTGTTTTTTGATTTTTTGATTTTGAAGTTGGTTGATCACTTTGATAATATCACACATCAACAAACCCATGTATTACCTCCATATGGGTGGTAATCCACTATGTAGGTGGTGGCTACCCATGCACCAACCATGTCTAGCTGACCTCAAATGGCCACACCTCCCCAATGGCTTATTTATAGATGAATTTTGCAATATTACTAGACTTCAAGATCAACCTATGTGCATGTACCTTCTATCCCAATCAATAACTGATCAAATTTAGTGCACCATGGTACTAGATGTCTCACCACACCCTAAGATCAAGTTTGATAATGGGCACTATGAAAACAACGAAGAAACCATGTATATCATAGCTGAGAATTAAAAAGGAACAAATAATTTAAAGGAGGAGGTGATAATGAACCTAGAAGTTGGCAAAGAAGAAAACTTAGATGAAATATCAATTTTCCCAAGAGGAAAACCCATACTGACCAATATCTTTCAATAATTGTTGATACCAATTGTGAGCATATGTAGAGTGATCTATGCAGATCACACCACTAATGAGGACTACTAGCAAAATTTGCATGGGGAAGGAGCCTACTAGGAGATGGATCATAAGTGAGTACAAGGATACATATACCTTAGGGTTGCCTCTATGTGGATAAATCCAAGAATATATATTCGCCCTAGAAGATCATACCAAATATGTCTTGGGAAGCCGTACGCTTTCAAGATAATCACCCATAACCTCTATTGGTGGTCATTTAGGTGGTTCCAATGTACATCAATAAGAGAAAACTAAATTGACACAAAATAGGAGATCTAAAAGAGGAATGAGTAGAAACAAAGAGGAAATATCAAGACCATACAACGGGTCCCACCAATTAGGGTAAGAGATAAAACACATGTGCAAAATGTAAAACCAACCCATCACTAAATGGAACCTATGTAAACTCATAAACAAAGTCCTCACAAACTTGGAAGGCACATTCAAAACATCTCAAGTGGAAAAGCGCGCGCACACACACACACACACACGCACACACACACACACACACACACACACACACATATATATATATATATATATATATATATATATATATATATATATATATATATATATATATATATATATATATATATATATATATGTATATTCAATGGTACTAGTGCTCCTTATAGGAATGTAACAAAGTTTAAGCACGACGAGAACAAATTACAGAATTCTTTACACAATATAAAGCCTTTGGATGTATTACTCTTAACTGGTTGAAAAACCTCATGATTGAGACCTCCAACAGCTTGAATGATCTCATGGATGAATGCATTGGTAAATTCTTCATAAGAGAATGTAAACATGAATCTTCTTACCTTTTATATATTTCAAGAAATGAAGCCACAAGTCAACAAGAACTGCGAGAAGAAGATGAAATAAATATGTGGATAGATACCAAAATCAGTAGGGATACTTTTGATTTCTATGTGACATTTTCTCTTATATTCTATTATAGTCATCTCTCTTGTGTGATTGCTTTTTAACAAGGTACCAAATATGCTTGTAGTTGGAGAGGTTTCCTTGTTCAAATTTTTATTGCATTAGTTTAGTAATGTAGTGATGGATTCATCTTCGTCATTCACTTCAATTGTTTCATCTTCTATTGTTCTTTTTGTACCAATTCAGATTCATTCAGTTTGAACATATAACACATAAATGAATGAATTTGCGCATCCATCAGCTTCTATAGCTCAGTTGGCTAGAGCACCCGTTTAGTAAGCGGGAGGTCCTGAGTTCAACTCTCAGTGGAAGCAGACCTTAAGTTTCCCCATTCTCATTCGTTTTAAAACATGCGATTATTGACCCTAAACATGCTAAGTCCATATTTCTCTTTTAATATAATTTCAGGCTTTTATGTAAAACGAAAAGTCAGATGCACGCTTTTGGCTTCCAAATATTTGCCACAGGGCAATGTCCTTCTGGTATCGATGGCATGCCTAACCATTTCAGAAATCTTGGCAGCGTCGTCAATACATGACACTTTTTTGTGGGCTTTCCCAGACTAGAGTAAACATTCTTACTTGCAATGATTAATGATACATCAGGGTCTGTGGATAGGACATAAAGTCAGGAAAGTTTTTTGCAATGAAGGCTTGTGTACTTTCTGTGGCTCAGTGGAGGATGTTTCCCACTTGTTTTTTCACTGTAAGCATGCCAAAAAATTATGGGAACCTGTTGAGAAGTACCTGCAGGCTAACAAGCTCCCGCAACTCACCAAATGGGATGTCCTCCTTGGCTGTTGCAGAAATATGGACATTTTGCTTTGAAACATTTGGAGAGGGCATATTTTGTGGAACATATGGTTGAGTAGAAACAATGCTTCTCTTAGTGATGGGAATAGGAATTTTCTCATTTCCCTTCCTAGTAAGCTTAAAAGAGCCTCCTTTAACTGTACTCAGAAAATTGTCTCTGCCCCCTTGAACAATGTAAGCTTCTTCAGGATTATGGCTGAAAATAAGTATTCTGTTTGGAGAAACCTAATTTCCTCCTTGTACTCCAGAAAAAAGCTAGAAATGGCCTTGTCTTTGTAATTTTCCTCCTGTAGTGGCTCCTGCCCTGAGCACAGCTTGTATCTTCCTTTGTTAATTAAACTTTCCTGTTTTGTCTTTAAAAAAAAAAAATTAGAGACTTAATAGTGACCCTTTTTTACCTTCACCAAAAGGAAAGATGTCAGATGCACGACTTTTGCTTTCTGCGCTCTGTGTGGGAGCTAGTACTTCGCTGTAAAGCTTCTGTGGCAGGAATGGGCGCTGCTTGTGATGAGCAAGCAGAGAAAGGGGAAGGGTCAAAACGATCTGGAATGTACACCGTACATACGTGACTTTGATTCCCTTTGAGAAGAGGAAAGACGTTAGATGCACGTCTTCTTCTTCGTCCTCTTTGAAATCTTACCAGAGCGGCGATGTCCGTCCAGCGCCTCTTCTTCTTCTTCTTCCCTTGAGAAGAGGGGAATACGCGAAGTGCAAGCTGTGTGAAAAACTCGTGCTTTGTTCGAAAGCTTCTCTGGCAGGAATGGTGGCTGCTTGTGATGAGCAAGCTGAGAAACTCAGTGGAAAGCATATTTTTTTTGCTTCGAATATTGCCAGAGCGGCGACGCCCTTTGGGACTAGGAAAGACATCAAGTACGCGCTATGCGAAAAGCTAATGCTTTGCTTGAAGCTCGTTTGGCATGGACGGTGGCTGCGTGTGATAGGCAAGCAGAGAAGGGGAAGTTCGGCCTCTTGGAGGGTTTCTCCGAAGGATCTCCCTGGTTTAATCCTTCCGCAACTATGGCACTGAACAGATGATCAAGCCAAGCCGTGTAAGACTCTAAGCTGTCTGGTAAACTCTCAGAATGGGCTGTCAGTCAGAAGAGGCAGGATCAAAATTTTCAAGCAACGAATGAGGAGCCGTAAGGTGTGTGTGTGTGTGTGTGTGTGCGCGAGAGAGAGAGAGAGAGAGAGAGAGAGAGAGAGAGAGAGCGCTTGCGTCGTCTTTCTGAATCGGTTGAAGAACAGACTCTCATGAGGCATGAGACGATCGGCAGGCTGCAGCCCCCGAGCGAATGATGCCAGACGGATCACAAATTTCAGGGCCTAAATTTCAGCGGGCAGCATGCCCTTGCACATGACAGGAAAAAAGTTTCCATGCCTGTCATATGACAGGTTTCACAGAAGACAATTTCCATGGCTGCCGTATGACAAGAAATTTTCGCAGAAGACAGTCTTCAAGGTAAACTCAGTATCATGTACAAGTAAATGTCAAATAAGTATCATCAGAACTTGAGTATCAGAAATATCAAACTACACCAATGATCATACTCTCTGAGTTGTTTAATAGTAAAATGCTTTCTGATTCCTTGTGATATCCCTGTGAAACATGTACACTACTGTCTTGTGCCATCCCTGTGAAACATGTACACTACTATCTTCTGCAATAACAAGTCTCAAAAATTCAAAGATTAATTCATGTTTGTAGATTTCTACTCCAATACTTCAATGCTTTCTTGGTGGTTTGAAGAAAAACTCCCACCATGCTGTATTTTGTATTTACTGTCAAAATGCTTTCTACAGCTGCAATCTCAGTACTAGTCATGTATAATATATGAAATCTTTTCCCTACTTTCAAAGTCCATCCATTGTTTATCTCATACTTAATCAATTAATTCTTAGTCCTTGAAAAGTAATTGGTCTTACAAGTTAATTTGACTACAAATTTCAATGCCTTTTTCATAGTTCTAAATCCGCAAACCATAACATCAAATCAAAAACTATATAACAAAAGTCTCACTAGATTCCATTGCATAGTAAAACAAGATCATGAAACTAAAAACATGAGATAAAAGTCCTTCAATAAAATAGAAAACAACGAGTCGAAACTCTAGATTCGAATCCACTACTCCAATGGCATGTGTAAGGAAGGGACACTAAGGACCACCACGTGCAAGAGACATGTCTCTCCTCCCAACTTAATGCCCCTATATATAGCTACTCGAAGCAACGAGGACCACAAATGTAACTAGAGCCCACAAGTGCATGTGCAATCTCCTTCACTCCTTTAATATCTTCCACTTGAGTCTACCAATGGTTGGAGTGATCTCGACCTCTGCATTATTACCTTCCACTAGAGTCCACTAGTGGTAGGTGTACTTTGTTGGAACATCAAGCTTACACTATGCTTGAGGTGGATTTGATCTACATCGAAGGCTATCGCGTCGAAAGAATATCCGTTGGAGAGTTCTTTTTCATATGCTCATTTATTGTATTTTTTTGAGAATATTTTGATGGCTCATTTACCATTGTAAAAGCCTTGAGCTTGACACATGTAAAGGTAGCAATATAGAGCCCAAATCCCACAAAATTTTGGTGGTTGAAGTTGCATTCAATCAAGCAAATCAAGTCACTTAAAAGTAGATCAATCAAGATCTTCACTTTTCCTAGATTGTAGGAAAGTGAATTGATTCCCTCCAACAACCATTCCCACCTTCATTTGAATTCAAATTCAAGTTGTAAAAGTCGTGGAACACTCCTAGAGGCTATATAAGGAGTTGAAATCACTTGTATTATACATGGAAGCAATATACATACACTTGTGACCATCATTGTCTTGCTCCTTCAATTTTCTGCATCATCTTCTTCACCAACAGTAATCTTGCAGAGGCTGCTGCTCTCTCCTCAGAGCTCCAAATTGAGTGCAAGAGGACGCATTGGAAAGGTACATAGTGTGTTTCTTTGCACTTATAGCATGCCTATAAGGTCTATTTGAGTCTCCAAAAGCTCAAGGGCTGGTCTTGTGCCGGTTGGCTTGACCAAACTTCATCGCTTCGAAAACGCACTTTTCTACCTTCGACAAGCTTCTCCAAGTTTCTTTCAGTGGTATCAGAGTTAGTTCAAGATGGGTGACGGCTTTCCCTCAATGATCAAGAAGCTTGATCGACACAACTATGCGGCTTGGCAAATCAGAATGGAAGCCTATTTGCAAGGTAGAAATCTTTATGGAATTGTAGCAGGTGATGAAGCTATGCCTATTCCAAGATCCAAAGGAGGACTTACACAAGAGGAGACAGATAAGCTCACACTTTGGTGCGCAAGGGATGCTCAAGCAAGGTCGTACATACTAAACTCTATCTCTGACTTTCTATTACCACATATTAGAGGATGCAAGACATCTCAAGAGACTTGGGATTCCCTGGAGACTTTCTTTTCTGCTAGTACCAAAGCAAGAAAGAATCATCTTTGGAACGAGTTCAACCAAATGAAGAAGACACCTAAACAAACCATCACAGAGTTTGTTACCAAAGTCAAGGAGGTTGCGGATCAGTTAGCATCCATTGGAGAGCTGATTGAAGAAGAGGTCATCATGAGGCAAATTCTCAACGGCATTCGAAGTGATAAGCAATGGCAATCCTTCACGACGGCTTACGATCTCATCATGGATGTGCAGACTCCAGAGTTCAACATCTTTCTTGGACAACTCTTCAATCAAGAAGCCAACAATAGCATAAAGGAAGGTAACTCTTATCATGGTAGTTCAACTAGTGCTCTATATGCAGATAAGAAGGATAAGAAGCAGAAAGGCAAGAAGAAGGAAGAAGACAAAGAAGAGACTTCCCAAGCCAACTTCGCAAGCAAGAGCAAGTGGAAAGGGAAGAAGAAGGGACCAAAGCAAGATAAAGCCAAAGGTCAGAATGTTCAACCTTGTGCCATATGCGATAAGACCAACCACACCACTCAGAACTGCTGGTTCAATGGGAAGACCCAGAAAGGAAGTGGAAGAGGTGGATATGGCGGCAATAGAGGCAGAGGTGGACACAACTTCAACAACAACAATAGAAGCTATAATAGAAGGGACTACAACAATTATTCAGAAGATCAACCACATGAAGACTCATTGCTTCTTATGAACCTAAGCCACAAAGAAGGTAAAGAAGATGATCATTTGTTCTACATAGATTCAGGATGTTTGAATCATGTTGCAGGCAACGTTGCTCTTCTATCTTACTTGGAAAGTCCAAAGCATAGACATGAAGTGCAAACAGGGGATGACACGAAGCACAATGTGGAGAAGATTGGTAATGTCAAAGCTTCCAATGGCAGGACAAACATTCTGAGTAAGGTTCTCTATGTAGCCACTATCACTAAAAACCTAATAAGTGTAGGCCAAATAGTTGAAAAAGGCTTGCAAGTTAGGTTCACCCAACATGGAGCTTTTGTGGAAGATCCATGTCAAGGCTTCAAGAAGATAGCCTGAGGTGAGAAGCATGGTAGCCTCTTTACTTTTGAAGTAGGAGATACCAGGAACATAGCTCTATTCAACTTTGGGTCTCAAACCCTAAGTGAGCTTGAAGTGTGGCATAAGAGACTTGCTCATGTGAATGAAAGAACCTTGAAGGATATATGCAGGGTTCAAAGTGTTCTAGGACTGCCGAACATATCAAAGCAACACATGATCAACAGGTGTGATGCATGTCAGATTGGGAAGGCACAAAGACAACCATTCAACCACAAAGGCTACATCCACAACAACTTATTGGACTTAGTACATACAGATGTATGGGGACTAAGTCAAGAACCTTCATTGGCAGGATCAAGGTATTATGTCTCATTTATTGACGACCATAGTAGGTGGGCTGTTCTATACTTTATCAAGAGTAAGAATGAAGTGTTTGATTGCTTCAAGAAGTATCTTGCACATGTGGAGAATCATACAGGTAGATCACTAAAGAAGGCTCAGATCTGATGGAGGGGGAGAATACTTCTCCAAAGAGTTTGATGAGTTCTTGCAGGACAAAGGTATCAAAAGGGAAGTGACTACCAGGTACTCTCCTCAACTAAATGGAATTGCAGAGAGGAGAAACAAGACATTGGTTGGATCAGCTCGAACAATGCTTGAAGAGAAGAAGTTGCCACATTATCTTTGGGCAGAAGCTATTTCAACTGCAGTGTACCTTGTCAATCGACTACCATCCAAATCACTTCAAGGTATGACTCCCTATGAAGCATGGCATGGAAGAAAACCTAGTCTTGGACATTGCAAGGTTTTTGGTTGTTTAGCTTATGTTCATGTACCATCACAAATAAGAGGTAAGCTAGATGAAAGGGCAACAAAGGCAGTGTTTATTGGATATGATTCAACTCATATGGGTTACAGGTTCTTCAATCCTTCAACCAAGCAATTCACTACAAGTAGAGATGTTGTGTTTGAAGAACACAGGTCTTGGTATGATGAAGACAAACAAAAGGTAACACTACCATATGATCTTGATTCTGACTCTCATCGATTAGGAAGGAAGCATGATACACAGGTCCAAGATCCAAGAAGTGATACAGACGATGACCAAGATGAAAGAGAAAGGGATTACAAGCTATGGAAGTCAAGAGGCAAAGCAAAGATGCAAGAGGTTGGAGAATGCTCCAAACAAGCACCTAGAAGATCAGCAAGAGAGAAGAAACAACCAGAAAGGTATGGATATGATTCCACATTTGTTACAAAGCATTCAATCTACTTGGCAAAAGACTCTATTTCAGAGGAACCCTCAACCTATGAAGAGGCAAAGGGAAACCCTAATTGGGAAAAGGCCATGAACGAAGAGATAGATGCATTGAAGGAGATAGATACTTGGGATTTGGTTCCAATGTCGCCGAATCAAAAGGTAATTGGTTGCAGATGGGTATATAAAGTTAAAAGAAATTCAGATGGATCAGTTTGCAGGTACAAGGCAAGATTAGTTGCCAAAGGATGCTCACAAACTCATGGTATAGACTATGAGGAAACATTCTCACCAGTTGCAAAGATGACTACAATCAGGACATTGATAAGTGTAGCTGCTGCAAGGAATTGGAGACTCCTCCAACTTGATGTGAAAAATGCATTCTTAAATGGTTGGATAAGTGAAGAGGTATACATGTCACAACCACCAGGTTTTGAAAACCCTAATCATCCATCTTATGTTTGCAGACTTAAGAAAGCATTGTATGGATTGAAACAAGCTCCTAGAGCTTGGAATTACAGGTTGGTTACATATCTTCAAGATCAAGGGTTCAAAGCTAGCAGCTCAGATCCTTCTCTATTCATCAAAAGGGATCACAATGAGGTTATCTATCTATGTGTATATGTAGATGATATTATTGTGACAGGTGATGATCTAAATGGCATTCAAAGGATCAAGAGACACATGCAAGAGGAGTTCAAAATCAGTGACCTAGGTGAGCTCACATATTTCCTAGGTATGCAGGTGATATACACAGATGAAGGAATGTATTTGACTCAAAGAAGATACATTCAGGATCTTCTTCTCAAGTTCAAAATGGAGAACACTAAACCTGCAGGTACACCTTTGGAGATGAATCATAAACTTAGTGTTTATGAAGGTGAGAAAATTGAAGACATAAAAGAGTATCAAAGTTTGGTAGGTAGCTTGATATATGCTACTCATACAAGGGCAGACATCTCATATAGTGTGGGAGTGCTTAGTCAGTTCATGCACTCACCAAGAAGACCACACATGGATGCGGCTAAGAAAGTACTTAAGTATCTCAAAGGTACAATCAACAAAGGTATATTCTATCCTTACTCTTCAGATTTGGATATCAAAATCTACTCAGATGCAGATTGGGCAGGAGCTAAGGATGATAGAAAAAGTACATCCGGTTACTTAGCATTTGCAGGTTCAAAGCTAGTGTCATGGAGTTCCAAGAAGCAACCAACAATTGCTTTATCTTCAATTGAAGCAGAGTACAGAGGCTTGACCATAGCAACTCAAGAGGCAATATGGTTAAAAGCATTGTATACAGACTTGGGACTTGTGAGTTCCAAACCTCACATATTTGGAGATAATGTAAGCTCCATGCATCTAGCAGCAAATCCTATTTTTCATGCGAGAACCAAGCACATAGAATTCCATTAACACTTCATCAGGGAGAAGCTCATGGCAAAGGAGATCGACATTTCTTTTGTTCCGACTGAAAAGCAAGTAGCAGATATGATGACGAAGGCACTTGATGAAATAAAGCTTTGTAGATTCAAAGCTATGGCAGGTATTCAACCTATCAGAGAATGAAGACTCAAGCATACTTTAGCTTAAGGGGGAGCTGTTGGAACATCAAGCTTACACTATGCTTGAGGTGGATTTGATCTACATCGAAGGCTATCGCGTCGAAAGAATATCCGTTGGAGAGTTCTTTTTCATATGCTCATTTATTGTATTTTTTTGAGAATATTTTGATGGCTCATTTACCATTGTAAAAGCCTTGAGCTTGACACATGTAGAGGTAGAAATATAGAGCCCAAATCCCACGAAATTTCGGTGGTTGAAGTTGCATTCAATCAAGCAAATCAAGTCACCTAAAACTAGATCAATCAAGATCTTCACTTTTCCTAGATTGTAGGAAAGTGAATTGATTCCCTCCAACAACCATTCCCACCTTCATTTGAATTCAAATTCAAGTTGTAAAAGTCGTGGAACACTCCTAGAGGCTATATAAGGAGTTGAAATCACTTGTATTATACATGGAAGCAATATACATACACTTGTGACCATCATTGTCTTGCTCCTTCAATTTTCTGCATCATCTTCTTCACCAACAGTAATCTTGCAGAGGCTGCTGCTCTCTCCTCAGAGCTCCAAATTGAGTGCAAGAGGACGCATTGGAAAGGTACATAGTGTGTTTCTTTGCACTTATAGCATGCCTATAAGGTCTATTTGAGTCTCCAAAAGCTCAAGGGCTGGTCTTGTGCCGGTTGGCTTGACCAAACTTCATCGCTTCGAAAACGCACTTTTCTACCTTCGACAAGCTTCTCCAAGTTTCTTTCACACTTGCCACTTGGGTTAAATCTCTCTAGATGCAACTCAACTCACGTGAACTTGAAGGCTCTTTTGGCAAAACCCACTCCCTATGCTTCCCATAGGGATTGAACCCAAGACCTCCTTCTTCATAACCTTGAGACTTAACCGCTAGGCTAATTGGATCAGTTGATTAAGGTAGCACATGAAATTATGCTTAAGTCTAGTCTCAAGATCTTTGGCCATACACACGAGTGGCCAAATGGTGTCCGATTTCAGATCTGTCTAAAGCAAGTGGACATTCAGATCATACACTTAATTTATCACACTCTTCGCCCCTTAGGAAAGATTTTCCTCCTCAAAAATAAAGATGTATATAATAACTATAGCCATACTCCCGAGCCGCATGTTCTAATATGGAAGAACATGCTTCATCGTTATGATGGGATCCTTTTCCAAATCATTCAATACACCATCTAAATTTGCACGCTAAACTAATCTGAGTGCCAAGTAGGGAATGAATAATAAGGGTGGATCAAGAAACATCCTTGGCCAATTCATTGTTTTCATTATGTGCTATCTATGCATTAACATGTAAAATGGGTGGATTCAAATTACTAGTCCATTTCTGGCCATCGTAAGTGCATGGACATAATAAGTAAAGTGGGATTTCTATCCATATCAAGACTTTGAGAACTCTAGATTTACTTGAATCTGATTTGCACTACTAGAAGTCTGGTTGTCCCAAACATCTAACTTGGATGTTTGTACTATGGTTTACTTCCAACCAACATCTACTTGATTTAGTACCCGACGAAAGGACTACTTTGTCCTAGTGGGCTTAAAATTGTTGAGATATCAAGCTTAACATGTGATGATCTATGGTGACACATATCACTTTTCATTTCTCTAACATGTATAATGGTCACACCAGTATATGTCAGGGATACTTCATTGAGATTTACTATATTTATCTACCGAGAGTGATGACACATTTGTTTCTTGCCAGCTCACTCATTCGCAGACATTAGGATTTTCCTTATGTACTATTCTTTGTATATTGCACTTGTTGTACTGCTATTTAGGTCATTCTTGTACATTCTTTTTATGTAATAGAAGAAGAAGAAGAAGAAGAAGAAGAAGAAGAAGAAGAAGAAGATTATTCTTCTTTGCCTCAATCTATGTGTGTGCTCCTCTTTCGTTGTGAGAGTGTGTGTGTGTGACCTCTCTTCCTTATCTCCTTTCTAGTGGTATAAGCGACAGTATGGATATAGAAAGCTTGTGAAGAAGGTCAATGCTGAAGAGCAGGTGAGAAGACATGGAGAAAACATTATTCACAAATAACCTCAAATTGCTATGAAAATTGCCATCTCGACCTCCGTTTAGAGCCCACAAGGTGGGGCCCATAGAAAAGCCAGGTCAAGTATTTGCAAAACTGTAAGTTGCATCCTGTTTGCAAACTCATACATTCCACATCTACAATTTGAAGCGATTCTGTGTACTGTTCATACATGGAAACTATGTTTTTTTAGACCGAATTGTTACGTTTTAGTGGGAGAGTGCTCAAGTAGAAGTACTGTTTGTAGTGTTTTTAAAATATTGTAAATTACTGTAGAAATAGAAAAATGCAAATGGAATGAGTCAGCTTATGAGTGATAAGCTAGATAAGAACAACTTCCATGCCTTGAGATTCATAATGATGAACTTCTTGATGGGAAGAGACTATTGGAAGTACATCAAAGGAGAGAATGAAAATGCTCCATAATTATCAAAGAGGAATCGGATTGCAGATCAGTTAAGAGTATATGAGGAATGGAATCAAGGAGCACGAAAGGTAGTGTATTGTCTACCTGGTAGCATACAAGATAGCATGAGGATGCCAAGACTCCAAAAGAGGCTTGGAACAGTTTGCTCACATTGTATGAGACCAATATAAAGGCATGAAAATTGCAACTGAAGAATGAGTTGCATACACTAGAGAAAAAAGGCATATGGGTGAGTGACTACACCTTGAAAATCAAAAGCATATGTGAGTCACTTGCATCTATTGGCATGAATGTAGATGACGATGATAAGGTGGAAGTGTGCCTTCATAGTTTAGGATCTTCATATAAGAAGTTCACAACTTCTATACAAACCAAGGAAAATATTCTGAATTTTGCTGATTCAGTGATGTGGTGAACAAGGAGATAGCACTCATGTATAAGGAAGTGCCAAGCTATGTGGAATCAATCCACAAAAGGAAGTAAGCCTCTCCCTGACATAATGATAGTGCACCTTAATGTGCTTAGTGCGAGCATGGAACACAGGGTTCCTCGCAATTTTCAATGTGCTATGACTGTTACTGAAGATGGTGGTGACAGAAAACTGACCAACACCCAAATCAGCGATAAGGCATCTGAGCCACACACACTCAACAATCGCTGTGAAAGTTGCCCTAGTATACACAACCTCACAATTAGAAGTACTTTGGATAGTACTTTGGACCTCTACAAAATTTTTTTTTAGAGATTAGCGTAAGTCATTCATTTTCAATGCCTTTTTCATAGTTCTAAATCCGCAAACCATAACATCAAATCAAATACCTATCTACCTTTCCAAAACAACAGTACATCTTTCATTAAAAAAAATTTTCTCATAATAAAACTTGTCAAGTTAATGATCATAAATACAAATCAAATGGATATAAGTGATTAAAAAAAACTATATAACAAAAGTTTTGCTAGATTCCATTATCAGTTTGCATAGTAAAACAAGATCATAAAACTAAAAACATGAGATAAAAGTCCTTCTATAAAATAGAAAACAATGAGTCGAAACTCTAGATTCGAATCCACTACTCCAATGTCATGTGTAAAGAAGGGACAATAAGGACCACCACCTACTAGAGACATGTCTCTCCTCCCAACTTAATGCCTCTATATATAGCTACTCGAAGCAACGAGGACCACAAATCTAACTAGAGTTCACAAGTGCATGTCTAATCTCCTTCACTCCTTTAATATCTTCCAATTGAGTCTACTAGTGGTTGGAGTGATCTCGACCACTGCTGTAGTACCTTCCACTAGAGTCTACTAGTGGTTCGAGTGATCTCATGGAGAGATCTCGCCCACTGCTTTAGTACCTTCCACTAGAGTCCACTAGTGGTAGGTGTACTTGCCACTTGAGTTAAATCTCTCTAGACTCAAGTTAACTCACATTAACTTGAGTTAAAAGGCTCTTTCATAAAAAATCTCTTCCCATACTCCCCATGGGGATTGAAACCAAAGACCTCCTTCTTCATAACCTTGACATCTAACCACTAGGCTAATTGGATCACTTGTTTAAGATAGCACATGAATTTATGTTTAAGTCTAGTCTTAAGATCTTTGGCCATACACATGAGTGGCCAAATGGTGTCCGATTTCAGATCTGTCTGAACTGACTGGACATTTAGATCATACACTTAATTTTTTACATTATTCCTCCCTTAGGAAAGATTTTCCTCCTTAAAAAAAAAACTATATATAATAACTATAGGCATACCCCTGAGCCACATGTTCTAATCTGGAAGAACATGTTTCATCTCTATGGTGGGATCCTTGCCCAAATGATTCAAAACACCATATAGCTTTGAACTTGACAAACTAGTATGAGTGCAGAGTAGGGAATGAATAATAAGGGTGGATCAAGAAACATCCGTGGCAAATTCATTTTTTTCATTATATGCTATCTAGGCACTAACATGTGAAATGGGTGGATTAAAATTACTAGTCTGTTTATGTCAAGAGAGCACTAGATTGTGCTCTCTGATTATAGTGGACAAGATTTTGAAAATGCACTTCTGATTACAAGACCAACCACGTAGGGAAAATGATACAAGAATACGTAACTGATACAAGGTGTTCCATAACCGAGACTGATAGGTTGGAAGCAAGATCTCTAGGTTACAAGAACTTCCTTCAAGGAGGTGATCTAGATACAAGAAATAACTAGACAAGCTCTCGTACTACGAGATTACAAGAGAACAAGGCTAGATATCCAAGAACTAGACTAGACAGGACTAGAACAAGGAACAAGACAAGAACTAGAACTAGAACTGGAACTTGGAGAGTACTTACTTGGCGGTCACGACTCCTTGAGCTTCCAAGATTGGTATTGGCAAGACTAAGAATGAATGTGGCCAAACCCTCCTTATATAGGTTTTCCAAGGGTAGTTCAAGGGCGGTTACGAATTGATCTTCTTGATAGATCGTGAAGGACTAGGTCTCTCCCCCCTCAATGGTGAAATCTGATATGGTTCCAACATGGACACATGGAAAACTAGATGTATTCTCATGGTACTTGGTAATTGGAGCTTGAAGGTGACTGGATTAATCTTAGCCAAGATGGTAAATGGACCAAATATTTGCTGGTCTAGCTTTGCACAAGGCCTTGAAGTTTGCAAATTATTTCTGAGTAACCATACCTTATTCCCGATTTGATAGGATGGATTTTGAACTCGATGTTGATCTACATAATACTTATACTCCTCTTGAGCTTTATGGATCTCTTCCTTGAGTTTTTTGTGAATGTCCATGAGGTACTCGGCCTTATCTCTGGCAGCTGGGTTCTTGAAATGATTGAGAGTTATATATCTATCCTTGGATGTTGTCCATAATTTGCAAAGAAGAGAGTCTGCTTGGTAGATCATAGTTATTATAGGAAAACTCTGCAAAGGGTAAAATCTCCAACCAATCCTTTTGATGATAGTCTATTACAGCTCACTGTTCTAGGACTTGATTCATCTGTTCTATTTGTCCATCAGTCTGTGGATGATTGGCTATAGATAGTTTAACTTGAATACCAAGGAGCTTGCATAGACTATTCCAGAAGCTGGATATGAATTGAGGACCTCGATCACTAACAATCATTAGGCAATCAGTGAAGCCTAAATATGCATCTGAGAAAAAATCTCATAGTGGTTCCACTTGTGATTGTCTTGCTAGTTGGAATGAAGTGTGCCATCTTTGTAGATCTATCCACTATAAGAAGAATGGCATCATATTTATCTGAGATTGGTAGATCTATGATGAAGTCCATAGATAATGAAGACCATGCCCTTTCTAGAATAGGTAAAGGTTGCAAGAGGCCATGAGGTTTATGTCGGGGTACCTTAGATCTATTGCAAGTGTCATACGTTCGGATATATTCTTTGACTTCCTTCCACATTTGAGGCCACCAAAAATATCTAGATATGAGTTCTATTGTTTTATTCACTCCAAAATGTCCTACTGCAAGGTTGCCGTGACGTTGCTGAAGTACTTGGATCTTCAGAGTTCTTGGAGGGATGTACAATAGATTCTTATAGAATAGTAACCCATTATTTTCTTGGAACTCGCTTACTTCATGAAGTTTTCCTTCTTGAATTTTTGGCCTCATGTTACAAAACAATTCATCATGTGGTAAAGTCTCACGAACCAAATGGATCAAGGCTGAATCTTCTTGATGGTTTGAAGAGATACTTGCTAGCTGGAGATATTCAGTTTTGAGTAAAACACTCTCTTGTTGATCAAAAGCCTCTTCGCCTTTCTTCGGTGCAAGATAAGATCTTCTCGACAATGCATTTCATTGATATCGCTAACGTCCTAGACGATACATGATGACAAAATCATGTTGATATATTTAGGTAGTGATGTGTGTGAATACACTAAGACCACTGAGGTACTTTTTACCCTCTTTAGGAGGTTTTTTTCCCTAGCTTGTATATACACTATCGAGGGGTGTGACTAGAGACCAACGGGCGAATCAGAACTGAATTTACTATGGCCTCACTAGTTCACTACATGTAGAGTGTTTTTTAGTGTGCTTTAGGATATAAGACGTGATTCAGTGCTGTGAGAAGTGTTTATCTATGTTCTAATGGCCTAAGCTATAGAATATCTATGATCAACATATTTAACTATTGAACTATGTCGAGGAGAATTTACTCAGTGTCACTTAGGACAAAAGATGAGTTCAAGTTTAAAGAGGTATTACTATGAACATATGGTTGTGCAGCTTGATACCGAGATAGACCATACTCATATGATTCAGAGCCTACGGTTTCACTAGTAATGCGATCTTTTATGAATTCTTCTTCTTCTAGTTCTATATTAGCTACGTTCTTCTTAGATTGCGTGGTATTATTTATAGGTGGAGGTAATAAAAAATCGAAAATAAAAGATGAAGAAATAGCATTCTCATTTGTAGACTCATTGTTCACAGACATCAGAAACAAATATAGAACAATATAAATTGACGATTGATCAAGTGATTCACTAATTGCATAATCTTTGATGTGGATTAAGTAAAACTGTTTTCTTGTTGATCCTAATCATGAATGTAAACTACTTCAACAAAATATCCTTAAATATAAGTAAGAATGATAAGGTAATTCTCCAAAATCCTAATACAAGACTAGGCTTAAAGAAATTGATTTAGAAAAAGTGGAAGAAGTAGTGTGTATGCAACTCCAATCTCCCGATCTCAATTGCTCATAAATGCTCTTCAATGCTCTGCAAAAAACCATATTTGGAAAACATAAGTTTTTATTTTGTATGAAAAATAAAGTACTTTTAAATTACTATCAAATGGTGTCCAATTTCAGATCTGTCTAAAGCAAGTGGACATTCAGATCATACACTTAATTTATCACACTCTTCGCCCCTTAGGAAAGATTTTCCTCCTCAAAAATAAAGATGTATATAATAACTATAGCCATACTCCCGAGCCGCATGTTCTTATATGGAAGAACATGCTTCATCGTTATGATGGGATCCTTTTCCAAATCATTCAATACACCATCTAAATTTGCACGCTAAACTAATCTGAGTGCCAAGTAGGGAATGAATAATAAGGGTGGATCAAGAAACATCCTTGGCCAATTCACTATTTTCATTATGTGATGTCTATGCATTAACATGTAAAATGGGTGGATTCAAATTACTAGTCCATTTCTAGCCATCGTAAGTGCATGGACATAATAAGTAAGGTGGGATTTCTATCCATATCAAGACTTTGAGAACTCTAGATTTACTTGAATCTGATTTGCACTACTAGAAGTCTGGTTGTCCCAAACATCTAACTTGGATGTTTGTACTATGGTTTACTTCCAACCAACATCTACTTGATTTAGTACCTGACGAAAGGACTACTTTGTCCTAGTGGGCTTAAAAATTGTTGAGATATCAAGCTTAACATGTGATGATCTATGATGACACGTATCACTTTTCATTTCTCTAACATGTATAATGGTCACACCGGTATATGTAAGGGATACTTCATTGAGATTTACTATATTTATCTACTGAGAGTGATGACACATTTGTTTCTTGCCAGCTCACTCATTCGTAGACATTAGGATTTTCCTTATGTACTATTCTTTACATATTGCACTTGTTGTACTGCTATTTAGGTCATTCTTGTACATTCTTTTTATGTAATAGAAGAAGAAGAAGAAGAAGAAGATTATTCTTCTTTGCCTCAATCTATGTGTGTGCTCCTCTTTCGTTGTGAGAGTGTGTGTGTGTGACCTCTCTTCCTTATCTCCTTTCTAGTGGTATTAGCGACAGTATGGATATAGAAAGCTTGTGAAGAAGGTCAATGCTGAAGAGCAGGTGAGAAGACATGGAGAAAACATTATTCACAAATAACCTCAAATTGCTATGAAAATTGCCATCTCGACCTCCGTTTAGAGCCCACAAGGTGGGGCCCATAGAAAAGCCAAGTCAACTATTTGCAAAATTATAAGTTGCATCCTGTTTGCAAACTCATACATTCCACATCTAGAATTTGAAGCGATTCTGTGTATTGTTCATACATGGAAACTATGTTTTTTTAGACCTAATTGTTACGTTTTAGTGGGAGAGTGCTCAAGTAGAAGTACTGTTTGTAGTGTTTTTAAAATATTGTAAATTACTGTAGAAATAGAAAAATGCAAATGGAATGAGTCAGCTTATGAGTGATAAGCTAGATAAGAACAACTTCCATGCCTTGAGATTCATAATGATGAACTTCTTGATGGGAAGAGACTATTGGAAGTACATCAAAGGAGAGAATGAAAATGCTCCATAATATATCAAAGAGGAATCGGATTGCAGATCAGTTAAGAGTATATGAGGAATGGAATCAAGGAGCACGACAGGTAGTGTATTGGCTACCTAGTAGCATACAAGATAGCATGAGGATGCCAAGACTCCAAAAGAGGCTTGGAACAGTTTGCTCACATTGTATGAGACCAATACAAAGGCATGAAAATTGCAACTGAAGAATGAGTTGCATACACTAGAGAAAAAGGGCATATGGGTGAGTGACTACACCTTGAAAATCAAAAGCATATGTGAGTCACTTGCATCTATTGGCATGAATGTAGATGACGATGATAAGGTGGAAGTGTGCCTTCATAGTTTAGGATCTTCATATAAGAAGTTCACAACTTCTATACAAACCAAGGAAAATATTCTGAATTTTGCTGATTTAGTGATGTGGTGAACAAGGAGATAGCACTCATGTATAAGGAAGTGCCAAGCTATGTGGAATCAATCCACAAAAGGAAGTAAGCCCAAAGCTTTGTGGAAAGCTTCAAACTTCTCCCTAGGTAGAGCCTTTGTGAAAAGGTCTATAATCTTCTCCTGTGTGGGCACACATGCCAAGCTAATCTTTCTAGTAGAGAGCCTCTCCCTGACATAATGATAGTGCACCTTAATGTGCTTAGTACGAGCATGGAACACAGGGTTCCTCGCAATTGTCAATGTGCTATGACTGTTACTGAAGATGGTGGTGACAGAAAACTGACCAACACCCAAATCAACGATAAGGCATCTGAGCCACACACACTCAACAGTCCCTGTGAAAGTTTCCCTAGTATACACAACCTCACAATTAGAAGTACTTTGGACCTCTACAAAAACTTTTTTTAGAGATTAGTGTAAGTCATTCATTTTCAATGCCTTTTTCGTAGTTCTAAATCCGCAAACCATAACATCAAATCAAATATCTATCTACCTTTCCAAAACAATAGTACATCTTTCATTAAAAATTTTTTCTCATAATAAAACTTGTCAAGTTAATGATCATAAATTCAAATTAAATGGATATAAGTGATTAAAAAAAATTATATAACAAAAGTTTCGCTAGATTCGATTATCAGTTTGCATAGTAAAACAAGATCATAAAACTAAAAACATGAGATAAAAGTCCTTCTATAAAATAGAAAATAATGAGTCGAAACTCTAGCTTCGAATCCAGTACTCCAATGTCATGTGTAAAGAAGGGACAATAAGGACCACCACCTACTAGAGACATGTCTCTCCTCCCAACTTAATGCCTCTATATAATGATGTCCGATTTCAGATATGTCTGAACCGACTCGACATGTAGATCATACACTTAATTTTTTACATTATTCCTCTCTTAGGAAAGATTTTTATCCTTAAAAAAAAAACTATATAAATAACTATAGGAATACCCCGGAGCCACATGTTCTAATCTGGAAGAACATGTTTCATCTCTGTGGTGGGATCCTTGCCCAAATGATTCAAAACACCATATAGCTTTGCACTTGATAAACTAGTATAAGTGCAGAGTAGGGAATGAATAATAAGGGTGGATCAAGAAACATTCGTGGCCAATTCATTTTTTTCATTATATGCTATCTAGGCACTAACATGTGAAATGGGTGGATTCAAATTACTAGTCCATTTATGTCAAGAGAGCACTAGATTGTGCTCTCTGGTTATAGTGGACAAGATTTTGAAAATGCACTTCTGATTACAAGACCAACCACGTAGGGAAATTGATACAAGAATACGTAACTGATACAAGGTGTCCCATAACCGGGATTGATAGGTTGGAAGCAAGATCTCTAGGTTACAAGAACTCCCTTCAAGGAGGTGATCTAGATACAAGAAATAACTAGACAAGCTCTCGTACTACGATATTATAAGAGAACAAGTCTAGATATCCAAGAACTAGACTAGACAGGACTAGAACAAGGAACAAGACAAGAACTAGAACTGGAACTTGGAGAGTACTTACTTGGCGGTCACGACTCCTTGAGCTCCCAAGACTGGTATTGGCAAGACTAAGAATGAATGTGGTCAAACCCTCCTTATATAGGTTTTCCAAGGGTAGTTCAAGGGCGGTTACAAATTGATGATGTCATCGATGGTGTCATCAATTCAAAACATGATCTCTAGATGTTAGATTGAAGCAAGAACATAGTCCATCTTAGGGTTTTGGCATGTTCCAGACACAATGGAAGCATTGGTTTCCCCAAATTTTGAACTAATCATGAGACATAGAAGTCACATGGAATATGTGGTTCAAAAGATCTCCTTTGTCCATGACATTACCTCCCTCTCAAGCGATGAGTTCCATGAGGAGTGGTCACGATCTCTAGTCTCGGCTTCATTTGATTTTTCTTATGAAATTCTTGAATGGTGCTCTCTAAAGGTTCTTTATAGGTTCCCAAGTACAATTAGTGATGTCATACCCTTTCCGATGAATAAGGTACTCGAATCTTCCTCGAGATATTCTCGAATCTAGGACATGCTCGACTTCAAGTTCTTCATGATCATCAATCTTGATAGATGGTGAAGGACTAGGTCTCTCCCCCTCAATGGTGAAATCTGATATGGTTCCAACATGGACACATGGAAAACTAGATGTATTCTCATGGTACTTGGTAATTGGAGCTTGAAGGTGACCGGATTAATCTTAGCCAAGATGGTAAATGGATCAAATCTTTGTTGGTCTAGCTTTGCACAAGGCCTTGAAGTTTGCAAATTATTTCTGAGTAACCACACTTTATCCCCGATTTGATAGGATGGATTTTGAACACGATGTTGATCTACATAATACTTATACTCCTCTTGAGCTTTATGGATCTCTTCCTTGAGTTTTTTGTGAATGTCCATGAGGTACTTGGCCTTATCTCTGGCAGCTGGGTTCTTGACATGATTAAGAGTTGTATATCTATCCTTGGATGTTGTCCATAATTTGCAAAGAAGGGAGTCTACTTGGTAGATGTATGAACACAGTTATTACAGGAAAACTCTACAAAGGGTAAAATCTCCAACCAATCCTTTTGATGATAGTTTATTACAGCTCACTGTTCTAGGACTTGATTCATCTGTTCTATTTGTCCATCAGTTTGTGGATGATTGGCTATAGATAATTTAACTTGAACACCAAGGAGCTTGCATAGACTATTCCAAAAGCTGGATATGAATTGAGGACCTCGATCACTAACAATGTCATTAGGCAATCAGTGAAGCCTAAATATGCATCTGAGAAAAAGTCTCATAGTGGTTCCACTTGTGATTGTCTTGGTAGTTGGAATGAAGTGTGCCATCTTTGTAAATCTATCCACTATAACAAGAATGGCATCATATTTATCTGAGCTTTGTAGATCTATGATGAAGTCCATAGATAATGAAGACCATGCCCTTTCTAGAATAGGTAAAGGTTGCAAGAGGCCATGAGGTTTATGTCGGGGTACCTTAGATCTATTGCAAGTGTCACATGTTCGGATATATTCTTTGACTTCCTTCCACATTTGAGGCCACCAAAAATCTCTAGATATGAGTCCTATTGTTTTATTCACTCCAAAATGTCCTACTGCAAGGTTGCCATGACGTTGCTAAAGTACTTGGATCTTCGGAGTTCTTGGAGGGATGTACAATAGATTCTTATAGAATAGTAACCCATTATTTTCTTGGAACTCGCTTACTTCATGAAGTTTTCCTTCTTGAATTTTTGGCCTCATGTTACAAAACAATTCATAATGTGGTAAAGTTTCACGAACCAAATGGATCAAGGCTGAATCTTCTTGATGGTTTGAAGAGATGCCTGCTAGCTGGAGATATTTAGGCTTGAGTAAAACACTCTCTTGTTGATCAAAAGCCTCTTCGCCTTTCTTCGATGCAAGATAAGATCTTCTCGACAACACATCTCATTGATATCGCTAACGTCCTAGACGATACATGATGACAAAATCATGTTGATATATTTAGGTAGTGATGTGTGTGAACACACTAGGACCACTGGGGCACTTTTTGCCCTCTTTAGGACGTTTTTTTTCCCTAGCTTGTATATACACTATCGAGGGGTGTGACTAGAGTCCAATGGGCGAATCAGAACTGAATTTACTATGGCCTCACTAGGTCAACATGCAGAGTGTTTTTTAGTGTGCTTTAGGATGTAAGACGTGATTCAGTGCTGTGAGAAGTGTTTATCTATGTTCTAATGGCTTAAGCTATAGAATATCTATGATCAACATATTTAACTATTGAACTATATCGAGGAGAATTTATTCAGTGTCACTTAGGACAAAAGATGAGTTCAAGTTTAAAGAGGTATTACTATGAACATATGGTTGTGCAACTTGATACCTAGATAGACCATACTCATATGATTTAGAGACTACGGTTTCACTAGTAATGCGATCTTTTATGAATTCTTCTTCTTCTAGTTCTATATTAGCTACGTTCTTCTTAGATTGCGTGGTATTATTTATAGGTGGAGGTAATAAAAAATAAAAAATAAAAGATGAAGAAATAGCATTCTCATTTGTAGACTCATTGTTCACAGACATCAGAAACAAATATAGAACAATATAAATTGGCGATTGATCAAGTGATTCACTAATTGCATAATCTTTGATGTGGATTAAGTAAAACTGTTTTCTTGTTGATCCTAATCATGAATGTAAACTACTTCAACAAAATATCCTTAAATATAAGTAAGAATGATAAGGTAATTCTCCAAAATCCTAATACAAGACTAAGCTTAAAGAAATTGATTTAGGAAAAGTGGAAGAAGTAGTGCGTATGCAACTCCAATCTCCCGATCTCAATTGTTCATAAATGCTCTTCAATGCTCTGCAAAAAACCATATTCGGAAAATATAAGTTTTTATTTTGTATGAAAAATGAAGTACTTTTAAATTACTTTCAACCTTTATTATATATATATCCATTCAATTTTCCATGCATACATCCATGCTTTTTCATTCATACATACACATGTACACATTCTTCATACACATGCATACATCTTATACTTTTAATCATGTATCTCACTTGCACATGCACACTCTCATATGCATGCATACACTTCATACAAACTTCATATTCTTTTATGCATAAATCAATTAAGCATATGCATTCATATACTTATGCACATGCACACACTCATTAATGCACATGCATTATCACATCCTCTCATGCATGTATACATCTACATCATGCATACATCATGCATTCTCATGCATATCATCATGCATTCTCATGCATACATGCACCTAATATCATGCCTACACATTGATACATGCACCTAACATCATGCATACATGCATCTAATTCATACATGCACATGCATCCTCACTCACATGCAGGCTAACACATACATTAATACATCTCTCACTTTCACTCATCACATGCTTGCTCACACTCATACATGCATATACATTCTCACATGCATGCTAACACACAATCACATGCATGCTAACACACATATACACTCACATACATACATATGCATACAATTACCTCTTATACACATGCATATGCATTCATACTTCAGTCATTCATGCGTACTTATGCACATGCATTTATGCATTCGACACACATGTACATGCATTCCTATATGCTCATAAACATTCATACAATCATATGTATATGCATCTAACCTACACACTCTCATATGCATGCACTTCCTCCTACAACTACATATGTGTGGACCATCCATGCATACTTAATCAATCATGTATGCAGCATTTACAAACGTATGGAAGGGCATTCAACAAGCACATACATGCAATATGAATAGAGAATATTGGACGGGCAATCAAGGTATACTTTTATATGCTGTAGCAAGCGTCAAGAGGAGGGGAATGAGCCGAAAACACACACAATTTGTTTCTCTCTAATGTGTACTCATATCTAAGTCTATAGTGTGAGGGTGGAAATATCCAAATCTATTATGAAAAGTCTAAAAAAATCTATTAGTCAATAATACATCATTCAAAAGTTGTAACAGAAGGTCAAAACATCTAAAATGAAAGACATAGAGAGATTTAGGGATGAGAAGAAGCATTATGAATAGCTTTCTCTCTCTCTATCTCCCGATTTCTCTTCGGCCTCTATTTGCCATGGTCTGTAGTACCCGAGGCTTTTCTATTCTCTATTGTTTTTAGCACCCGAAAGAAAAGGGGGAAAAGAACAATTACTCTCTCTCTCTCTCCTACTGTGCGCGTCTGCCATCTCTGTTGCGGAGAGGAGGGGGAAGTTTTTTTTTCTCTCTATCTCTCTCTCTCCTACTGTGCGCGTTTGTAGTACTCACACTTTATTTTCGTTTTGGATCACAGTGGATTGGATCATACTGATGTATATGTTTTGTCTCATAGGCCGATTTTGGCCTCTAATAGACGTTAAAAAGTCTTTCTTTCTTTCTTTTCTCTCGTTGTGCGCGTCCACTATCTCTGTTGCTAGGAGGAGGGGGAGTAGTTTCTCTCTCTCTCTCTCTGTCTCTCTCGCCCCTACTGTACGTGTCTGCCATCTCTGCTACCGGGAGGAGGGGCGAATAGTTTCTCTCTCTCTGTGTCTCTCTCTCCCCTGCTGCACGTGTCTGCCATCTTTGTTGCCAGGAGGAGGGAGGGGCAGGCCTTAAATTTGATGCCCAAACTGGGCATCAAACAGACTTTAGGGCATCTTTTGATGTGCATCCTTTGATTGTTCGGGCATCCCGAGGGATCAGTGTTGTATTTTGACGATCGACCATGCCCTTCAATTCTGAAGGTTATGTACGGATGATAACTGTATTTTTCATTTTTAAATGTAATTTTTGAAGGTCTCGTAAGATTTATGACCTTATTTTACGGTGTAAAATGGCCAAAACGGGCAATACGGCTGTCAAAAATCAACACTGGGAGGGATGCCCATCGGAAACTTATATATATGTCCATATATATATATATATATATATATATATATCTGAAAATCTGGGCATCCTGTGCTCATATATATGTCCATATATATGCTGGCAGTGGGCATCCTATCACATAATATATACATATCAAATCACATAATATATACATATCAAATGTATGTACATGATAATTTGTATATCCCAAGGCCCGCCGTGGATTTGAAAAGTGATATCATATGATCTATATAATATAATGATCATAAATAAAAAGCAACATTACAAGTTACAATTTACGTAATACTGGGCAGAATTCACATCCCGTAAAAACGTACTTTTTCACTTCGAAGTTTGAGAGGGCACTCCGAAGACTGAAGTCCGGACAATTTTAGAATTTCGTACGTATGAAACCTGCATCATATCAATATGTTTTACAAAGTTCATTGAGCCCCGCGCATTCACTTTTCAGTTGCACACTCTAGGGAGTTCTTTCCGCAGATTTTGAAATCTGGAGTTCTTTGCGCAGTGCCCACGATAAGTTGATAAGCCATTGACATTTGTTCCAGCCTACATGCATATGTCGTTCTACATTGCAGCCTGCAGGTTGAACTGTGCGTTCTAAGTTCCAACGCGTTCTGTATAAGTTCGTGCAGGTTTTGGAATTCTCAGCAGAGTGCACAGTGACTATGATAACCCATTGGCATGAGCACATTTCATTCTCTATTGCAACTAGAGCTTGAAAGTTGAGACTCTTCATACTCAGGAATGATTATCAAAAACTTAGAACTTTAGTAGGTTGCAGTGTGCAGGAAACAAAGCTAGATAGTAAAGAAGCCAACATATCAGTATCGAAAGCTTAGATCTTCAAATGGGAAACTTGCATTAGCCCTAAAGACTCAAGGGGCTTGGGTATTTTGGATATTGCTGTTTTAGCTGACAAACTGGCGGCTAAATGGCTTATCAAGGCCTGGAGCAATAGGGAGTCCTCCTGGGCTAAATTGATCTTCAGAAACACGGGAGACTTTACCTTTGTCGGCCTCCCGGGTTGGAAGGACATAGGGATTCTCACTCTTTTGTTCTCCCCCCACCCAGTCTGCCCTAAAGGCTCTAGCCTCGTGTGTTCCTTATGGAAGAATTGGAACAAGGCCAAACAGTTCATCAGAATCAGTGATGATTGGAAGTGGGCAGCTGGCATAAGACAAAATGACTCTATCTGGTTCCCGATCAGTGGCATTCGGGGAGTGGATTCTTGGAACCTCCAAACTGCAAGGCGGTTATGGAACAAGGGGTTCAAAGAGTGGAAACAGCTCTGGAAACAAGAGACCCGCCAGTGGATTAGGTTCGAAGATTTGGATCCGAGACTTAGCATTACCTTTGAGGAATGGACTCTTCTTCAAAGCAGGTGTTTAGCCTGGGACCGCTCTACTACCCGCCTTCTCTACGGTCAGGATCCTCCTTGCTCGGAGGGCCTCAAATGGAGCAATGGTAAGAAACTGTCCAGAATCCCGAACTTCAAAGGGGAAGTGGATGTTCACCACACCCTTAACAAGAGATGGTGCCTTGCTTGGACCAAACTTCGGTGGGAGCTAAAATTCATGTCTCTTTGGCACCCCCTAATTGAGGTCAAAAAGTCCGTTCTCATGTGGCAGGTCTTGCATAAAGGAATCTGGACCAATGCAAGGGCTAACAAAATCTGTGGTGTGCCGCCATGGTGCAAGCGTTGTCATCGGTGCATTGAAGATTTAGCATACCTGTTCTTTGACTGCCCCAAGTCCCGTGTTGTCTGGCATCACGTGTCCCGAGTTTTGAGAATTACGAGTCAAATCAACTGGCAACAAGCGATGTTGGGTGAGGCGATTGGATGCTCTTCGAGGCTATGGAATGCCATCAGAGGCGAGGCTCTCTGGAAGATTTGGAGAGAGCGCTGTGCCGTCAATTTCGACCAAACTCCTAAGGAATGGTCGATCGAGAAATCCTTGTTTCTCCTTGGTAAAAGAATCTCCCGAGTCAAAAGTTCACCACCGTTTAGACATCACTGTATTTATCTCCTGGAAAACAACAAGTTGAAACCCAAATGGGTCCCACATGAGGGTGATGATAATGTTATCCACCTCATTTGTAATGCCTTGTAGCTTGCTAGACTTCTCCCCTGCGTCGTGGGATTCGGGGGGTCCCATGGGCACTAGTCCCGTTCACTTGTAACTTTTTCTCTTTATATAATTAAAGTCCGGGAGATTAGGCTAAGGCCGAACTTCCTTTAAAAAAAAAAAAAAAAGCTTAGAACTTCAGCAGGTTGCATTATGCAAGAAACAAAGGTGACATTGTACCTTGACTTTCAAGTTTAGGCAGTGCCCGAGATTAACAACCCTCGATGGAGATCTCTTGCAAGCTTGGACATAACAGCTCACATTAGCCCAAGCCCTCAGTTCTCACAAAATATCAGTGACCATTCTTCGATCTTTCAAGTTTCAAGGAAAAGGTACATACAATTCTCTGCATCATTTTACAGCAGCTGTTGGGGGATTCTTTGACAAGAAGGAGTTTGAGGGTTTGTAGGAGAAAATGGAAGGACCAAAAGAGAAAATACACCGTGGAAGTCTCTGCCTTCGATTGATTACAGTAAGAAAATTACAATGTTTGAAATACAAGATACACCAATACCTCTGTGCACAATCCGCAGAGTGCCCAATTACAAAATGTCCAATATCCCAATGTCCTATTGCTGCCGACCTCCTCTGCAACAAACCTCCACCTGCTTCAAACTTCTCCTTGTGCACACCTTGCACCAAGCTTCCACAAAGGGGGAGGAGTGAATACCTGCTGTCGGCAAGCGTACACTGCCACAGGACCTTGAGATATTTGGGGGAACTATAGCTTAGCACTTCTCTGCACCACAATCCTTGGTCACTCTCTATGCACCTTGCACTTCCACTTCTGTGCGACGTACTCTGGTGACTCTTGCACTTCCCTCTCTTGCTCCACTTAGCCTATGCTCTCTTGCTTACTCTAACCTTGGTCCAAGAATGGCTCTTCCTTGATTTGAGTGTGCCGATCACGTACGCTCCTAACTGTAAGTGAATCTTGGTGCTCACTTTGATGTCCCAAGATGGCTCTCACAAGTGGCAGCCAACTACTCACTGTTTTGTCCTGTAGTGACTTTAGTCTAAAACCAAAAATTTTAATGGGGGCCATACTTTCACCTGCGTACACTTTGCCGCTTCACATGCCTTCACATTTCCTTTTAATTCTTCACTTTTGCACATAAGGGGGGGTTCACCTGAACCTTCCAAAACACTTTAAAACACACTTTGAACCTTAGGGAAATTAGAGAAATGCAACCTATTTTCTCCAGTTTACCCTTTGTGGACAATTCATTGTGCACTACCTGTGCACTTTGACACCTGCACTTACGCACTTTGACTTTGCACCTGTTGACTTTGACCTGTTGACTTTGACTGCAGTTGACTTTGACCAATATGACATTTATGGGCTCAACAGTTGCCCACCACCTAATGTTTGAGGGTTTCTTTGTTGGGGGATTCTTTGACAAGAAGGAGTTTGAGGGTTTGTAGGAGAAAATGGAAGGACCAAAAGAGAAAATACACCGTGGAAGTCTCTGCCTTCGATTGATTACAGTAAGAAAATTACAATGTTTGAAATACAAGATACACCAATACCTCTGTGCACAATCCGCAGAGTGCCCAATTACAAAATGTCCAATATCCCAATGTCCTATTGCTGCCGACCTCCTCTGCAACAAACCTCCACCTGCTTCAAACTTCTCCTTGTGCACACCTTGCACCAAGCTTCCACAAAGGGGGAGGAGTGAATACCTGCTGTCGGCAAGCGTACACTGCCACAGGACCTTGAGATATTTGGGGGAACTATAGCTTAGCACTTCTCTGCACCACAATCCTTGGTCACTCTCTATGCACCTTGCACTTCCACTTCTGTGCGACGTACTCTGGTGACTCTTGCACTTCCCTCTCTTGCTCCACTTAGCCTATGCTCTCTTGCTTACTCTAACCTTGGTCCAAGAATGGCTCTTCCTTGATTTGAGTGTGCCGATCACGTACGCTCCTAACTGTAAGTGAATCTTGGTGCTCACTTTGATGTCCCAAGATGGCTCTCACAAGTGGCAGCCAACTACTCACTGTTTTGTCCTGTAGTGACTTTAGTCTAAAACCAAAAATTTTAATGGGGGCCATACTTTCACCTGCGTACACTTTGCCGCTTCACATGCCTTCACATTTCCTTTTAATTCTTCACTTTTGCACATAAGGGGGGGTTCACCTGAACCTTCCAAAACACTTTAAAACACACTTTGAACCTTAGGGAAATTAGAGAAATGCAACCTATTTTCTCCAGTTTACCCTTTGTGGACAATTCATTGTGCACTACCTGTGCACTTTGACACCTGCACTTACGCACTTTGACTTTGCACCTGTTGACTTTGACCTGTTGACTTTGACTGCAGTTGACTTTGACCAATATGACATTTATGGGCTCAACAGTTGCCCACCACCTAATGTTTGAGGGTTTCTTTGTTGGGGGATTCTTTGACAAGAAGGAGTTTGAGGGTTTGTAGGAGAAAATGGAAGGACCAAAAGAGAAAATACACCGTGGAAGTCTCTGCCTTCGATTGATTACAGTAAGAAAATTACAATGTTTGAAATACAAGATACACCAATACCTCTGTGCACAATCCGCAGAGTGCCCAATTACAAAATGTCCAATATCCCAATGTCCTATTGCTGCCGACCTCCTCTGCAACAAACCTCCACCTGCTTCAAACTTCTCCTTGTGCACACCTTGCACCAAGCTTCCACAAAGGGGGAGGAGTGAATACCTGCTGTCGGCAAGCGCACACTGCCACAGGACCTTGAGATATTTGGGGGAACTATAGCTTAGCACTTCTCTGCACCACAATCCTTGGTCACTCTCTATGCACCTTGCACTTCCACTTCTGTGCGACGTACTCTGGTGACTCTTGCACTTCCCTCTCTTGCTCCACTTAGCCTATGCTCTCTTGCTTACTCTAACCTTGGTCCAAGAATGGCTCTTCCTTGATTTGAGTGTGCCGATCACGTACGCTCCTAACTGCAAGTGAATCTTGGTGCTCACTTTGATGTCCCAAGATGGCTCTCACAAGTGGCAGCCAACTACTCACTGTTTTGTCCTGTAGTGACTTTAGTCTAAAACCAAAAATTTTAATGGGGGCCATACTTTCACCTGCGTACACTTTGCCGCTTCACATGCCTTCACATTTCCTTTTAATTCTTCACTTTTGCACATAAGGGGGGGTTCACCTGAACCTTCCAAAACACTTTAAAACACACTTTGAACCTTAGGGAAATTAGAGAAATGCAACCTATTTTCTCCAGTTTACCCTTTGTGGACAATTCATTGTGCACTACCTGTGCACTTTGACACCTGCACTTACGCACTTTGACTTTGCACCTGTTGACTTTGACCTGTTGACTTTGACTGCAGTTGACTTTGACCAATATGACATTTATGGGCTCAACAGTTGCCCACCACCTAATGTGCTCTCCGTCCCGGAGAGCGATAGCTAAACTTTGATCACGATGAAGATATAGCCGCAAAAACTTGAATAGGACATCTGAGCAGCAACCAATTCCACCAAAACAGGAGAGAACAAGCCCCAGAGAAGAACCAAAAGTGGGATTTTGGAATGGAAAAGCAAAAAAGGGGGGCGATGGAAGGGGAGAAAGGAAGGGGAAGGGAGGGCTGAGGGTGTGAATATGGATGGGGTAGGGAGGGGAAAGGTTGTGGCTGGGCATATTGGTAAAGGGAGGGATGGGGAGTAGGAATCAGGGGTCGGGAGGAGGCTAATGCGAACAAACCGGAGGGCTACAGAGGGTACATATGGGAGATTATTAAACATAAGGTAAGACAAGGTGAGAATAGATCATTTGGACAATGTTGTGAAAGAAAAACATGTGATAAAGGTGTTCAAAACATGTGGTTTTAGACCAAAAGTCATACAAAAAGTGGGAATTTGTAAAAAGAAATTCAAAAACTGAGTTCATCGGTGCCAAAAAACATGAAAATGACTCCATTTTTGTAAAAAACGGCCAACCGAGGCACAATCCAGAGCCAATAGCTTTGATCCATGAAAAAATAAAAAAAAAAATAAAGTAAAATAAAATAAAAATAAAAATAAAGTTTTTTTTTTTTTTTTTTTTTTTTTTTTTTTTTTCGTTTTCAACGCTCAGACAGAAAATAAAATAAAGAAGAAAAGAAAATAAAATAAAATAAATAAAAGATAAAAATTAATAAAAATAAAAAAATAAAATAAAATAAAATAAATAAATAAATAAAAAATAGGGGGCGGGGGGGGGGGGGGGGCGGGGGGGGGGGGGGGGGGGGGGGGGGGGGGGGGGGGGGGGGCGGGGGGGGGGGGGGGGGGCGGGGGGGGGGGGGGGGGGGGGGGGCGGGGGGGGGGCGGGGGGGGGGGGGGGGGATTTTTTTTTTTTCTTTTTTTTTTTTTTTTTTTTTTTTTTTTTTTTTTTTTTGTTTGGGAACCTGCAAATTCCCTAGGGGGCTCTTTTTTTTTTTTTTTTTTTTTTTTTTTTTTTTTTTTTTATAGCCCAATTTAGAGAAAAATCAAGGAAAAATCTGAAAAAAATGCCAAAAATTGGCCAAAAAATTCTAAAAAAATTCTGAAAAAAATTCTGATGAAATTTTCTACATGTTGAGCCTAAAATCCTTCATCAAACCACAGAGACCCTCCATTTATTCCTCAAATTGGGCAATAAAAAGACACATGAAAAAGGCGAAAATACTAGAAAAAGTCCAAAAAAATGCCTGAAAAAATCTGAAAAAATTTCTAAAAAAAATTCCAAAATTTGTGCCTTTGCAAAGTGGATGAAATGACTGCTAAATTTGCTAAAACCTTAAGAAACAAGCATGAAATGGATAAGAAAACTACTAAAACTTAAGTAAAAATGAGGAGAAAAGACTATGTACAACCTGGACAATTTTTGCAGGTTCCAGGTGATCCATAAAACTTCAGTTGGCTTGATAATAGGCCTTGAGCCTTGTATTGTTGACTGAGAGAGACTCCTCCATGATCTGCATTTGTACTGCACTTCATTGCTTTGGTCTTCTCCTGGGGCACCCTGGCCATCTGAGAGGGGTACCCTAAATCCTTCATTAGAATGTTATCTCCTCCAGCAACTTTATGATATGATTTGCAAAATTTTAATTTTACTATTCCGGCTTCTTCATCCAGTGGAACCCTATGTTCCCAATTACTGGCAGTAGCAACGTCCACATTCTTGTAAAGCCTTGCACTTACTACCATAAGAATTGAAATAACAGATGATAGCCATACGAGAATCCATAAAAAAGTGGCCATTGATATATGAATTTGAGTAGCTTTATCACTGCATGTAAGGACTTTGCTTTTCTTCTCTTTGCTATGGCCTTTGACTGCTACTGGTTCAACCTGAGTGATTTCCTCTTTTTCTTCATATGCTTTTTCTATACATGAGTTTGGAAAAATTCCATAGCAGGAGGATGGGTCTTCTGCATGGAGCCAAGCCAACATGTTTTCATCTTCATATAAATCTTGTCTTTCAAATAGGTCTGCTTCTGGGTTGTCCACCACTTCTTCTTCCATACAAATACCGATTGTCTGCATCATGCTAGTATTTTTCTGATTATCTGGGCCTTCTTCTAAAATTATCTGCTGCAACTCTTTTCCCTCTTGCTTTACCCACATTGTGTCCTTGCCCCAATCATGCAGCACATTGGCATGCCTTAACCAAGGTCTCCCAATTAACAGTGGGAAGCTTCCTTCTACCTGTGGCAGCCTTAAAACAACAAAGTCCAAGTTAAAGATAGTACCTTGTATCCTGACTGGGACTCCAGGAACCACCCCCATAGGCCTTACTATGCTTTGGTCTGCCATTGTTACAGTGAAGTTGGCAGGTTGTGAAGGGTATAGTCCAATCTTTTTCATGGTATATTCAGGCATCAAGTTAATGCCAGAACCACCATCCACAATAACTCCTTGAAACTCATGACCTTTAATAGAAATGGTTAGCCGAGGGCTCTTGTAATCTGTGAGGGGTGCTTCCCCTGCATATTTATCTTTATACATAACAGCAGCTTTTGCCACTAAGCTTGTTGTGGACATTTCATCAATTATCTGCAAGAGTTCTGACCTGAACTTCCCATCAATCCTTATTAAATCAAAAATACTAACCTCCTTTTTCATGGACTTGAGCAGTCTGGAGGCTTCTGATTCCTTAAGAGCTTGGGCTCCATTTGACTTATCCAACTCCTCATGAGCCCTGCTGAATGCATGTCCAATGGCATCACTGGTACCTGTGCAATTTTCCTTTTGCCTTGTGTCTGCACTTGTGGTGGCTTGGTCTTCAGACACACCTTTGTCTCTGTTTAATCCATTAATCAATGATTCTTGACCCATGTCCACTGGAGCCTTCCCCTTGCTTCTTGTCTGCACAGTAAAAGAGTCAATTTCCTCTAACTGCACCACCCTGGTAGATGGTGATGGCACCTTAACTTGATTTGCCATTTCTTCTTCCTGCACGGAAATCATTTGAATGTGGGGCCCAGATGAAGAGGCTTGATTCTTAGGACAACAAATTGTGTAGTGGTCTCTGGCCTCTGGGCAGTTTCTGCAAGGGGGGGCATTTTCTGGTAGGGTGCACCTACTTTGATAGTGCCCACATTCCCCACATCTGAAACAAATAATTGGCCTTCTAGGCCCATTTCCAAAATTATCCCTCTGTCTAGGGTTATAAGTGTTACCTTGATTGGGTGCAGCTTCCATCACATTTGCTGGTGGCAGGGGTCCTCCTTGTGTCCAGTATGTCGTTGCAGGCATTCCCCTTGATTGGCATTCATGGGCCTCATGGCCAACCTTCCTGCATAATTGGCAAGTTACACTTAACAGAGGACACTCACTTACTATATGCCCTTGTTTGCTGCACATGGAACACCAGAGACCACTCTTGATGCCCCCTCCTTTGAGCTCCTGCAACTCCTGTCGCAGCTGAGCTAATTCCTCTGCTTGGGCCTCCTCTTCCTTTTGAAGCTTGAGTGCTTCAATCTCCCTTCTCAATTGAGCCACAGCAGTCTCCTCCTCTTTGTAGGGCTTATTTCTCTTTAAGCCCTCCAACTCCCTCCTCAGCTGGGTCACTGGATCCTCCATCTCTGTACCATATGTTGGTGGTGAAGAAGTTGTCCCATATTGGTGCCTTATTTGCTCCAGTCTTGTAGCCGTGGTGATGAACTCCTCTATGGAGGCTGTAGGTAGCACCAACTCTTTTATTTTGCATTGGGTGACCACAGGTAAAGGTTTGGCTAACCACTTCTTGACAAAGAAGTCGTGTGGTGGATCCGGTAATTTGGCCATTAATGCTTTTGCCCTGGTCACGAATTCGGGGAACTTCTCTCCTGGACCCAACTTCAAGTTTTCCAATTCTTCTATAATGATTTCAGCCGTGTTGCCCTGTTGAAATTGATTCTTAAAGGCCTCTTTCATCATATCCCAAGAGGTAAAGTGATTTTCGGCAAACTGACTAAACCACTTGTCTGCCAGACCCTCCAATGTGGCGGGGAAGAGTATCAAGAAAGCATCTTCCCTACCCATTAGTCCCCTAGTCTTACATAATAAAAGAAATCGTCGAATGTGCTCATCTGGGTCCTCATGGGCTAAACCTCTGAAGGAGGGGAATTTTATGTTTAACCTGGAGAGCAAGATTTCTAGGTCCACCTGCCCTGCCATGCTTCCTACCGATGAAGTCGATGAAAGTGGACTTGTTGATCTTCGGTTCGTCTTTCTTCTTGTCTGCTTGCACTTGATTCTCAAGGTTTGTGACCGGGTCGCGGTCATGAGCTATTCATAGTCCACTTAAAAATGAGACACTTGATAAAAGGATATACCTTTTGGCCCACTGGAGTAATGTTGTCGACACTGGAATGTTGTCCTTCAATGGCAATATATAGTCTCCTATGCTCAAAGCTCCTTGGATGTCCCACCGGGCGTGCCAAATTTGTTGGGGGATTCTTTGACAAGAAGGAGTTTGAGGGTTTGTAGGAGAAAATGGAAGGACCAAAAGAGAAAATACACCGTGGAAGTCTCTGCCTTCGATTGATTACAGTAAGAAAATTACAATGTTTGAAATACAAGATACACCAATACCTCTGTGCACAATCCGCAGAGTGCCCAATTACAAAATGTCCAATATCCCAATGTCCTATTGCTGCCGACCTCCTCTGCAACAAACCTCCACCTGCTTCAAACTTCTCCTTGTGCACACCTTGCACCAAGCTTCCACAAAGGGGGAGGAGTGAATACCTGCTGTCGACAAGCGCACACTGCCACAGGACCTTGAGATATTTGGGGGAACTATAGCTTAGCACTTCTCTGCACCACAATCCTTGGTCACTCTCTATGCACCTTGCACTTCCACTTCTGTGCGACGTACTCTGGTGACTCTTGCACTTCCCTCTCTTGCTCCACTTAGCCTATGCTCTCTTGCTTACTCTAACCTTGGTCCAAGAATGGCTCTTCCTTGATTTGAGTGTGCCGATCACGTACGCTCCTAACTGCAAGTGAATCTTGGTGCTCACTTTGATGTCCCAAGATGGCTCTCACAAGTGGCAGCCAACTACTCACTGTTTTGTCCTGTAGTGACTTTAGTCTAAAACCAAAAATTTTAATGGGGGCCATACTTTCACCTGCGTACACTTTGCCGCTTCACATGCCTTCACATTTCCTTTTAATTCTTCACTTTTGCACATAAGGGGGGGTTCACCTGAACCTTCCAAAACACTTTAAAACACACTTTGAACCTTAGGGAAATTAGAGAAATGCAACCTATTTTCTCCAGTTTACCCTTTGTGGACAATTCATTGTGCACTACCTGTGCACTTTGACACCTGCACTTACGCACTTTGACTTTGCACCTGTTGACTTTGACCTGTTGACTTTGACTGCAGTTGACTTTGACCAATATGACATTTATGGGCTCAACAGCAGCTGATGACTTGAAAGATGACAGAGTTTATTGTTATTGTTTAGATAAGATATGCAGACATGTATACATGATTATTTATTTCATATGAAGGTACATTGTTGTCATATGACAGTACATTGTTGTGATTCACTCAGTCAAATAGCCTAAAGAAATTGAATGAAATATTGAGTAGTTTCGTATGTTCTCACAATATTCTTAATATGTCAGAGAAAATATTGGATGTTTATGATTGGGTTAATCTTATTTTGAACAGATTTTGCTGTCCAACATGAAAGTATAAAGCTTCGAGCCTAGATAAGACTACATAGGAACTTGACGAGTATATACATTGGAACACACTCTTTTATAAGGTTGGTCATTCAGCTTGATTATTTGATCTACTATATGTTTTTATTTCATCAAAATGCACTTGATTCTTTGCTCATGTTCAAAATCTATAGGTGTAGAAGTTGAATGATGTTTTTGTGGTACGTTTTTAGAATCTAAGTAAGATAATGATTGTGTTGCATAAAAAGGAAGAAGGTCGTTTTCGGGTAAATAAAATGTCGCCTCTGTAGCATGTCCAAGCTTGAGCATGTGTAAATGTATGGCAACTTGTCCTCACGTCTGCCTCTATAGCATGTCCAACCTTGAGCATGTGTAAGTGTATGGCAACTTGTCCTCACTTCTGCCTCTATAGCATGTCCAAGCTTGAGCATGTGTAAGTGTATGGCAACTTGTCCTCACTTCTAGGCTATGAGGTATTCAATTGATACGTTTGAACATGAAGCTAACCATGTTTCAAGGAAAAATAAACGTTTGGTGTGTAGAGACTTACAATATCATAAACCTCGTGTTGCATGTTAGTATGAACCTATTCCATTCATTCTGTTTGGCCATGGTGTTCAGAAAGAGCCTCGATGTTCAGGAAGAACTTCAGTTAGTCAATGTGCTTAACTTAACCTTAGTGGGGCTGGACTAGTATGCTCAGAAGACCGGTTGAATTTGAAATTGGAAATCATAGAATACGGGTGTGTAAATGTTACAGTAATAACACACTTAAACAAGTGCCGGTATGGATAAGCATTCTCTATTTATTTAGAATTTGATAATCTGTAGTAGTTTGTCTAGGTGTAATATATGACCTGGGATTGTGTAGAATCCATGAAAAATGGAAATTTCATGTATGAATCTGTTGTGGGGATCATCTCTGTCAATACAGTCTCGATTCATGACTCCCCAGATCAATATATTCTCATGGACATGTCACATCATCTGCTTTGTTAATACAATTAGGATCTAAGAAAAGTCAATTCGCCACTCTCCATCCTATTGTATGTGCTGGCAGCTGGAGTGAATTTGATATATTTGAAATGCACAACCTCTAGGTCGTTGTCCACAACATAATTTCTAAGAATTTTTATGATGTAAAATTATAAGGATGCCCACATTAGAAGCTAGGGCATCCCCTAGTTTTTTGTGATGCCCAAGGTTAGGCATCAAATTTAGGGCCTGGAAGGGAGTAGTTTCTCTCTCTCTCTTTCAGAATCTATCTCTCTCTACGCGTCGAATTCTGCCATCAGCGATCTCTACACATCATCTCTCTCTCTCTCTCCTTGTGTGTTGCCGTTAAACTCTGTTGCGTGTTCTAGAGTTGTCCAGAAGGAGGAGGGCCATGACTCTCTCTCTCTCTCTCCTTCTCCTTGTGTGCTGCACCATGTATCTATATCTCTCTTCTGCAGACCTACAGTAAGAGCCGTGACAAGGAGGAAAGAAAAAGAAGAAGTCGATTACCTGCATAAAAGCATGAACACAAAAGACATAATATTAACTTATATAGACTTTACTCATACATTCACATGAATCAACTATTTTTATTAACACCCACAAAACGTGCTTTTACTCACACCACTCTTTTACTAAAAAATCACTCACACCACTCTTTAATTCACACCACTCTTTAATTCACACTTTCACTAGTTAACTCACTTATGCACACACCACACACACACACACACTTTTTATGCGCACTCATGCCCACCACACATTTATTTACATTTTTTTTGTTTTTATTCTATTTCTTTTGTTCTTATTTTTTATAACTCCTTAATACTCTTTAATTTAATCTTACACTAAATCATAATGTAATTAAATAATTTAATATTCACATACACACACATATTATGATAGATAGTTAAATCATAATATAAGATATATTAACCAAATGTAATCATATTTTTAATATTTATTAAATCAAATATTCACACACATCACAAATATGTAAATGCTCACATGAGACACATATTAATTCATAGTCATTAATAATTATATTTATATAGAATATCTATGAGTACACATAGGAGCAATTATGCGTTCACACACATCTACATATACTTTTACACACCTATACATACATATACATACGGTAGAGATGCATGTACTGTCTAAGTTATGCCATTCGCTAGTTATTGAGTGCATGTCGAAAGCACTCAGGTCGAGGTACAACTTTGGATGGATGAACAATTTGTAAAGCAATGACATCTAGATAGGAAGGATGACTGAACAAATTGAAAAGCCAATGTCGAAAACGTGAATAGAAGCAGGCTGTAGCACTCTCCTACTCTTTGGGAAAGAGATGGTTGTGGAAAGCTGGGAAAGAGAGAGGTACATCAGCCATAAAAGTTTGGGATTGAGTAGACATTGAGAGCAGAGGAGGATCATCTTGATTTCATGGTGCGCAGAGAAAGATGGTGTTGTAGCTACATGAAAGAAGAAGAACAACCCAAAACGAAGAGCATGTGAAGGCAAGCTTCCACAAAACCTATGAACAACACACAAGGAGAGGAGCTAGAAACTCCATGGACGAGCTGTTTGGGGGAAAAACTATACACCTAATTTTGTAGGAGAGGAGAATGTACACATCCATGAAAGAGGAAAAATGTTGAGAGGAGAAGAGAATGGGGGTGCACATCAATGGGTCATTGGTTTTTGAATGTTGCTGATGCTTGCTCTAGAGAACTCCTTTAAGAACTTGAAGAGTTCTAAGTTCGGGTGCATTTTGCAAGCCATTTTTTGCTTTTGATACAAAGATTGGAGGGCTGTTATTAATGCACATTGCCAAAAGGGGGAAAAGCAACAAATGAAGACACATTCAAAGCTGTTAAGAAAGATTGATTCTAGGTTGTAGTGATGGTGAGAGAGGCCTATTTTGTTGAGGAAAGTGCTCCAAGAAGTGGGGGTAGAAAGAGAATTAAGAAGCCTTGGTGGAGATAGTGGGAGAAAGCTAAGAAGGAAATCTTGGGAAGGCATGTGGAAGTACTAGTACCATGGAGGTCTCTTTTTATCCAAAAATTGATATATGAAGGTGTGGTGCTTTAGTGAAGGGAAAAAGATAGATACTAACTGGAGTGCATTGTGGATAGGTGATGGATAGCCATAAGAAAGAGGAAAAACTTAGGGATGAAGGAGGTATATCCGAAGATCTTCACAAAGAGGAAAAAGGAACCTTCTCAAAAGGGGTCATGATACCTAAGACACTTCATGTGAGAGAGTCATATGATATAAATGTGTATGTATGTGTGGTTGTTTGTGCATGTGTGTGTGTCTGAAATATACGTTTATGTGTACAAGTGTATGTATGTACATGTGTGCATGTGTGTGTGTGCTGCTGTTGGAATGTATGTGTATGTGTGCATGCATGTATATACATGTGTGGCTACTATTGAATGCATGTGCATTTGTGGCTGTTGGTATGTGTATGTGTGTGCACTAAGCATGTATGTATGTGAATTTGTATGTATGTGTGGTTTTTGTGTGTGTGTGTGTGTGAAAATATATGTTTATGTGTACAAGTGTATTAATGTACACTTGTTCTTGCTAGAATGTATGTTTGTGTATGTGTATGTGTATTGTATGTGTATGTGTATGTGTATGTGTGCATGCATGTATATACATGTGTGGTTGCTATTGGAATACTTGTGTATATGTGGCTGTTCTTATGTGTATGTGTGTGCATTTTATGTGTGTAAGGTATGTTTGTGTATCTGTGAAATTTGCATGTGTATGAAAGTGCATGTCTGTATAGAAGCGCATTTGTATGTGTTTTCATGTGTGTCATTGTTGGTATGTATATGGCTGTTGTTATGTATGTTTGGAATAGAAGTATATGTGCATCCGTGTGTGTATGCGGCTAAATGACATATGTGTATCTATATGTATCCGTATGTGTGTGTATGCATGTAATACATGCATGTGTATGTGTATGCATTTTATTTGTGTAAATGTTGCTAGAATCTATGTGTGTGCACTATGTGTGGCTCCTATTGGAATGCATCTGTATGTGTGGCTCCTATTGGAATGCATCTGTATGTGTGGCTGTTTTGGTGTGTGTGTGTGTGTGAAATTTGCATGTGTATAAAAGTGCATGTGTGTATAGTTGTTGCTGGAATGCATGTGTATATGTGGCAAGAATGCATGTGTATGTGTGGCTGTTGTATATGCCTATGTGTACATTTAGTATGTATTTAGGTGCAAAAAATGTGCATGCGTGTATGAAAGTTCTTGTGTATGTTCATTCTGTATACATATGTGTCGTTTTCTATATAAATGTGTATGTATGGGTGATTTTTGTGTGTGTGTGTGTATGAGAAATATATGTTTATGTGTACAAGTGTATGTATGTACATGTGTGCATGTGCATGTGTGCGAATGTATGTGTATCTGTGCATGCATGTATATACATGTGTGGCTGCTATTGGAATGCATGTGTATGTGTGGCTGTTGCTATGTGTATGTATGTGCATTTTATCTGTGTTAGGTATGTGTGTGTATGTGTGAAATTTGCCTGTGTATGAAAGTGCTTGTCTGTATAGAAGTGCATGTGTATGTGTTTTCATGTGTGTCAAATATGTGTTTTCATGTGGGTTTTCATTTCCACTAGTTTAATGGTAAGAATATCATTTGAACAAAAGGCACAAATACATGAGGAACAAGGTGGCAAAGCAAAGAGTTGAGGGGAAGGATTCGGGAAAGAAGAAGACAAAGAATTGGCCAGTTACTGGAGCTTCAAAGGGAAAAGGGTGGTTGTTTAGAAAAAGTGCAACAACCAAGAAGCTTAGCTGAGAAGAAACACACTCAATTAGGAATCTCTAACAGAGATCTTTTGGAGTGCATAGAGAGCCTCCATTTCAATAGCTGAAGGATAGAGTTCTCTAGTCATTTGAGAAGCCCTCACTTTTAGATAGAAGATTATGTTGAGGAGCTAAATTGATGTCCTAAAATCATGTTTAGGAGGTAGACAACAAATTACAACATGAAGAGGATGATGTAGTACCACTAGAGTTGTCGTATCACTCGATACATGAAATCTTTCATCATCCAGGTCTTCAACACAATAGATAGCGTCCAATCAATAAAGTGCAAGGAGATAATATAGCACTGCATTGGAATACAAGTTGTTTTTAGCATCTTATAAGAAGCCTGCCTGTTCCCCCTTCTTCATCTGTGCCTTACACTTCTTAGCTCAGAAAGTTTTTTAAGCTCGTTGATATAACTTGTGGTTTAGTATAGCTACTAGTAATTGCTTGAGGTTGTACTTCATCATTTCTTCCTGGATGTGTACAGTCTATCAAGGGGAGCTACTCAGGCCTCTAGAAGAGGAATTGTACATTTTATGCATCAAAGATTAAAGCTCAAATTTATAACCCTATGAAGACTTTGAAAACTCTAGATTCACTTGAATCTGATTTGGAAAACTAGAATTCTGGTTGTCCCAAACATCTAACTTGGATGTTTGTACTATGGTTTACCTCCAACCAACATCTACTTGATTTATTACCCAACCAAAGGACTACTTTGTCCTAGTGGGCTTAAAAATTGTTGAGATATCGATCTTAAGATGTGATGATCTATGATGACACGTATCACTTTTCATTTCTCTAACATGTATAATGGTGACGTCGGTATATGTCAGGGATACTTCATTGAGATTTAGTATATTTATCTACCGAGAGTGATGACACATTTGTTTCTTGCCAGCCCACTCATTCGTAGACATTAGGATTTTCCTTATGTACTATTCTTTATATATTGCACTTGTTGTACTGCTGTTTTAGGTCATTCTTGGACATTCTTTTTATATAATAGAAGAAGAAGATGAAGATTATTCTTCTTTCCTTCAATCTATGTGTGTGATCCTCTTTTGTTGTGAGAGAGTGTGTGTGTGAGCTCTCTTCCTTATCTCCTTCTTGGTTACATGGTATCAGAGTCAGTATGGATACAAAGACCTCGTGGAGAAGGTCAATCGTGAAGAGTACCTGAGAAGACATGGAGAAAGCGTGATTCACAGACGACCTCAGATTGCTATGAAAATTGCCAGCTCGATCTCCGTTTGGAGCCCACAAGGTGGTACCCACAGAAAAGCTAGGTCAACTATTTGCAATACTGTAAGTTGCATCCTGTTTGGCAACCCATACATTCCACATCTAGAATTTCAAGCGATTCTGTGTACTGTTCATACACGAAAACTGTGTTTTTTTTTTTAGATCAAATTCTCATGTCGTAGTGGGAGAGTGCTCAAGTAGAAGTACTACTTGTATTGTTTTTAAAATGTTGTAAATTGCTGTAGAAATGGAAAAATGCAGATGGAATGAGTGAGCTTATGAGTGATAAGCTAGTCAAGAACAACTTCCATGCCTAGAGATTCAAAATGATGAACTTCTTGACGGGAAAAGGCTATTAGATGTACATCAAAGGAGAGAATGAAAATGCTCCACAATTACCAAAGAGGAATCGGATTGCAGATCAGTTAAGAGCATATGAGGAATGGAATCAAGGAGCACGAAAGCTAGTGTATTGGCTATCTGGTAGCATACAAGATAGCATGAGGATGCCAAGACTCCAAAAGAGGCTTGGAACAGTTTTCTCACATTGTATGAGACCAATACAAAGGCATGAAAATTGCAACTGAAGAACGAGTTGCATACACTAGAGGAAAAGGTCATATGGGTGAGTGACTAAACCTTGAAAATCAAAAGCATATGTGAGTCACTTGCATCTATTAGCATGAATGTAGATGACGATGATAAGGTGGAAGTGTGCCTTCATGGTTTAGGAGCTCCATATAAGCAATTCACAACTTCTATACAAACCAAGGAAAATATTCCGAATTTTGTTGATCTGGTGATGTGATGAACGAGGAGATGGCACTCATGTATAAGGAAGTGCCAAGCTATGTGGAATCAATCCACAAAAGGAAGTAAGCCCAAAGGTTTGTGGAAAGCTTCAAACTTCTCCCTAGGTAAACCCTTTGTGAAAAGGTCTACAATGTTCTCCTGTGTGGGCACACATGCCAAACTAATCAATGTGCTCTGCCTATTAGTGAAGATGGTGGTGGCAGAAGACTGACCAACACCCAAATCAGCCATAAGGCATCTGAGCCACACACACTCAACAATCACTGTGAAAGTTGCCCTAATATATGCAGCCTCACAACTAGAAGTGGACACAATAGGCTGCGTCTTGCTCAACCAAGATATGCACGAGCTACCAAGCATGAATAAAAAACAACTAGTGGACACATGAGTGTCATAGCAATCAGTCCAGTCAGAGTTAGAAAAAGCATGTAAATTTGGCGGTAGTGATCCCCCCTTGGGATAAAAAAATCCAAGTAGTCAGGTACCACTCAAGTATTGAAAGATGTGCTTAACCACATGCCAATGCTTAGCACCTTGGCAATGCATAAAGCTGCTCATCTGTGAGACAACAAACTGAATATATGGCCAAGTAATGCATACGTAAATCAAGCATCCAACAGCCTCCTCATAGAGAACACCATCAAATGCATCTCTAGCATCATGAAGACTCAATCGTAAACATGTCTCCATAGGAGTGGCAGTAGGTTTGTAGTCTTCAAGGCCAAAACACTACATAATGTGTCAATATATTTTGCTTGACACAAAGCTATTACGCCATCAACTTGCTTAAACTGAATGCCCAAATAATGATGCAAATGCCCCAATTTTGACATCTCAAATGAGGCATGTCGATTACCCTTAAAATCAACAATATGCTTCTCATGAGGACCAGTGAGCAACATGTCATCAACATACACAACAATGATCAGAATCACATCATTTGCACGCCTATCATATAAGGTGCTCTCAATTGGACTGTTCTCAAAACCATGTGCAATGAGGTAGGCATGTATCTTTTCATACCAAGCATGTGGTCCTTGCTTCAAACCATATAATGCCTTTTTCAACCTGCACACTTGGTTTTCATGCCCTTTCTGCACAAATCCACAGGGTTGAAAAACATACGGTTCTTCATGCAAGTCACCATTTAAAAATTCAATTTTAATGCCCAGACTAATGTACACTCCAACCATGATGAGTTGCAAGTGCTCATATGCTACGAACAGTAGTCATTCGGCATGTAGAAGCAAAGGTCTCATCAAAATCAATGCCTCTTTCTTGAGCATAAACCTTTGCAAAAAGCCTATCCTTATACATATCAATTGTTCCATCAGGCTTATGCTTCAGCTTGTATACCCACTTAGTGCCAATGGCCTTCTTGCTAGGAAGCAAGTCACATAAAGGCCATGTACCATTTTTCATAATAGCATCATACTCTGATTGCACAACAACCATCCAATTTTCATAATTTTGTGCTTCATCAAACAAAATAGGCTTATTCTCATCACAAATACTAGAGGCAATCATAACATAGCAATCTGATGCAAAAGAGGCACTATGAGATCCTAAACGGGTACGATATGAGAGAGGTGCATCTAATTTGCTATCATGCAAAGTCGGCACTAGCCATTTTGGCATAGTTTTTGCCTCCTTAATAGCAACTCTCTCATCAACCAGTGCATCATGTAAATCTGCATAAAAAATGGAATGATTTGCATCATCACATGAAACCTGTAAAAGTTGAGAACTTGCCTCATTAGGACAAGCACTAGACTGTCCACCTGTAAAAAGAGGCAACAAAGTGTCATACATATCTTTGGAGCTAATTGACGTCTCCTTAGCACATGAATGTAATGGCTAAATAGCATCTTCCATAAAAACAACGTCATGGCTAACCAAAATGCTTTTAGTCTATGCCAATGATACAGAAGATAGCCTTTGCTTTCAGAACTGTACCCAACAAAAATACATTTCATTGTTTTATCATCCAATTTCTTGCATTGTTGCTCATGCACTAATGCATATGCCAAACAACCAAAAACACGCAGGTGAGCAACAGATGGCTTACGACCATGCTAGGCCTCATATTGAGTGATAGACTACAATGCTTTAGTGGGACACCTATTAAGTACATATGCTGCACACATAATAACCTCAAGCCAGAAACTATGTTGTAAAGCTTGATTCTTGACCATACACCTCGCCATCTCCATGAGTGACATGTTCTTCCATTCAGCAACTCCATTGTATTGGGGTATATATGGCATTGTACACTAATTTTTTATCCCACATTTAGCCAGGAATGCACTTAAATAAGAAGACATATATTCCCCCCTCGATCTAGACAGAGGGTGCCCATTTTACATGCTGACATATTTCCAACCAAAACTAGAAACTGTTTGAATCACATAAACACTTTGGACGTGCTTTCAATGGATATAACCATGCATGCCTAGAAAAATCATCAATGAAAGTCATGAAGTAAAGATAGTTCCCAAAAGAAGGTGTCTGCATAGGACCACATACATCACTGTGAACAAGTTACAATTTCTAAGTAACTCGAACTGAACCATCTTTTGGGAAGGAGGAATGCCGCATTTTTCCCAAAATACAACCTTCACAAACATGTTTACCAGGTACCTCAAGTTTGTGCAAAGTGGACACCATTTCAAATTTTTGCCGGTGTAGCAAACTAGCAAAATTCAGATGATCAAAGCGTGCATGCCAAAGCTTTGCATCTGACATAGCCTGAGAATCATGTATTGCACATGCTGAATCATTCACAGTTTTTTCATAGTCTATGAGGTTATACAGCCCACGACATAAAATACCAGAAGCAATAATGATGTCTCCATTTGACAGATCATGAACTGCATATTTGTCATCAACAAATTTCACAACCAAGTTGGTTAAAGCTAAAACTGATAATTGATTCTTCTTGATCCCTAGCACAAATAAGGCATCTGATGATTTAAAAGAACTACCATCAATAGTAGTCAGAATGATCTTACCAACTCCCATGATAGAATAAGAGGAGTTGTTGGCACATGTGATAATATTCCCTATATGGACAGGCTTCGAGTGAAGTGAAGAAATTGCGCTATGAGGTAATATGTTTGGTTGCCCCATTATCAAAGTAAACATCTGAGTCTATTGTGGACATACACTGTTCATGAGAAGATGGGTCAAAACTGCAAACAGTGGTAAATGCCCATTCTTCATTCTACAAAAGATTAGTAGACTCTAGTTTGGGTGTAGAGGCCTCTACAACAACCATTCCAACCTCTTTCTTCCTTGCCTCTTTAGCAGCTAGTTTTGGACAACTCTTTATGACATGATCATTTCCTTTACACTATTTGCAAAACAGTTTCAACTTTTCTGTATAACTTTTCTCATCTCTATAAGAGTTCATGGTCGGAACTTGAGTGTCAGAAATATCAAAGTACACTAATGATCATACTCTTTGAGTTGTTTAATAGTAAAATACTTTCTGATCCCTTGTGAATGATGTACAATATTGTCTTGTGATATCCCTGTGAAACATGTACGCTACTACCTTCTGTAATAATAAATCTCAAAATTCAAAGATACATTCATGTTTGTAGATTTCTACTCCAATACTTCAATGCTTTCTTGGTGGTTTTAAGAAAAACTCCCACCATGCTATATTTTGTATTCTGTCAAAAGCATTTAGTGTCTGGAGTATTTACTATCAAAATGCTTTCAGCATCTGCAATTTCCCTACTTTCAAAGTCTATCCATAGTTAATACTTGAACAAATTCTTAGTACATGAGCGGCAATTGGCCTTACAAGTTTATTTGGCTACAAATTTCAAAACCATACAGATTCACATAATATACTACTCTTGTATAGAACTTATTGATCACAATCCATTGCATAGGAAAAGCACTCCATCTGCAATTTCCCTACTTTCAAAGTCTATCCATAGTTAATACTTGAACAAATTCTTAGTACATGAGCGGCAATTGGCCTTACAAGTTTATTTGGCTACAAATTTCAAAACCATACAGATTCACATAATATACTACTCTTGTATAGAACTTATTGATCACAATCCATTGCATAGGAAAAGCACTCAGCAGCATTACTTCAATAAGTCTCATTCTATACTCACGTTTTAGTTCAAAGAATTACATTATTACACATCTCCCAAAAAAAGTGATAATATGTCCTTACAAAGTACTTTCAAACTCTACCAAAACTATTTCCAGAGATGATCATAAGTCATCATTTTCAATGCTCTTTTCATAGTTCTAAATCCGCAAACCATAACATCAAATCAAAAACCTATCTACCTTTCCAAAACAACATTAAATCTTTCATCTTAGTGAATTTTTGACTGCATCCAAGGTCTTTAAGTGATAGGAGGATAAAGTCCCATTCAAGCCTATCGTACGCTTTGTCGAAGTCAATTCTAATGAAGACCACATCTTGCGTGGATTCTTTAGCATACTCGAGACCTTCCCAAATGTCTATAATAGCTTCCAATATTGATATACCCTTGATGAAGCCTTTTTGGTCCTCACTAAGCCACCTCTTCAAGTGGTAAGAGCTTCAACCCTCTGGAAGATTTGGAGGGAGTGATGTGCATACAACTTTGGCCACCCTCCCAAGGAGTGGTCGATCGAGAAGTCTTTGTTCCTCCTGGGCAAAAGAATCATCAACTGCAAGAGATCCTAACACTTTAGGCATCATAAAATGTTTCTCATGGATAACAACAAGATTAAACCAAAGTGGGTCCCACATGAGGGGAACAATAGGGTCATTAACCTCCTTTGTAACACGCTCTAGAACCGTAAACTCTGCCCCTGCTTTGTGTGATTTAGAGGGGCCCATGGGCACTAGTCCCATTCACTTGTAACTTTTTCTTCTGTTTTAATTAAAGTCCGGGAGAGTAGGCCAAGGCCGAAATTCCTTTAATTAAAAAACAAAAACATTACATCTTTCATTAATTTTTTTTTGCTCATAAAACTTGTCAAGTTGATGATCATAAATACAAATTAAATGGATATAAATGATTATCGAACTAGACAACAAAAGTTCCGCTAGATTCCATTATCATTTCGCATGGTAAAACAAGATCGTAAAACTAAAACACGAGATAAAAGTCCTTCAATAAACTAGAAAACAATGAGTTGAAACTCTACATTCGAATCCACAACTCCAATGACATTTGTAAAGAACTAACAATAAGGACCACAACATGCTAGACACATGACTCTCCTCCCAACTTAATGCCTCTTTATATAGCTACTCGAAGCAACGAGGACCACAAATGTAACTAGAGTCCACAAGTGCATGTGCAATCTCCTTCACTCCTTTAATATCTTCCACTTAAGTCTACTAGTGGTTGGAGTGATCTCAACCACTACATTATTACCTTCCACTTGAGTCCACTAGTGGTAAGAACATGTTTCTCATGGAAATGGAGAGGTGTATGGTCAAAAGTTAGGCATCACCACATAGCTTCTAGCTTGAGGCTGTTATGTGTGTAACATATGTACTTAAGAGGTGTTCAAGTGATGCTTGGCATCTTCCTCAACAGGTAGGGTGATTCTTGCATAGTCAAACATGCATAATGAATATCATAATTGGCACAGAGAAGGAGAGAGAATACTAATGATTTCCTAAAATCACACGAATTCCCATGCATGTTCTTCTTTATTAATTGAAGCCACATATTTATATACACATTAAGCACCCCTTCCAAGAGGCTTCACACCTTCTCATGGAACCCTTTTGGCAAGCCTTGAATTAGACCTTAATCTATGCATTTTAATGAGAAATTCCAACCACAAGGTAATAAAATAATGCTCAGCTAACATTGACATGCACGATGGATCTGAAACCACACATTGCATACCAACATCCTATGTTTATTACGTAGATAACTAAAGCAAGTTATTTCATCAATTTACTTGTAGCATACACTGAGAAATAAATCTAATAAGTCAAGGTGGTCATCTGGACTTTTCAGGATCTAGAAGGTGTGCAAACACAATCACATTCCTTACTTCATATCTTGAGATCTACTAAACCGAATTGATGCACTTTGATACTAGGTACTAGACACCCTAATCTAGCTATCCCAAGTTAAATTATAAAAAAAGAATGATTAAACGTCAAGAAATTGATTCCACAAGATAAATGTAATGAGGAAGATGCAATAGTAGACAATAGACAGAAATGTACTTGAAGAAATGTATCAAAATGTATATGCGAATGAACATATGATGCAAGGGAAGTGTAGTGGACTACTCATACATGAACTGATCTCAATGTATACTCACTGAAGTAGCTCAATGTCTCTCAAAATTCCTCATCTATCCCACGACTAAAAATATGTGTATTTATACACATTTCTAGATTTTGCATTTTCCCTCACCTATAAATGATCCTACACTTTATGGATGATTTGAATTGAAATGTTGCTTTCCAAAAATTAGACGTAAGCCTTGCATCCCTATAAAAAAAAATATACTTTTCGGTGTAACATGAAACCTGAAAATTTATTTTATGAAAAGTTTAGAAACATGCATTGTCGTATTAGTTTTCCTCATGGGAAGAAAATGTGCCATCTTTGTAAGATGCTCCACAACAACAAAGATGGTATGATGGCCACTTCTGGTCACAAGCAATTTTGTTATGAAATCAATAGATATGGATTCCAATTTTTTATTAGTCACATCTAATGGTTGTAACATACCAAGGCTCCTTTTAAACTCAACCTTAAACTATTGATGTTTTACATATTCTTCCACATCCCTCCTAATGTGAGGTTTCATACATGGCGAATAATATGAAGCTTTCACTTAGCATAAGTCGTAGAAAAACAAAGGTGTGTAGAGAAAGGTGCATCATGAGAGGCATGCATAATCTTTTTCAAAATATATGTTGAAGAAATACATAATTGAGGAGTAAAATGCAAATCATTATTTTTTAAATGAAATTTTGCTTGAAACATAGAACCTCAATTTGCATACAAAATTTTCATGATTGTTGCATAATAAAATCTTCTCTTAATTCCTTTTGAATATGAAATTAGAAGATACAATAGAAATTGAATTGCATAAAGGTTTATGACTCAAAGCATCAACCACTATATTTTATTTTCTTTCCAAGTATTCAATATCAAAATCATATTCACTTAGCAATTCGGTCCATTGTTTTTGTCTATTGTTAAGTAAAGTTTGACTAAAGATATATTTAAGACTTTGATGATCCATTCTTCATCAGGTAAAAATGAACCTTGCATGGGCCTTTTGGATTAAGGAGTGATTAGTGATGGACCAACTAGAGGAGGGTGGTGGACACGATCTATAGATTATAAACTACTAGGTTAAATGGGGAAGAGGGGACATGATTCCCCTATGTTCAGGTTTTGCCTCTAGAGAGAGAAAGGAATCTCATAACCAGCTTGGGCTAAAAAATTCAAAACTTTTAGAAAGTTTTAAAACTCATCATCATACCATGCAATGGCCTCCCAACCACTTTTTAGGATCAAAAGTTCTATTTTTGACTCCTAAACCAAAATCCATGCATGAGTTGACCCGAAAAAAGTGAATTTCTTAAACTAATTCAAAATATAACTTTTTCCCTCCTAGACCTCACACTTTTATACCCAAGTCCCAAAAACGCATCTCTTTCCACTAGTTTCTCTCCCTAGCACACCATTGAAGTTCTTGTGTCTGCATTTCTTTCTCTGTGCATCTTCCTCTTTGAATTCCTATGTGTCTTCCATAGCTTGAACTCCAATGGATGAACCTAAATCCTATAGGAGACAAGAAAACATGCTTGTCCTAGTGGTTAAGTCATTTGGATGAGAAGGAAGAGGTCTTGGGTTCAAGTCCTATGAGAGACATGGGAGAGTGTTTTGCCCCAAGAGCTCTAAGCCTTCTAGAAGCACCCACTTGAGTTAAATTGAGTTAACTAGGACACTTGGCATAGTTACATAGTCAACACTTGGATGGTTAGTATCCACCTCCTATAGTGGGTAGTCCCTTGGAGAGATCTATATAGAGGCATATGGTTGGGAGGAAAAAGAGACTGCATCCACTTGAGCTAAATTGAGTCAACTAGGACACTTGGCACACATGTAGTTACATAGTCAACACTTGGATGGTTAGTATGCACCTCCTATAGTGGGTAGTCCCTTCGAGATCTATATAGAGGCATATGGTTGGGAGGAAAAAGAGACCCATCTCTCTCTGTGATGGTCATACTGTTTCATGTGACATATCAAAGTGATAAAACAACTTCATAATCAACAAATCAGAAAACAAATCCCATTGTTCTTATGGATCAAGGTTGATCTTATAATCACAATCCTTAATCATTTGAGCCTCAATGTTGAGTGAAGAAGTTAAACTTTTACATACAATTCTAACCAAAATGCAAATATAGTTATTCAAGGTGATGCAGATAGCATTGAAGATGATGATCTTCATATTCATGTCCATGTTGTGGTTTGTGTTGCACCTACTATAGAGCAACTTTTTTGGGATGGGGGAGATGTTCAAAAACATGCATTGATAGCTTTGTCAGTCAAACATGCCATTATCCCTCACATTTGCTCTTGCAAGGTCGTAAAGGATGCTTGGGATACACTTATCACTTTATACCAGGAAAGAAATGAGGATTGTGTTGCTTACCTCCGAAATTAGTTTGAGAGTGAGCATATGAACAAAGGAGATTCTATGGATAGTTTTCTAAAAAAGATCAAAGATTTGAAGGACAACTTGATTTCTACTAATAAAGCCTTACTAGATAGTTCACTTATGCAGACTGTTATTAATGGTCTTCTAGATTCATATCAAATTTTTGCTTCTACTCTTTGATTGATGATGAAATGCAATCCAAATACCTTAACATTTGAGAAGTTAGTCTCTGTTTGTTACAAGAAGATTAGTCCAAGTAGAAAAGGTCAATTATGTATGTTGCAGATCAAGCTTTTTTAGCTAGTTAGAAGGGCAAAGGAATGTAGGTCATCTACTTGTAAGCGGAAATTTTCTAATGCGACAATGTCAAAGAAGGAATACAAAATGAGAAGAAAACCAAAAAACAAAAACAATTTTTTAAATATTGTAAGGAAAACAATCATGTAATAATGAGTTGTCCAAAATTGGCTATAAAAGAGGCAAAGAAGAGAGAGGTTGGAATGGTTGTTGCAGAGGCCTCTATGCCTAAAAGAGATTCTACTAATCTTATTCAAAATGAAGCATGGAAATTTAATACTTTATGCAACTATGATGCATCTTCTCGTAAGCAGTGTATGTCTGCAGTAGACTCAAATGTTTGGTACTTTGATAGTGGGGAAACTAAACATATTGCCTGATAGCATAGTTTCTTTAGTTCACTTGAGCTTGCCCCTACATGGAATATTGTCACATGTGCTAACAACTCTTATTATCTTGTAATGGGAGTTGGTAAGATCATTCTGGCTACTAGTAATGGTAGCTCTTTCACATGTTTTGATGCTTTGTATGTACATGGATCAAGAAAAATATGTTTTAAATTTTAGCAATGGATATACAATTCACAAGCTCTCAAGTTGCAATCTTATTTTTGATTCTAGAATTTTATGTTGTGGGCTATATAAGCTCATAGAATATGCAAAATTGGTGACTGATTCAACATGCATAGTTCAAGATTCTCAAGACATCTCAGATGCAAAACTTTGGCATGCATGCTTTGGTCATCAAAATTTTGCTAGTTTGCTATGCCTGCAAAAATTTGAAATGGTGCTCTCTCTCTGCCCAAACTTGGCACCTTATAAAAATGTTTGTGAAAGCTACATTTGGGGCAAAATGTAGCATTTGTCCTTCCCAAAAGATGGTTAAGTTCGAGTTGCTCATAAATTGTAGCTTGTTCATAGTGATGTCTGTGGTCCCATGCACACACCTTCTTTTTGGAACTACCTTTACTTCATGAATTTTATTGATGATTTCTCGAAGCATATTATGAATTATTTATGTGCTTAAAAAATTTTGTGGTTATGGTTGAAAATCTGTCAGCATGTGAATTGGGCACCCTCCATTTTGATCGAGGGGAGGAATACATGTGTTCTGATTTTAATGCATTTCTGGTTGAGCGTGGGATAAAACATCATAGTATAGTGCCTTATAGAAAAAAAAAAGGATAGGAGTCAGCAAGGTGTGTGGTCAAAAGTTAGGCTTTACCACATAGCTTCTAGCTTGAGGTTGTTATGTGTGCAACATATATACTTAACACTTATCCCACCAAAGCACTGCAATATATCACTCCATATGAGGCTTGGCATGGTTGCAAGTCATTTTCTGTTCAATATGCATGTCTTTGGTTGTTTGGCATATGCATTAGTACTTGAACAACAACACACGAAACTCGATGATAAAGTAGTGAAATGTATTTCTATTGGGTACATTTATGAAAGTAGAGGTTATCGTCTGTATCATCCACAAAATAGACACATTTTTGTTAGCCATGATGTTGTTTTTTGTGGAAGATGCAATTTATCTAGTACTTTCATTTATCAAGGAGACTTCATTTAGCTCTAGAGATGTGTATGACATTTTGCTACCTCTTTTACACATGGAGAGTCAAATATTGGTCCAAACAAGGCAATTTATCAACCTTTATAGGTTCCACATGATGATGTAGTTCGTTCCATTTCTCATGCAAGTTTGCATGATGCATTTGTTGACGAGAGGGATGATATAGAGTAGGATAAAACTATGCGTAAATGGTGGATGCAAACTTTGAGAATTATCAAATTAGATGCACCTCTTTCACATCGTACTCATTTAGGATCTCATACTACCTCTTTTGCATCAATACCCAATGGATGCCTCTAGTCCTTGCAATGAGAATGAGCCTATATCTTTTGATGAAGCACAAAATTCAAAAAATTGGATGGCTGCTATGTGTAGCTCACTGATGAGTAGCACCTCCTTTAATGTCAATCTGGGAAGACGTGAGGATGGTATGAAGACCTCGAGCAAGTGAAGGCACAAGTGCGTGAGTGAGAAGCACACCAACATGCACACACATACACGCACACACGCACACACGGTAAGACGAAGAGTGAGAAGCAATGGAGTTCTTTAGATTACTTCCAAAAAAGCTCTTACAAGTTCAAATCAATTACAAGCTAGGCCCAAAAATGAGCTCTCTAGCTCTATTTATAGTTTTTGACTAGGTTTTGGCCGTGTCCAAACCTAGTGTCCGACCTAGTTAAAAATTAGGTTCTCTACCCTATTTGGAGGTTCAAACGAAGTCTAAAAAATGTGAAAACTGACAGGTAGGTACTTCCAAAGCTCCTCAAGCTCAAGGACTCCTTGGCTTGCACAAAATGGAGCTACAAAATATGAAATGGTATTTACAATGGTTTTTAGTGATGAAAATCACTATTTTTGTAGGGTAATCTATTAACATTTTGACATACATTTCCTGGAGCTCCCTACTTGCTCCTTCTCCTTGTGTGTCCACCTCTTTTATATGCGTTAGTGTCCTGAAAAAATATTGGCCTACTTGCCAGATCGTCGTTGATTGCTCTGTCTGCTTGTACTTTCTCTTCTCTCTGACTCCCTTCGTAAGCTTCCTTGCCTGGTGAGTCCTTCAGTTCCAACACCCTCCCTCTCTCGCGTCTGTCGTCCCTGACAGACCCTTGTTGGGTGGGTCGTTGGATGTAGTATTCAACAACGTCTTGTGCCAAGTGATGTTCTGCAATCCGCAACCCTTTGGCCAAGTCCGTGAGTAGAACATCCCAATCTACCGGCCCGGGAACCTTTGGATGTGGTATACATAACTTTTCTGAATGAAGAGCTTGTTCCACTGCAAACAACTGCAATAAATGTGATGGTCTGGGAATGAATATCTCTGAATGATATTCCCAGAATCCCGTGACAAACATTTCTTCAAACGTTTGTTTGAAGCAGGCTGGTAGATACTTGATACGCGCGTGCCATGCATATACAACATTAATAGATGGTGTTGCGCTCATGTCGTAGACAAGGTCTTGATTACCTTCATTAAATCCAAGAGCTGACAGATGAGGTTCCTTAACATTCTTGAAGGTCCTGAAGGTGACCAACATGAGTTCAAAAATTTTAAGGCACATTTGGGCCATGACGTCTGGTACATTTTTAAACCTGACCCCCCAATGCCGAATCGTCGAGATCATATATCCTATGGTAGGTTGGCCTTTAGGTGGTGCTAAGTAGACATAATTGAGCCATTTTTTGCATCCTTTGGTTGTCAGCACAGTTTTTGTGTATTCCGGCCATGACCTTCTTCGAAATACAGGGCAGTAGCATGGGTTGTATTTGATATACAAAGGCATGTTATTCCATGTTCTTACCAGCTCTGGGTAGGTTTCCAGTAGACGAATCCTCCACATCGGTTGATGTATATTGCCCTGCTTGGCACTTGCTGGGATGTCGTCCGGTGCAAACTGTGTAGCCGAGGTTGGTTCTTTTGAGGTGTGCTGCTTTATTTCAGCATTGTAATCCGCCATTAAGACACAGAAAGGAACATACAAATCGTCGAATGTGCCGATCCACCTATGATGGGAGAGTTTTCTAAAGTAATCCGATTTTATGACTACCTCTTCCAAACGTGACATAGATGCTATCTGAAGTGCCACTCTATCATCATGGGTTGTGGCCACTTTCTCTAACCTCTGCATCCATTCAGGAGCCTCTATCTCGATGGTGTCCATGCCCTCTTCTGTTTGCTTGCCCCCTGGTGCCGGCATGGGAACGTATGGGTCTTCGAAAGTTTCCTCTATTTCAATTGGCACTAAGTCTTTAGGCTTGGGCTCTACAAGAGGCGAAGGCTGACGCTCGTATTGCATGACTTTACTTCGTAATTCTTCTAGTTCTGCTCTGAGTTTTTTGACTTCTTCAGATGTGTCAACTGCGGTTGTGACTTTGCTTGGTGATTCATGCTGGGTTGCCAGCTGCTTTAATAGGTCATCTCTTTCTCTTTCTAATGCTGCATGGGCTTCCAGGAGGTCGGCATGGGTTTCTAACACAATTTGCATATTCTCTGAGGGAATGGCCTTGAATTTCTCTGGGTCAATTTCCTGCGGGGAACCCTCCATTGCTGCTTCCAAGTTTTCTTCATTCTGTTTCTGCAGCCGTTTATTCTCTTCGAGTGCTGTAGACATGTGTTTTTGTAGGAGGGCTAGGTTGCGTCTAAGCTTGAGATTCTCCGTTATCTGGGAGTGTAGCAATTCATCCATATGTTTCCTTTCTTCTGCATCGGACTGGGGTGGATTGGCTACTAATTGTTCATGTTGTTCCTGTAAAGTGGCATACTGTTGTTGTAGTAGCCGCTTTTCCCTTTCGAGATCAATGAATCATAGTTGAAGTTCTTCATGGCTTCGAAAGAGTCGCGTATGTTGGTTATCGAGATGCTGGTAGTGCTGTTGTAGTTGCGACATACACTGATACATATTATTAAATACATTATTAATAGGGGTGGATGCGGGAAGGGTGTTGAATGCAGAAGGGAAGGGAAAGGGGAAGTGGAATGGAAGTGTGGATGCGGTGCTGGAAAATGCTGAAGTGGGAGGTGGGGGAATGGGCGATGGTGGGTGTATGGGGGGAGGGAGAGGTGCGGAGGTGGGTGATATGTCCATAAAATCAACAGTGGATGCAGTAGTGGGAGTGATTGTGAATATTGGAATTGTGGGTGCGGTCATAGTGGTGAAAGTGTACAGTGGTGTGTGCAATTGTGAATACGAACTGCCAAGAAGTGTGATCGAGGGAATGAGGTTTTCCGTGGCTGCGGTTAGAATTACTGTGTCAGTGGCCGTATAGACAAAAGAGGTGGAGATAGGGTGTGTGGGTTGACTGACGGTCTGTGCTTCGGTATGGGTGGTGGACTCGGAGGCGGTGACAGTAGTGGTTACACTGGTAGTGGGAGGTGAATGTGGTGGAGTTGGAGGCAGGGGTGGCAAAGGGGGTGAGGGAGGTGCACTTGATACATGGGTTTCCTCAGTATCGTGGACAGTATGTGCGGTGCCCATGGTTGTGGATGTGCCTTGTTGTTCTGATACTAATACATTCATCTGCTTTCCTGATCGAGGCGGACGTCTGTCGTATCTTCGCTCCGTTCTTCGTGCTTGTGCAAGGGCGGTATGCATCGTCTCAGGTACTCCTAAAGCCTCAGATATCATGTCGAGAGTGGCGCGGTATTGCTCGTCTACGCCTTCCTCCTCAAGGATTTGATTCATGAGGGCCTTGCCTGCTGCTAGGGACAGTCTATGTTGCTCTTGAACTCTGTTCATGGTATCATAGAGCTTTTTCAATGCCTTCGTATAAGCTGGGGCACCTTCAAGTTGTGAAGAGATGGATAGGTATGTGCTTGAAGATGAAGAGGTGTTGCAAAATCCTTGATCTACACTAGCCAAATGAACTCCAGGAGTATATGGTGGGCCCTTTTAACTTGCCAATGGATGTATTAGAAACCCTATGTACCTTGGAAGATCACTCTCAAAAAGATAGATCAAAACAGATAAGTTGGAGTTAGCTCAGAGGTGAAAACTTGCTATTCTTGGTTCATACACCTGTCCAGTGTTTTACATAATTCTCTGAGCACAACAGCAATTAGCTCAATTCCTCTTGGGGAAGTCTAGGCAACTTAAAGAGCTAAATTTCAAGAGTAATCTCATCAAAAATAATGAACCACACACTGAGAATGAGTTTTAACAAGTGATGACATCATCCCGATTTTCACGGGCTGCTACAGAAATAGACCAGTGAGCAGAAAAATCAACATAAATCAAAATGTAGTAATCCAATGATTATGAAAATTTGTATGGTTATACTAGACAGTAAGCTGAATCCAACAAGCTTTAAATCACTAAAGTTAAATAAGTAACCACTGAGAAATGGCTCTGACAAGATGAGTGAAAAAGTCGGGTACCTGACAGAGAAGTGAAGATGAACAGACCCTGTTGACTTCAAATGAACATAACTGAAGATTGCAACATCCAAATGACATGAAAATTTGTGAGCATATAGTAGACTTATAGAGCTAACCTTACCAAGTTAAATCACTGAAAATAATGCACCAAGCTCAGAGAAAACATCTCTGCAAGCTGACTGAGAAAACTGAAAGTAATGGCAGTGAGTAGTACACTTCACAAGAACATGGAAAGATGAACTCAAATAATCATGAAAATGAAAGTATAATGCTTGTACAATACAATGACTTACTGATACATATGTGTGCCTTGTAATCACACCTTGATATGGCATAAAGCTCAGCTCTTGGAGGTCTTCACATAGGTCTCACTAACCACGACTAAAACTGCCATCTATTTATAGTTGAGTTTGGGAGGCTAACTTCCCTCAATCACTCTCCAATCAATCAATGATTGATTTGATTCTCTACCTACCACAAATCACAAATTCGTGGCTCCTCTTTCCATTCTTGATCATGTGGACTCAACCACTTAAGATTCTCTTACTTTTACATTAAGTAAACTCTTCAAAAGTTATAAGAGGTAGTTCACAAGTGAACTTTACATAGTCTTCTTTTTAAAGCTTCTTCTAAGACTTTGTGAGACTCAAGCCAATACTTAGGCTTGTCATAGACTTGCTCCAACACAAGTACCTGCAGAGCTTCCTGATCATATTCCTGCTCTTCTTCTTCGGATTGTCCATCATGTTCCTCCTCTTGTTCTTCTTCTTCTTCACCCTCCACATCGACGACATGTGGTTGTCTGGGATGGGGTTGGTCTGTAGCAGTTTGTTGTCCACTGGCTTGCTCTGCCTCGACTTCCGTGTTAACAGCTTCGATTATTCTGGCTACCTCCTCATCAGTTAGGTCTTCTAATGTGAATCCGTGAGGAAACTCTAGGTCGGTTGGTACGGGTGGGAACACCAGATTAGGTCCATCAGTGCTGTGTCTTGGTAATCTGATAGTGAAGGGTTGTACCCGCCTTGGAAGTCGTGGAGTTGTCTCTGGCGTCAATGTCGCACCGCGGGGTTGTGCACAGGGCATCTGAACTGCGCCTCTCATTTTCTTAGATGGCGGTCCTGCGGTTGATAGTCTACGTTGGAATTCTTGTACCCTAGTCCAATTTAATGCCCTCTACACTGGCACATCATAAGCCAAACATCTATACACAATCCTGGTGAGGGCACAACATCCATACAGTACAGACTTTTGTTTCTTATACCACCTTTGATGAGCCAAGTGGATTTGGTCGATAATCCAGTGGGGCATATTGATTGTCGAATCGAAGGCATCAGCCAAGTATAGACTAAACCATATCTTCTTAGGTGGCATTGTGAACCTCTCTTGAACGGGAAATGCAAAATGTTGCATGACCATTCGCAAGTGAATGGCAATTGTAGGTGTCATTGCCACCATGTCCTTTAATTTCGTCAGATTCTTGTTCTTCATATTGTCCGGGACCATTGTCTCTTTCTCCGTAGGAATGTGCATACCTTTCATGTCTAGAGCTTCCCTTACCAAATTGATAGTCAACCTGAAACGCTTCAGTTCATTGCCCCTTGTGAGAGATGGGAGGACAAAGGAGTTGTATCCCTTTTTGTCTTTGCTCGGAGTGAGGGTGCTAATCAAATAAGAGCACCTTAGAAAATCGGGCTTTGGCAATTGGAATTTGAAGTAACCGTAGAGTCCTGCCTTCTTCCATATAGGTTTCAGTCCTTCATTATTCTGCAGTCTCTCAAATTCCGTGGTGAAAAAGTGATATCTGACCCAGCGCCCATTGAATTCTATCTCGGCCTCCCACATGTAAGTGCCTTCACCTAGGGGTCCTGCCACATCACTGAACCAATGTGAGTTTTTGCTGACCGGCATTGTGTGCCCCTGTGGAGGATTCTGAACCGGTATGGCGTGTAATGCCCTGAATGCCACTGGGCATTCCTTCAATTCCTCCTCAACGAGAAGACTTTCAATGTCCACGACTTGGGGGCTGGTGCCTGCCTGGGAGCTAGTTCCTGCCGTATCTGCCATGTTACTTCTTGCCTCGTGATTCTGTGAGAATATAGAAACATGTGTTAACATTGTAAAGGACAAGATAGAACCATTTTTGTCCCCATTACAACATTAACATGAGGTTCGGGAGAGATTAGGGGGTTATTAAGTGCTCGGTGCTTGTGTGTGTAGTTGGGGATTGAGTAGACCTAGGAGCTAGGTGGAATGATGTAGTGTGAGAGTGACGTAGTTAGTAGGTGGGCATGGATTTACAATTGGGATCCGGGGGTTTATTACAAGTTTTAGGTTTCCAAATGCAATGGATGGGTTTTGATCTTGACTTTGTGGAAACTCTGGAGAGTTTGTTAGGAGTATCGGCTTGGAAATGAGGCTTTTTAGGGACCCATTTACAAGTGATTCTACTTGTGCTCATGAAAGAATATGTGTCCGTGCGTGATGTATAAGAATGGGCATCAGATGTTCGAGTGAGTGAGACATGTTGTACCGGGTGTTGCCTTGGTGTAGCTATTTGAGCCCGCAAGCAAGCCTTAGGCACCCAGATTTGTCGTGATTGTGGGCTGGCCTTCATTGACTTCTTGGGTACCCAAATAGACTTCACTTTCGCAGACGAATTTATGAAGGACTTCTTATTAGTGTCGTGTTTTTGACTACTAATGAGAGGTTTTGGCCGTGGGGTTGGCCTGGTCGCAACAGGGTGTTCGCCTTTCCGCACCCACACTCGTTTCGACGGCTGAGACATTCTGCTTCGCACGTGTTTCTGGCCTCTAGTATAGGTTATGTGCTGCTCCTCCTGTATTTGATCTGCCTTTGGTTGCTGCATCCCTCTGGTCTTTGGGAAAGAAGGGAGTGCCGTCTTATCCTTGACTCCGTTGTTGAGACAATTCTCGTTCTGCATCATACAGTTTTGGACAAGAATAGCATTGTCAACTTCATGTGCGCCCCTGGAAGGACCAGGAGTTCGTGCCTTACCTAATTCCTTGAGTGCCTTATTTTCCAATTCAACTGTAATTCGACTATGACTTACCTATACCTGAAGAAGTCCACTCCTTAGGTTTAGGTTGACTGCATGATCATAGATCCAGTCCTGACCCAAGACAAGAGGCTCAGTGAGGTCTTCATCTTGACACACTAGTACTTTGACTGTCATTACTTCGTCTTGAATATAGAGGGAAAGTTCCACCTTGCCCATGCAAGGGGTTTCCACACCTCCCAATCCTATGAGATATGCTTCTATAGGATTGATAGTTAATTTCAACTCTTGACAGTACGATAATTTAACAGCACTAGTGGCTGCACCTGAGTCAATCAAGGCTCTTACAGTCCTTGCACCCTTTCCTTGTCCTATATCTAAGGTTATAAAAGGACGTCGATCAATTATCCTATGGGAGACACCTGAAACTTCACACATAGCCACGTGATATCCTTGATCTGCATATGCATCTGGCCTAAGTTGCTCTCTGCCTTGTCTTCTTAATTTCATTCTCCGTATGCGCTCTAAAGCTTCTGCTGGGGCTTCTTCTCGAATTCGCTTTTCTTCTTCTTTGCGCTTCTTAGCAGTATTGAGTCGACTTAGCATTTCCTTTGTGAGAGGTTCCTGATAGAACTTGACCCTGCATCCGCTTATGTAGCTCGGAAGAACATCGCCTTCTAATGTGGCTAGTTGCACTGCTCCACTTGTTGAGATTCTATTAATGATCATGGGTCCGTAGCCTCTCTTCTACAGTTTCCTCGCATGTTGTTTCAACGTGTATACTAGTACTAGGTCGCCTGCCTTCAAACCTTTATCCTTAACGTGGGCATCAAAGTATGCCTTCTGTCGTTTCTTAGCAGCATATATCCCTGCAGCCGCTCTCAGTCTTGTTTCTCCTAATCGTTCAAGGTCAAAAAGTCTAGAAGAGAGTTCATGACCCATCCATTCATGCTCTTGTGCCACTTTCAATGTAGGTATTAAGAAGTCCAACGGTAGCACTGCATTTTGGCCAAATACCATCTGAAAGGGGGTGGCTTGGAGTACCGTTTTGTAGGCGACTCGGTAAGCCCAAACAGTGTGGTGTAGCTATTTGTCCCAATCAGAGCGTTTATTGTTCACTAATTTCGTCAGTACATTGCATAGGATCTTATTCGTGCTCTCAGCCTGGCCATTAGCTTGAGGGTAATAGGGGGCAGACTTCTTATGTACTACCAAGAATTCTTGGAGCAGATTTTCAATAACTTCATTCAAGAAGTGAGTGCCTCTGTCACTAACTAGCTCTATAGGTAACCCGTATCTGGTGAACACATTCTCAAATAAAAACTTAGCTGTAGTTTGAGCATCGTTCTTCGTTGTGGCTTTTACCTCTACCCACTTGGTTAGATAGTCCGTGGCAACAATGATATATTCTGCATGGGAACCTTTAGCTGTGGGATTAATAGGACCTACGAAGTCTATTCCCCACTTAGAGAATGCACGTCCACCCATCATAGGTTTCAGTGGCATTTCATCTTTGCGTATAGGATATTGAGTTCTCTGACAAACATCACACCGTTTCACATAGGTATGTGCATCCATGTGAAGGGTCGACCACCAGAAGCCCGCAAATAGTATTGCCTTGATCACCCGATCTGGTCCAAAGTGTCCTCCTACTACACCTTGGTGAGCAGTTTCCAAGATCTTGAGATATTCACTCTCATGGACACATAGTCGCAGGTAACCATCTTTACCACGCTTGTATAGATTATCACCAATGAGTGAGTAATCCAGGGCTTCTTGTTCTAAACTCCTTTTCCTAGCCAGAGTCATGTCTGGAGGGAATGTTTTCGTCCTCAGGAAGGATACTAGTGGTTCACTCCAATCTGGCACTATGGACACTTGATACAGAGTGGCATGTTCCACAGGTGGTTTAGTGCAGCAGATTGGGCATTCCTTGCACAACTTTTGGACATCAACTTCCATAGTTGGCCAATGCACTCCGAGTCTCCTTAGTGTCTGTAGGGTTCGTTGCTTTGAGTAGTGTTGCTCTAATGCACCTACATGTGCTAATTGCAACCATTTATCGTACTCTTCCACACAACACGCCAAGATCCCTTGATCCGTGTGCTTGTACATACTTCCTGCCATGATGTGATACTTTTGGGCTTTTACTACCTCTCTATCCTGTGTGTTTATTACTGGATGGTTAGGCTCGTATGTCAATACTGGCACTAATGGCTTAGCCCACTGCGGCACCACTTCCAAATTAAACAAGTAAGCATCAGGAAGGTCATCTGACACTCCTTGTGGGGCTTCTCCCGATGTGAGCCTAGAGAGATGGTCTTCTCTCAAATGAGTCTTCCCTTTCCTTACCACAACCTCGAAATCATATTCCATTAGCAAGAGAAACCATCTTACTAATCTTCCTGTATTGCATGGCTTGTTTACGAGATATAGCAGTGCCTGATGGTCAGTAAAAAATTTAAACTTATTTGCAAGCAAGTAATGCCTAAACTTTTTAACTGCATATACCATGCCTAATCCTTCTCTCTCCGTAGTGGTATAATTTCGTTCAGCTGCATTCAATTGTCTACTAGCATAGGCAATTGGAAGATCCATATTACCTTCACCGATAGGCTGCGCGAGTACACACCCAATAGCATAATTGGATGCATCCACGTGAACATGGAAGGGCTTATTCCAATCTGGTGTGGTCAAGATTGGTGTTGAACATAATCGCCGTTTAAGCTCATTGAAGGAATGCTCACATTCATCAGTCCACTCAAAGTTAGTCAAAATTCCATACAGAGGCCTTGCTATGATGGCATACATGTGTATAAATCGTCGGTAATAACCACAATGCCCCATTAAAGCTTGTACTTCCTTGACATTTTTTGGCCTAGGTAACTCGGCTATGGCTCTCACTTTCTCTTCATCAGTGGATATGCCATTCTTTGACACTATGTGTCCTAGAATCTTGCCTTGTCTGACCATAAAAACGCACTTTTCTGGGTTCAGGCAGACTTGATATTCTCTACATTTGTCAAAGATTTGTTTGAGTTTAGGAATATGGGTTTGTCTAATGTTGGAATGAGCACAAAGATCATCAACATAGACTTCTAAGTTCCTCCTTAGGAACTCTTTAAATACATGGCACATTAGTCTCTAGAAGGTCATTGGTGCATTGGTAAGCCCAAATGGCATTACTCTAAAGGCAAAAATGCCCCATTCAGTGGCAAAAGCCATCTTATGCTGATCTTCTGGAGCTATGGCTACTTGATTGTAGCCCGAAAATCCATCAAGGAAGCTGTACACTTCCTTGCCTGCTACTCTTTCTAAGAGATGTTTTGTGATAGGAAGCGGATATTTATCTCGAATTGTGGCTGCATTGACTTTCTTTAAGTTAATGCATACACGCAGCTTTCCATTTTTCTTGGGCACCACTACGATGGGGGATACCCACTCAGTGTGCTCAATTTCATAGATGAATCCAGCTTCAACCAGTCTATCTATCTCTTCTTTGATCTTAGCAGCATAATTATCATTATATGTGTATGGCTTTTGCTTAGAAGGTTTGGCATCTGAGGTCATTGGGATAGTGTGAGAGAATATGTCAGGTTCCATGCCTTTCAAATCCTTGTAACTCCAAGCGAATACATCTCTGTATTCTCTTAGCAAGGCTATCAATTCGTCTTCGTCTTCCGTCAGGTCATGGCCTATGTACGTGCATCTCTCTTCTCCTTCTTCCACAGCTACCACTATTTGCTTGGTGGTTTCTTTGTTATCATAGGCCTCCCCCGATTGTGCCTCTCGTTTAGGCATTCTGATCATGACTCTCCTGTCATCTATCTCATACTTCTTAAAATTTTCCGGGACCTCAAACAAAGATTCTTCCTCTTCTGGTGTGACTTCTCTCTTCTTTCTTTTCTTTCCTTCTTCCTTCAAGGTCACATGTGTGACTAGCCTTACATCATTTGTAAGCTCTCCATACCTCTGGGGTTGAAATTCTACTTCATAGAAGTATTCTTCATCTGATGCAAAAGGTGGGTCCATGATGATTGACTCTAGATCGGAGTCACTTGCATCCTCAAATGCATCAGGGCTAGGTTCACACTCTTCTAACACTGCCTCTCCCATGATCGGCTCTATGGAGAAGACTGAAATGTCATAGCCATCTTCATCACAGTGAGGTGTCCATTGTTCTTCATTGATGGCTACATCCATTGTTGCTAGGATTTCTGCCCAGCCGTGGGGTTCAAATTCCTCATCAGGAAAGATTACAGGTGCATAGGCTGGGTCTTGAATTGATCTATGTGTTTCTTTTGCACCTACCTCTCTGGCTTTTTCTCTTTCCTCTTCTTCTACTGCTACTTTGCACATCCATAAGTGGGTGTCTTCATGCATCCATGAGGATCCTGATCCTATGGAATGCACCGATTCCGTATCATCTTTAGCTCTATGGATGGGATTCCATTGGATAGGAGGGACATCTCTATGAGAGTAATCTTTGACATTCACTTTGGTCGTAACACCTAAGTGTTGTAGGTACAAGGAGTTGGTTCCCCAGTCCTGTACCACTTGCAACTGTCGCATAAATGGTTGTCCCAAGATCATTTCATAGGCATGATTTTTGCTAAAATCACATATAGCAAATGTGTGCTCAAACTCAACACCACATGTGGTGAGAGTTATTCCTTTTAACAGCCCTAAGGGTCTCTCTATGTGACCATCGGCCATTTGCAATTTCATCCTCGTGGGCTTGAGTGTTGGCTTGCCCCAACGCTTCCATAGGGAAGTGGTAGCAATTGCAACTCCTGCGCCTGAGTCTAGAATGGCCTTGGTGGTGTATCCTTGATGGGTGATAGGAAGATATGTGTTTCCCTCTTCGCCCTCACTCATGTCTCCTATCTTGTCCAAAGGTATCTCTGGCACTGTTCTATGGGATCCTACCTGGGAACGAGGTTTTGCTATCTCTGGTACTTGTTTGGCGACATGCTTCCATAGCTCTGGCCTTACTTTGAGTAGCTCTTCTAAGGTGAGGTTGCACTGTACTTTAGTGTTTTTCACTACCTCTGTGTTCCTAGGTATGACTGAGTCCTCATTTCGTACCATGACCGTGGGTGCTCTCATACAAGTAGACTTAGCTTCCCATGGGCCTGTGAAGTGGGGTAATTCTTGTAGAGAGTTAGACTCAAAGTCTAATCTTTCCTGAGAGTGGGTGCTCTCCTGCTCCTCATAAATGGATGGGATGTCTTGTGGGAATTGGTCATGTGCATCATCCACAAGTTCAATGGGAGGAGGGACTTCACTTTCTTTAGCCCATTTGTCTTCTTGAATCTCTCGTAGGAATTCGGGTGTGGACCGATTCATAGAAGATGATGTGTTTGGATCCGTAGAGTTAGGCACATAGGCTTCCTAGGCAGGAAGACCTACCCTTTCACTTGCCTTGTCCTTGTGTTGAGAGGCGGGTTCCTTTTCTGATTGTGCAATCAACTTCTCTATTCTTTCTAACAGTCCATCAAAGTGCAACTGTGTCTTTGCTGAACTAGAGATGTTAAATAGGCGACTGGCTTCAAACATGGTCTAAGCCAATTCCACCATCTTAGCATAAATTTTGGTTCGTTCTAGCTCTAGTTATGCTCTAGGGTAACACTTTTCATGATCAGTTACGTTTGGCCCTTCTTGGATTCTGGCCTGATATGCTTGAAGCATCATATTAAGGTCCTTGGGAGTGGGATCTGCTAGGACTGATCCTACTCTTGGGGGTGGTGGAATTGTGTGAGGTGGGTTGGAAGGTGGCGGGTCGGGTGGAGATGGGAATGGTGGTGGTGGGGTAGTGTGAGAGCGAGTTTGAGATGTGAGTTCAGTTATCCTGGCCTTTGTTTCTCTGAGACTTTCCTCGAGTTCACTCATCTTTTTTGCCCATTGCCTTTTCATTCTTTCACGACTATCTCTCCAAGCTCTAGTCCTTTTCTTTGTCATGCTCTCTGTTTCACTAACATCTGGGCTCTTTTCCTGGCCTACACTTGGGTTCTGCTGTAAGGCTTGGGCTCTAGTGATTACTTGTACTGGTGCAGTGGAAGTCACACTCCCTGTGGAGTCTACAACTAACCCAATAACGTTGATAGGAGTGATTTTTGGCATATTATTGGGGTTCTTTGGGCAATCTCGTAAGAGATGCTCTTTTCCACAATCTTGCAAAAGCCTTGGATTGTCACTGACTGGGGTTGTGTGGGTGGAGGCAAGGGACAATCACGAATGAAGTGATCCCCCTGGCATCTGTAGCATGGTCCTCTAGGAAATGGGGGTCTTATTTGCCTAGGTTGAGGTCTAGAGTTGGGGTTTGCGTACATGACATTAGCATACTCTGGCTCCCAGTTAGGTTCACTCGGTTCTTCACTATAGTAAGACTCACCATGTTCAAGAGATTGCATGTAGTAAGCCTGTGGACTATCAATATGTGTAGAATCAAAACTATGGTCGCTGGGATCACTTTCGGAAAGCAATGGTGTAACTGGCACTATAGCTCTATTCAAATTCTCTTCTGCAGCTGCATACTTTACCGGAATTACATTAGCTGGGGTAGGGGGTTGTTGTGCTAACACAAAATGAGGCCTTTGTTGGTTTTGGTATTGTGGTTGGTAGGTTTGTTGAGGCCTAGCATACTGCTGTGGTGGGTACTGGTATCTTCCTTGCTGAGGGTATGGCTGAGGGTAGGGTTGCCTAACCGCCTGCTTGTTGTATGTGCAGTCTTGTGTTGTGTGATTAGTGTATCTCCGTTCTATGGTGCAGTATTGGCTACTGGGATTCACTTGGGGTTGAGCCATAATGGGACATACATTCCCCATATGGTCACCCCCACAAGTATAGCATCTTTTCATAGGGGCAAACCTTGGGATCTGTTTGCTAGAGACACCTAATTTCTGAGCTACTTTCTCTGCTAATTCCTCAGTAGATGTGGATTGGGTGGAAGAGAGGCTAGAAGCACTATCTGAATCTTTGTAGATTTTGGAGAGTTCTAACTCTTCCCCTAGGTTATCTTCAATGTCAATGCACATGTGTACACACTCTTCTATGGTCCTAGGGTCCTTCAAATACACGTATGATCTCAATTTGGTACTTAGCAATCCATCCAAGAATAAAGCCACTTGTTTGGCTGGAGTGGGTAACTCAGGAACATGACATCTCTCTAGATATTGTCTAAATCTTCTTCCTGCAAGTCTCACGGTCTCTTGAGGGGTTTGCTTGAAGCTATGAATCAGTGAGGAAGTGTTATGCCTTATGCCACTTTTGGAAAATTCAGTAATGAATGCCTCCAGAAGTTGGTTTATGTTCTTGAAGTGTCTCTCATTCAGTGGTTGAAACCACGTAAGGGCTGTGTTCCTTAGGGTTAGACCAAAGGCATTGTATTGTGTGAACAGGTCCTCAACTTGCTAAGCTCTCAATACTTGCCTAAACTCGGCCACATGATCATATGGGTCTCCCGTGCCATCGAAGTAATTTTTCATGGACTTAACCCACTGTGTAGGTCTCAAGGTTCTGGTGTGTTGCCTTGGCCTTGACAAAGGAAAATCATCAGTATTTCTTAGGTTCCTTGGAACTCTAGTTCTCTCTGTTTCTTCTCTATTTGTCTCTGCTCGCATTCGTTCTCTTCCTATTGGGTTGGCAAAACTTACCTCAGGTCTTTCTCTATTCCTGTCTCTTGGAGCTCCATGAGCTTGGGAGGTTCCAGCTCCTGGGTGGCCATAGGACACATTAGATCTTGGTTGGGGAAAAATAAATTCACCCCTCCAAGTGTAAGCATGTCTACCATGTTCTGAAACCACAAAGATCCTCTCTGAAGTATTGTCTAAATAGGTCACTTTTCCTAGGCTATCAGGATCTTTGAGTTCATAGATCGTGATCGTCCCTACCTCATTCAGTGGATTAGGCTTATACCTCCAAAAGGCTTCATCGGTCTCTCGGTTTAAGAGCAGATCTATGCTTTTATTGTCTTGGGGAATCCACTCTGGCGTGATAATTCTAGTAAGAACTGATTTGCCTCGAGGTGTTTTAGGCTCTCCACTTAAGTTCCCTGCTCTAGGTCCCCTATGTCCATCTCTGGGATCACATTCTCGAATTCGTCAGTCCTATCTGGGTGGCTGGTGACAACGTATATGGTTCCTTCTTTGTCCAGGTATGCTCCATTTTCAAATTTGACTACTGGACGTTTGAGTCCAATGGATTGGTCAGGATTTTTAATTTGGACCACGGACCTTCCTAGGTCGTCCTCTTAGATGCTAGCACCTAATCGGTTGGTCGTAAGGTATTCCAGCTGCGTCTTGTAGGGTCCTTCTACCCTATGTAAGTATGGCACACCTGAACTCCCTGTGGGTCTCTCCATACCTTGAGACATCTCTGGCTCACTAGTCTCAGAGCTAGGGTAGTACGAATGATCGCTTAACTGTTGGGCCCAAGACCTAGCAGTATGATTGACACTAGCCTATGAAGACCTAAGACTCTGTCTATCTCTCCCTAGGTGTCATCCTGATCTAAGGTTCATATGCTTAGCTGAGCAATCCCAATTTTTACCCAAGGTACAACCTCATTGCTGAGTTCTTTTGTATCAGTCACTTGGTTCTTTTTAGTTGATTATCGTGTTTATGATCTTGTCTGATATCACATCGTCAGGAATACTTAAGTTAATTTCCGCTGTTTTAGTTGATAGTTCCACGTTAAGTTCCTTTCTTTTAAAGTCATCAATCACACAGAGATTATGTTTTAGCTTGAACTTGAGTATTTAGGTAGTCTTCAACTTGATAGATGCCTATCGTTGCCCTGACTTACTTCTAGCACTATTTGCACTTAGCCTAAGCTAGGAATTGACAGAGGGAGTTGATAGTATTCCAACCTCACTTGTTGATCCTTCGATCTTTAGTGCTCAAGAACCCCGTTCTCAAGCTTGCGGAATGCCCTTGCTTTGGATGCCTTCTAGTGCTCTCAGCGGACCTATAAAAGTCCCAAAGTTAGCTCAAGACTTAGATTCAAATGACACAAAAAATCACTTTCATTCATGTAATTCACATGTCAATTTGCACCATATCTCTATGGAACACAATTCTAGAGGTCCCTGAGTTTTCCTCCCCCTGGATATGGTCCACTTAAAAATACCATGTCTAACAAGCCCAAGATCACTCCGAACGGATTTTGTATGAGAAAGTTATGCCAGTTTAGGGTTCTGTGGCTAAAACAGGGTTCAAACAGGCTAATAGTTCACAGGATTTTCCTCGAAACACTCGTGTAGGGACCTCAGAAAATGCTAGTTGATAGACAAATATGCCCAAAATTATCCCCAAATCTTGGAATAACAAAACCCTAAAATTTAGCCAAAAAAGCTTGTCAATCGCGATCGACAGGTCTGTCAATCACAATTGGCAGAGGTGTCCATCGGGGCCTGTCGGTCGCGATCGACACGTCAATCACGATCGACAGTGTCAATCGTGATCGACAGAGTCGGTTGTGAGTCCTGTCAATCGCCATCGACGGTGTTGGTCGTGAGTCCTGTCAATCGCGATCGACGGTGTCAATCGCGATCGACACTTTTTCCGGGATTGTCACCGTAATTTCAGTCGATCGGGGTCCTATCCGTCGCGAGGGACACGTGTATGCGCGAATCTTTCTGTCAATCATCAAATTCCAGTCGATCGCGATCGACGGTGTTAATCACGACTGATAGAGGTGTCGGTCTTGGCTGTCAATCGCGATCGACGATGTCAATCTCGATCGACAGGGTCAGTCGGTCGTGGGGTCTATCGGTCGCGATTAACAGAGTTTGTCGATCGTGGCTATCGATCGCGATCGACTGTGTCAATCGCGATTGACAGAGAAACTTGGATATTTTTTTACTATTTTTAGTGATTTGGAATGTGCTCATCTTGTGTATTAAGGTGGTGTACTTTGTTTTACCAAAAGATCAAATTTTTTGTCGATCGCGATCGACAGAAGTCTACGACACAGAGACAGGACCGAGCTTTTCCGTACCTGCACAGCGTGTTGGAGATGATGGGACTGCCAGATCCTGCAAGAAAACTCTAGAAACATGCAAAAATAGTGCACGCAAAGCGCTCTCTCACTCTCTCTCACAAGTGAAATGAGTGAAATGGAAGGGGAAAGGAGATATGATCAAAAAACTGAAGTTTTCGCGATGATGGAGATGGAGATCAGATATGGTGAGGATGATGATGCAGATGATGCAGATGATGCAGATGAAGTAAGAAAGAGCAAAATAAGGAAAAGTAAAGAAATTACCTACAACGTCAACGTCACAACTCTATGTCTTACCATCACATGCTCGTCCTCAAAGCTCGATCCCCGGCAACGGCGCCAAAATTTGGTGTAGCTCAGTGATGAGTAGCACCTCCTTTAATGTCAATCCGGGAAGACGTGAGGATGGTATGAAGACCTCGAACAAGTGATGGCACAAATGTGTGAGTGAGAAGCACACTAACATGCACACACATACACGCACACGTGCACACAAGGTAAGACAAAGAGAGAAGCAATGGAGTTCTTTAGATTATGTCAAAAGTGCTCATACAAGTTCAAATCTATTACAAGCTAACCTCAAAAATGAGCTCTCTAGCTCTATTTATAGTTTTTGACTAGCTTTTGGCCCTGTCCAGACCTAGTGTCCAGCCTAGTTAAAAATTAGGTTCTAGGGCCTATTTGGAGGTTCAAATGGAGTCTAAAAATCATGAAGATTGGTACGATGATACTTCTAATATGCCTCAAGTTCGAGGACTCCTCGGCTTGCACAAAATGGAGTTAGAAAAAGGTGAAATGGTATTTACAATGAGGTAGAGTGACTAAATTCACTATTTAGGAAGTATTACTTCATGGAAAAATTTGGACGGCCTACTTGCCAGATCTTCGTTGACTACTTTGTCTGCTGGTGCTTTCTCTTCACTCTGAATCCCTTCTTTGACTTCTTTGTCTTGTGAGTCCTTGGGTACCGTGACTACTGCCAACAACATGCTGACATATTTTCATCCAAAACCAAAAACTGTTTGAAGCACATAAACACTTCGGACTTTGCTTTGAGTAGATATACCCATGCATGCCTAGAAAAATCATCAATGAAAGTCATGAAATAAAGATAGTTTCCAAAAGAAGGTATCTGCATAGGACCAAAGACATTGCTATGAACAAGCTACAATTTTTTGGTAGCCCAAACTCAACCATCTTTTGGAAATGAGGAACGCTGCATTTCACCCAAAATACAGCCTTCACATACATGTTTACCGGGTGCCTCAATTTTGGGCAAAGAGGACACCATTTCAGATTTCTACAGGCGTAACAAACTAGCAAAGTTCAGATGACCAAAGCGTGCATGCCAAAGCTTTGCATTTGAAATAGCCTGAGAATCATGTACTACACATGCCAAATCATTCATGGATCTTTCATAGTCTATGAGGTTATACACTCCATGACATAAAATGCTAGAAGCAATAATCACGTTTCCATTTGATAGATCATGAACTGTACATCCGTCATCAACAAATTTCATAACCAAGCCAATCTTGGCTAATGCAAAAACTAATAACAGATTCTTCTTGATCCCTGGCACAAATAAAGCATCTGACAAAGTGAAAGAACTACCATGAACAGTAGTCAAAATGATCTTACCAACTCCCATAATAGGATAAGAGGAGTTGTTGGCACCTGTAACAATATTCCCTGTAGGGGCAGGCTCGAGTGAAGAGAAGAAACTACGCTAGGAAGTTATAAGTTTGGTCACCCCACTATCAAAATACAAAAAATCTGAGTCTACTGCAAACATGCACTACTCATGAGAAGATGGGTCAAAGCTGCAAACAATAGTAAACGCCCATTCTTCATCCTGCACAAGGTTAGCAGACTTTGTTTTTGGAGTAGAGGCCTCTGCAACAACCATTCGTGCCTCTTTTTTCTTTGCCTCTTTTGCATCAGTTTAGGACAATTCTTTATGATATGTTCATTTCCTTTACAGTACTTGCAAAACAATTTCTGCTTTTCCGATTTCTTCTCATCTTTGTCTTCCTTCTTCGAATGTGCAGCATTTGCAGATTTTTGCTTGCTACTTGAAGAGCTCCATTTTCCTTTGCCCTTTTGACTAGCCAAGAAAGCTTGATCTGCAACATGCATAATGGAATATCATGATCTTCAACACCTTCTGCATCAGCTTCAGTACCTACAATTGTAATAGTTTCTAGTGTGATAGGACGTTTTTCAACACTCTACACAATGTTCCACAGTCCTTTTGCAACCAATACATGTGGCATCATATAAGCCCATAATGGGTAGTTGGTTGGTACCATCCAACTTATCCTCAACAACCAACATACGGAATACATCACTGCTTTCCGCCATGGCCGGTGACTAAAATACCTTGATGCAGAAAATTGACTGTATCTCAAAAAGTTGAACAGAACTACCTAGACAAATTTTGCTAAACCTGTAGCAGACTTGGAGATGCTTATACTCGTGAACCAAAACTCGTATATACCTTTGGCACAAAAATATGAAATAGCCTACATAAGCGTTGCGATAATGCATTTGGAGGCCAAAACGAGCTCAGATTGCAATTTCGGCACCACATAGCAAAGCTGTTTTGATCTCGGAAACATCTTGAGTATGCTCACCAAAATTCATGTGATTCTGAGAATTTAACCAGAGAGGTGTCGACAACACCCTAGATGAAGCGACAACTTGCTCTGATACCAAGTGTTGAAGTTAGATGTCTATGGACGCACGTGAACAACACAAGGAAGAAGAAGAATCTTGGAGCACAACACACAATATTGAATGTATTACCACTAGAATGTACAAAGATATGTAGCCCATTAGGGCAATAGGAATATATACAAGCCACGGGGAAAAAACCTCCTAAAGAGGGAAAAAAGTGCCCGGGCAGTCCTAGAGTGTTCATACACATCACTACCTAAATATATCAACAGATTTTGGTTACACTCTGTAAAAACATTTGTAGAATCTTGAGAAGAAGGTTTGTAAGTTGATTGAAATTGAAGTAATTCATCTTCCATTTCTCATACTCATTGTCTCCTCTTTATGTGATTGTATGTGTGTTGTGGAGAAAAGAGGCATAGAAGAGGAGCCCCAAAATTTTCAAATTTTAATGAGCACAAATTTTCTTCTTCAAAATTCTATGAAATTCTCTTGTAAAATAGTAGGAAATTAGAGATTAGTTAATAAGGTGCCAATCTCTTGTGTGAAAGCACCATTTTTAGGGCACATGTATATAAGTCACTTTGTGACTCTTGTAAGATACTTTTTGCCAGTGTGAAGAATTGAAGAAGATTTTCGAATTTGCTTCTTTCCTACTGATTTCCTCCATGATCGTTTGTGTGCGTGTAATGCTTGGAATGTGTGTGTAGAACTGTTATCTATCACTTCTCATCACTTTTGAACTCCTATAATGTGTGTGTGAGCTATTATGAGTTGTGGAGTGAGTGTGGGTGGTTCCTACCATTCACTATTTTGCTCATAACTTGAAGAAATTTTGCCAGATTCGACTGAAAATACCACCATCTTGTCGAGAGCTTCAAAATGAACCTAGTATTGGCCATATTTGGAGTTCATAACCAGAAGAAAAGCTCGAATTTGTGCTTACTGCTGTAATTGATGTCGCGGCATGCATTATTAGAGGATCAGTGAGTTAGAGAGGTAGTTAAGTCTTTTCATATGCATTGTAGCTTAGCCACTTCACTTTCCATCATGAGTGCACACGTCTTCATACACTTGGCGTTCCTCGGATTGATAATTAAATGTGTATCGATCCATCGCTATATGCACTTCTGGGGCGATTGAGATTGATTCTCATCGACACGAGTCCCTAAGGCTTCACGACTTAGGTACAGAGGTTTTTGGTGCCGTTGCTGGGGAAGAAACTTAACCAAGGGGATATAGCTCTAGAGTGAAGGAATCGTACTTGTGTAGGTGAATTTGTTCAGTGGCAAGTAGTCAAGTGTTGGCAGTAGTCAAGGCACCCAAGGACGCACAAGACAATGAAGCCAAAAAGGGAGTTGGAGCAAGGATCAAGCAGACAAAGTAGTCAACACAGATCTAGCAAATAGGCCCTTAAATTTTTCCAAATATTTCCTAAATAGTGATTTTAGTCACTCCACACCATTGTAAATACCATTTCATATTTTTGTAGCTCCATTTTGTGCAAGCCAAGGAGTCCTTGAGCTTGAAGAGCATTAGAAGTACCTACTTATCAATTTTCATATTTTTTAGACTCCGTTTGGGCCCTCAAATAGGCCCTAGAACCTAATTTTTAACTAGGCCAGACACTAGATCTAGACAGGGCCAGACACTAGATCTAGACACTGAACTGGCATAACTTTCTCATACGAAATCCCTTTGCTGTGATCTTGGGTTTGTTGGAAAGCTCGTGGGGACCGTACCCAGGGGGAAGAAAACTAGAGGATCTTTAGGATTGTTTTCCACAAAGCCAAAGAACAATTTGATCTGTAAATTGCATGAATGAACATGTTCTGTTGTGTTAATTGAATTTAAATATTGAGCTAACTTTGGGACTATTACAGGTCTATTGAGCGTATCAAAGGGCATTCTAAGCAAGAGTAAGTGCAAGCTTGGGAACACACTTCCTGGGCACACAAGGGCAACCAAGGAGAGAAACTAAAGGTTGGAAATTCTCAATAGCCTCTGTCAATTCCTAGCTTAGGCTAAGTATAGATAGAGGTTTTGATCAATTAGGGTTCGTTAAGCATGACCAAGTCCAAGAACTCTAATCACTCAAGTGCAAGTACAAAGAAATTACATTTGCGAAACAACCTAAGGGAAAAGAAGTTAAATCAAGCGACCAAACTCAAGTGCGATAAAACCTTAGTGTTCCTTGTGTTAAACGCGGGTCTTGCCGTCAGAGACGTGTTTAAACATATATCGGGTTCTTGGGAGTGGAAGGGGTCTGTTAAACAGAGGCCCTATGCTTGATTTTCCCAATTCAACTTACTTACATGACAATAGTTTGAACAAATATGCTAATCAACTCACTAACAGAAAACTCTGGCTCTTCCTTGCCAGACCTACTCACATGACAGTTCATGCACAGAGTACCGATTCATACACAGCTTAAGACTCTCTCAGTAATCGAATTATAAGGTAAACATTACCGTACACAGACTCACAGTAATACCTTCACCGAAACAATGTTACTGTACCGAACAGGTATCGATAAACAAACAAGACAGAGACAAGAACATAATACTCAGAATTACTCAAACGCACACTACAGCAACGTTACAGATCAATCACCCAGACAGACAGTCTGGTGATCCAACTGATCGTCCTCAAAAGTGTCTTTTTCATTGATTTATATAAAGGTTACAATCAATCAAGGTTGCAACATCTACGCAATGACCTTTCGGTTCGTTAAGAGTCAGATTTTACAATTGCCAATCCGGAGGCTTACACTTGTGACGGCGATTGATTGGACAAGAAGTGACATGCTAAGAAAATTAAAAAGAACAAGTGATTAATACAAATTAATCCGCAACGAGCTTGTACTTGGGAAAATTGGGGCTATTCCATTAGGCATATGAACGTTAGATCAGGACGATACCTAGGGAGAGATAGACAGAGTCTTAGGTCTTCAGAGGCTAGTGTCAATCATACTGCCAGGTCATGGGCCCAGCAGTTGAGCCACTATTCGCACTACCCTAGCTCTGAAACTAGCGAGTCCGAGATGTCTCATGGTATGGAGAGACCCACAAGAAGTTCAGGTGTGCCATATTTACAAAGGGTAGAAGGCCCTTACAAGACTCAACTGGAATACCTTAGCACCAATCGATTAGGTGCTTGCATCTATGAGGATAGCCTAGGAAGATCCGTGGTCCAGATTAAAAACCCAGATCAACCCATTGGACTAGAACATCTAGAAGTCAAGTTTGAAAATGGAGCATACCTGGACAAAGAAGGAACCATATACATAGTAACCAGTCACCCAGATAGAACAGAAGAATTCGGGAATGTGATCCCAGAGACGGACTTAGGTGACCTAGAGCAAGGGAACATAGGTGGAGAGCCTAAAACCCCTAGAGGCAAATCAGTCCTCACTAGAATTATCACACCAGAGTGGGTTCCCCAGGACAATAAGAGCATAGATCTCTCTTAAACCGAGAGACTGATGAAGCCTTTTGGAGATATAAGCGTGATCAACCTAATGAGGTAGGGATGATCACAATCTATGAGTTTAAAGATCCGGATACCCTAGGCAAAGTGACTTACCTAGACAATACTTCAGAGAGGGTCTTTGTGGTCACAGAGCATGGTAGGCATGCCTACACTAGGAAGGGTGAATTTGTTTTCCCCCAATCAAGATCTAATGTCTCTTATGGTCACCCAAGAGCGGGAATGGCCCAAGCTCATGGAGCTCAAAGGGATAGGAGTCGAGATAGGCCCGAAGTAAGTTTTGCCAACCCGTTGGGAAGAGAAAGACAAGAACGGAAACGGATAGAATGGAAACTGATAGACCTAGAGCCCCAAGAAACCAAAGAAATGCAGATGAATTGCCTCTACCAAGGCCTAGAGAGCACACGAGGACTTTGAGACCTACACAGCTAGTTAAGTCCATGAAGAATTACTTCGGTGGTACTGGAGACCCATATGATCATGTGGCCGTGTTTAGGCAAGTCTTGAGAGCTGAACAAGTTGAGGACCTATTCACGCAGTACAATGCTTTTGGTCTAACCCTTAGGAACACTGCCCTTACCTGGTTTCAACCACTAAATGAGAGACAATTCAGGAACATAGGCCAACTTCTAGAGGCATTCATTACTGAATTCTCTAAGAGTGGCATATGTAACACGTCCTCACTGATTCATAGCTTCAAGCAGACAGCTCAAGAGACTATTAGACTTGCAGGAAGAAGGTTTAGGCACTACCTAGAGAGATGTCTTGTTCTGAAATTACCCACACCAGCCAAGCAAGTGGCTTTATTCCTAGATAGATTGCTAAGTACCAACCTGAGATCATATGTGTACTTAAAGGACCCCAGGACCATAGAAGAGTGTGTATCCCAAGGAAGAGCCAGGGCGAGTGAAAGAATAACCATTCCTCCCCAGGAAACTTATGTGCCTAGCTCCACCGAACCAGATACCTCTTCTTCTATGAATAGGTATTCACCAGAATTCCTACGCGAGATTCAAGAAGAGAAATGGGCTAAGGAAAGTGAAGTTCCTCCTCCCATCGAACTTGTGGATGACTTGCATGATCAATTCCCACAAGATATCCCTTCCATTTATGGAGAGCACGAGAGCACCCAATCTCATGAGAGATTAGACTTCAAGTCTAACTCCTTACAGGAACTACCCCATTTCACAGACCCATGGGAAGAAAAGTCTACTTGCATGAGAGCACCCACGGTCATGGTAAGAAACGAAGACTCAGTCATACCTAGGAACACGGAGGTGCTGAAGAACACTAAAGTGCAGTGCAACCTCACTTTAGAAGAGCTACTCAAGGTTAGGCCAGAACTATGGAAGCATGTAGCCAATCAAGTGCCAGAAGTAGCAAAACCTCTTTCCCACGTAGGATTTCACAGAACAGTGCCAGAAATACCCTTGGACAAGATAGGGGACATGAGTGAAGGAGAGGAAGGGAATATGTATCTTCCCATCACCCATCAAGGATACACAACCAAGGCAATTTTGGACTCAGGTGCAAGAGTTGGAATTGCTACCACTTCCCTTTGGAAGCGTTGGGGCAAGCCAGCACTCAGGCCAACAAGAATGAAATTGCAGATGGCCGATGGTCACATTGAGAGACCCTTAGGATTGCTAGAAGGAATCACTCTCACTACATGTGGTGTTGAGTTCGAGCATACTTTTGCTATATGTGACTTTAGCAAAAATCAGGCCTATGAGATGATTCTGGGAAGACCATTTATGCAACAGTTGCAAGTGGTACAGGATTGGGGAACCAATTCTTTGTACCTCCAACACTTAGGTGTCACGACCAAAGTTAATCTCAAGGATTATTCTCATCGAGATGCCCCTCCCATCCAATGGAATCCCATCCATAGAGCCAAGGATGATACTGAGTCAGTGCATTCCATAGGATCAGGATCCTCATGGATGCATGAAGACACTCACTTGTGGATGTGTAAAGTAGTAGTAGAAGAAGAGAAGAGAGAAAAAACCAGAGAGATAGGTGTGAAGGAGACCCATAGATCAATTCAAGACCCAGCCTATGCACCTGTAGTATTTCTTGATGAAGAATTTGAACCTCACGGCTGGGCAAAAATTCTAGTAACAATGGATGTAGCCATCAATGAAGAACAATGGACACCCCATTGTGATGAGGATGGCTATGACATTTCAGTCTTCTCAATAGAGCCAATCATGGGTGATTCGATTCTTGAAGAATGTGAACCTAACACTGATGCATTCGAGGATGCAAGTGACTCCGATCTAGAGTCAATCATTATGGACCCACCTTTTGCATCAGATGAAGAATACTTCTATGAAGTAGAAGTTCATCCTCAGAGATATGAAGAGATTACCAACGATGTGAGGTTAACCACACAAGTGGCCACCAAAAGTGAAGGCAAGAAAAGGAAGAAGAGAGAAGTCACACCAGAAGAGGAAGAATCTTTGTTTGAGGTACCTAAAAATTTTAAGAAATATGAGATAGAAGACAAGAGAGTCATGATAAGAATGCCTAAGCATGAGGCACAATCAGGAGAGGCCTATGATAACAAAGAAACCACCAAGAAAATAGTTATAGCCATAGAAGAAGGAGAAGAGAGATGCACTTACATAGGACATGACCTGACAAAAGAAGAAGAGCAAGAGTTGGTAGCTTTGCTTAGAGAATACAGAGATGTATTCCCTTCGAGTTACAAGGACTTGAAAGGTGTAGACCCTGACATATGCTCACACACGATTCCCATGACCTCATATGCCAAACCCTCTAAACAGAATCCATACACATACAACGATAACTATGCTGCCAAAATCAAGGAAGAGATAGACAGATTGGTGGAAACTGGGTTCATCTATGAAATTGAGCACACTGAATGGGTATCACCCATTGTAGTGGTGCCCAAGAAGAATGGAAAGCTACGTGTGTGCATTAACTTGAAGAAGGTTAATGCAGCCACTATCCGAGATAACTATCCGCTTCCTATCACTGAGCATCTGCTAGAAGCAGGCAAGGAAGTGTACAGCTTCCTCGATGGATTTTCCGGCTACAATCAAGTAGCTATTGCTCTAGAAGATCAGCATAAGACGGATTTTTCCACAGAGTGGGGCATATTTCCCTTTCGAGTAATGCCATTTGGTCTTACCAATGCGCCAACTACCTTTCAGAGGCTGATGTGCCATGTATTTAAAGAATTCTTGAGGAAGACTTTAGAAGTCTATGTTGACGATCTCTGTGCTCATTCAAACATTAGGCAGACACACATACCTGAACTCAGGCACATCTTTGACAAATGTAGAGAATATCAAGTCTGCTTGAACCAGAAAAGTGTGTTTTCATGGTCAGGAAAGGCAAGATTCTAGGACACATAGTGTCAAAGAATGGCATATCCACGGATGAGGAGAGAGTGAGAGCCATTTCAGAACTACCAAAGCCCCTGTATGCTCTAATGACTAACTTTGAGTGGACAGATGAATGTGAGAACTCTTTCAATGAGCTTAAACAAAGATTATGTTCAGCACCAATCTTGACCACACCAGATTGGAACAAACCCTTTCATGTTCACATGGATGCATCCAATTATGCTATTGGATGTGTACTCACACAACCTAGTAGTGAAGGTAATATGGATCTTCCAATTGCTTATGCTACTAGACAATTAAATGCAGCTGAACAAAATTATACCACTACCGAATGAGAAGGATTAGGCATGGTATATGCGGTTAAAAATTTTGAACACTATTTGCTTGCAAATAAGTTTAAATTTTTTACTGATCATCAAGCATTGTTGTACTTGGTAAACAAGCCATGCAATACAGGTAGATTGGTGAGATGGTTTCTCTTGCTAATGGAATACGACTTTGAGGTTGTGGTGAGGAAAGGCAAGACTCATTTGAGAGCATATCATCTCTCTAGGCTCACATTTGGAGAGGCCCCACAAGGAGTATCAGATGACCTTCTTGATGTTTACTTGTTTAATTTGGAAGTTGTACCTCAGTGGGCTAAGCCATTAGTGCCAGTATTGACATACGGGCCTAATCACCCAGTAATAAACACACAAGATAGGGAGGTAGTAAAGGCCCAAAAGTACCATATCATGGCGAGAAGTATGTACAAGCATACAAATCTAGGAATATTATCTTGTTGTGTGGAAGAGGATGAGTACGCTAAATGGTTGCGACTAGCACATGTAGGTGCATTAGAGCAACACTACTCAAGGCAACGAACCCTACAGACACTAAGGAGACTCGGAGTGCATTGGCCAACTATGGAAGCAGATGTTCATAAAATTGTGTAAATAATACCAAATCTGCGTATTAGATCACCTGTGGAGCATGCTACACTGTATCAAGTGTCTCTAATACCAGATTGGAGTGAACCGCTGGTAGCTTTCTTGCCTTTGGACTAGATAGAGTGATCAAGGCAATACTATTTGCAAGAATTTGGTGGCCAACCCTTCACATGGATGCACATACCTATGTGAAGATCTTTCTCCCCCCCCCTCCCCATGCATCATTCACCTATAAGGGAGGAAGAAGAGCCCAACACAAAAAGACACGATCCAGCTATTGCAGAACTAAGCCGACCTGAGAGGGCACTACTCGTGTCCCAGCTTATGGACAATTTGAAGAACAAGTGGTCAAGGTAATGAAAGAGGCAAACATTGAAAGTAAGAGCTTGGAACAAATTTTGAAACCATTCAATAAACCTTATCGACTACTTAAAGAAGAAACACGACAGTATATAAAGTGAAGTATTTCGATGGCCATGCACCATAGTGCGCTCTCCTTCTCAAGAGCTCTACGACGATATTCTCGGAGTAGAAAACCGAGCTCCTAAAGGCCGCACGCAGAACTCTGCACAGGGGTTGCAGAATACGCAGAAAACACAGTACACAACGAGCACGAAGACAGACTTCTTAGGTCTTACAAATGTGATCGAACTTACAGACTATGACTGACTAGGCTACTATATGTTTTATTAAAGAACATATACAAAGAAGTGTCCGGTGGCCATTTGGCCTTTCACATGGACACTAACGGTAACAATCTCCCACTAAAGGCCAATATGGCTAGAGTAACTATGGGAGAAAAATAAAGAGTACGTGAGTGTAAGTATACAAACTATACCTCCCACCTGATGGGCATGTTACACAGTATACAAGTGACTGCGTAAGATCAAGAATAAAGTAACCCCCATCAAGTGACAACAGTGTCGAAAGTTATCATGTGGTAGAGCTTTAGTCAAAGCATCTGCAGCATTATCTCGACTGTGAACCTTCTCAAGAATAATGCTCTCAGTGGCTAAGCAATATCTAATGAAGTGATACCTCACCTCAATGTGCTTGGTCTTTACATGATAGACCGGATTCTTAGCCAAAGCAATGGCACTCTGACTATTACTGAGCAAGTGAGGTACATGCTGAGGTAAACCCATATCACAAGCAAGACGAGAAAGCCACAATGCTTCCTTACAGGCCTCACTTGTTGCAACATACTCTGCTTTTGTGGTGGAAACAGTTGTACATTCTTGAAGACGAGATCTCCAAGAGATAGCACCTCCAACAAAATGAAAAATGTACCCTAATGTAGACTTACGATTGTCTACACAACCAGCATAGTGAGAATCTATGTAACCAATAATGGATGCTTTCCCTCTACCTAAGCATAGACACTTGTCCTTAGTGCCACTCAGATATCTCAAAATCATCTTGACCGCTTCCCAATGTTTCTTGCCAGGATTAGACATATATCTACTCACAACTCCCACTGCAAATGCAATGTCTGGTCTTGTAGCTACCATAGCATACATGAGACTACCAACAGCAGATTGATAAGGAATTTTGGTCATGAATTCCATTTCCTCATCTGATTTGGGGCAGTCATCCTTGCTCAATTTCACATATGTGGGTAAAGGTGTACTCAATGCCTTACCACCCTGCATATTGAACTGGTGAAGTACTTTGGATATGTACTCACTTTGAGACAAGTATATGCATCTTTTACTCCTATCACGAGTAATGTGCATGCCAAGAATATGTTTGGCATCCCCCAAATCCTTCATATCAAATGTCTGACTCAACTTCTTTTTGAATATTGAAAAATCATAAGAGGACTTCCCAGCAATCAACATATCATCGACATAAAGTATCAAGCATATCAAGCTGCCATCAGAGCATCTCTTTGTGTAGAGACAATGATCCTCATTGCTCCAAGAATAGCCTTGGGACTTCATAAAAGCATCAAACTTTTGGTACCATTGTCTAGGAGACTGTTTAAGTCCATACAAGCTCTTCTTGAGCTTACAAACTAGACTTTCCTTGCCAGGAACTACATAACCCTCTGGTTGTTCCATATAGATCTCATCTGTAAGATTCCCATGCGAGAAAGCTGTTTTCACATCCATTTGGGCTAGCTCTATGTCCTCCATTGCAACGAATCCAAGCAACATGCACAAAGTAGTCATCTTGACCACTGGAGAGAAGATTTCCTCAAAATCAACACCATGTTGTTGCTTAAACCCTTTCCAACAAGTCGTGCTTTATATTTTGGAGAAGCACTATCTGATGTGAATTTCAGCTTATATACCCATTTACATGGTAAAGCTTTCCTGCCCTTTGGCAAAGTTACTAAGTCCCAAGTACCATTCTTGTGAATAGAATCCAACTCACTCTTCATGGCACGCTCCCACTTGACATGATCCTCTGTCTGCATAGACTCTTTGTAGTAGTATACCCCCATTATCTGAACGTAAAGCCTTAAGCTTAGTTCCTTTTTCAGTCTCAACTGAAGCAAGCCATTTTCTGAAAGTAGGGAATACATCATCCTTTGATTTGATAGGATATACCTAGACTTTTCTAGTAGCATCATCTATGAAAGTGACAAAGTAAAGAGAACCACCTAAGGACCTAGTGGGCATAGGACCACACACATCTGTATGAACGAGATATAAAGGCTGAATTTAAGAGTCAATGTGTGTTCTATGCACATTTCTGGTTTGCTTTCCATATTGACGATGCTCACAAAATGAAAAATCAGAGAAAGATCACACAGGTAAGTAGCCAGAACGAGAAAGATTTTCCATTCCACTACGTGATATATGGCCCAAACGACCATGCCAAATACAAGCCATAGGCTGTTCAGTAACAGCTAACAAGTGTTCTTTATGTGATACAAATAAAGGATAAAGTGAGCCAACTTTGTTTCCTTTTTCAATAACCATATTGCCCTTTGATATACGAAAGGACTGAGCATAGAAGACCACCTTGTAACCAAGGTCATCAAGTTGACCAACTGACATCAAACTGCGTGATAATTGAGGTACATGGCATACATTATGCATAGTAAATTTTGAACCATCAATGAACTGCACAACCACATCTCCAATCCCCACAACATCACACTAGTAAGAGTCACCAAGTCTCACGGTACCAAGAGATTTTGCTGCATAATTAGAGAACCATTCTCTATGTGGTGTCACATGGAAAGAAGCACTAGAATCTAGCAGCCAGGTGTGGGAAAGAGAATCAGCCATAAGTGCCTCAGGTGGCACAGTACTATCAAGTGTCAACACATTAGCATCATCAGAAATAGCATTGATTTCTTCAATCTTCACAGCCAAAGTAAATGGTGCAGGTAACTGTTTAACATGCGCATCAACATTCTGTCCTTTACCTTTACTAGCATTCTTTAATGCATAACAGTCTTTCTTCATGTGTCCTTTCTTATGACAATAATGGCATTCGATATCCCTCTTCCTTAATTTACTTCTACTCTTATTCCGTTGACCATTCTTTTCCTTGTTCTTGCTCCTGCCACTCTATTTCTCCACTCTGAGTGCCAACCATAGATTTTCTATGAATCTCCTCACTCAAGAGTGCTCCACATATGTCATCATAGACGAGTTTACCATGAGGTGCATTGTTGCTAATAGCTGTGCAAAACATATCCCATGATGATGGCAGGGTGCATAACAGCAATAGTGCTTTCATTTCATTATCCATATCCATTTTCTGAGCCTATAACTGGGAGAATATAGCATCAAACTCATTTAGATGTCCAACACTATCTATGTCCTTCATACGAAGGTCATATAATTTTCTCATCAGATACACTTTATTTGATGCCGTCTCTTTTTCATATGTATTTCATAACTTCTTCCAAAGCTCCTCTGCACTTTCACAGTCTAATACTGTAAAGTAAACATTATCTGCCAGGTGCAGGAAAATCATAGACCTGGTCATCTCATCTAACTCATCCCAATCATCTTCATCCATGTCAGCAGGCTTCTTTGAAATCCCATTTATTGGCTTCCATTGCCTCCTTTGAATCATCACATCTTTAATTTGATTCTTCCATAAAGCAAAGTTTGTGCCATCAAATTTTCAGATTTCAAAATGGTCTTTGCCCTGCAAGTTATAGCTCCTCCTCGGAACACTAGCACTAGACCCTGATCCACCGGATGTGCCTGAGACCTCTGATGCCATGATGGTAGAGAACTGAATACAATGATAATCGAGCTAGAGGAGTCCAAACACCAACAAATAAGTGTATCAAGGTGAAGGTAATGTCAACCTTAGTCTTTCCCCTTCTTCAATCACCACAAGAGTGTAGATTAGTGGCAAGAAATTGCCACGGTTAACTGAGCTCTGGGGGGAACAGTACTGGGATGGGTGACCTCCCGAGAAGTACCGAGAACCTCTATATTCCTTGATCGTTGAGGTCCTCCCTCGCACACAGCCAACGGTGCCAATGGTGACTTCGGTGACTCGGATGACAAGGTATGCCAAGGTCTATGCCTTGGTCACCACCTTAGTCGTAAGCCATGGAGAAAGCTTGGGGGGTTGCTCGCTTCGCTCGCAGAAAAGGAACAAAGCTTTTGCCTCGAACTGCTCCGATACCAGTGAAGTATTTTGATGGCGATGCACCACAGTGCGCTCTCCTTCTCGAGAGCTCCACGACGATATGCTCGGAGTAGAAAACCGAGCTCCTAAAGGCCGCACGCAGAACTCCGCACAGAGGCTGTAGAATACACAAAAAACACAGTGCACAGGGAGCACGAAGACAGACTTCTTAGGTCTTACAAATGCGGTCGAACTTACAGACTGTGACTGACCAGGCCACTATATGTTTTATTAAAGAACATATACAAAGAAGTGTCCAGTGGCCATTTGGCCTTTCACATGGACACTAACGGTAACATAAAGAACCAGATAGCGATCTGCAATTCAATCTGTAGACATTCACATATACACAAGAAGAATTTGACAAGGCAGATCTTGTCTAGAGATGCAAGTTTTTGGAAAAGAATCCTACGTTAAGGGTACACTAGGAATCGGCATCGTACGTGCTTCAAGTGAATCCATCTTTTTGTCTAGTACCTTGACGATGCTCTTGGATGCAATTTTGGGAAGCAGAGTGCCAAGGTAGCTTAAATAATCAATGGCTAAACTATCCGCTATTACCTAGTCTTCCATGCAACTATCTACTGATCGAGGAATACATGGTGCGGACGATAGAAGTTTGGATCTCCAAATATGCCACAATACCAGACTTAGCCATCAAAATGATAAACAAATTTTTGAGTATGTTTTTTACAGTATTAAAGGTATTTCAACACGTGCAATATACCTTTTTGAACTTCGTCGGAATTAACCAGGGAGCAGATGCCCTAATTTTTTATCTATCTACCACCCCTAGTCCTTTAACAATCATGGCAATATACTCGAGACTTATGTTTCTATCAAGTCCATACATGCAAACATTCGAAGAAGCATTCTTTACATGGTTTTTTGAAATGGACTCGGGGATGTTTGTAAAAATGTCTTCCAACTTAAATGCATGACTGGTGGCCAATGAATTAAACTTTTTTGCAAACCATAGATAGGTACTAGATGATGGAGTAAAGTCAAACCATTAGGAGGAACTCATGATATGTCAACCAAATTCGCTTAATCATAAGAGCAAAAAGTCATACAAACTTATACACGTCGTAACAAAAAGCCTATCGAGGAGGATAGAGTTCAGGAGGAGGGACATATGGAAGGAGATTCAAGCAAGAAGAGAAGAAGAAGATCAAAGAATAAAGCAGCTCACTAAGGAGGAACCACCCACTGCCCAAAGCCCCAAAGGGCACGCATTAGGCTACAACGCAAAAGGATGAGGTCCTGAAGATTGGAAATAAAGAACAACATCCAGGACCTTTCAAGGGAAGTTGCACACAGCTTCCTCACCCACAAGGTGTGTGTGGTGGAAAGAAGTAAACAGGCTCCAAGCAATACAATAGGGTCAGATGTGTGAAGACAAAGACATGTCAAAAGACAAAAAGCTAGAAAGAGGCTGAGGATGAAAAGCTGAAGCGGGTGACTAAGAGTATTACATTCTTAGCCACCGATGGCATGCATGGCAACCCAACTTAACACAACAACCCATATTTATGACTGTAAGGAATACCAAGGGGATTACAGAAGCAAAGGACTTAGTTCGGATAAAGTAACAAATTGTCTGACAATCCTTATCGCTTCTTCGACCACTCGATGCATGTACTAAGGAGCTATAGACAAGTTGCAAACAAAAGAAAAAAGCAAAGCCTGTCAAGGGATGAACGAGACAAAGAGGGGGAGAGTGTTACGGAGAAAAGAGGCACAGACGACGACCCCCAAAATTTTCAAATTAATGAGCACAAATTTTCTACTTCAAATTTCTATGCAATTCCCTCGAAGCCATGTAAATGCACTAGAGGAGTCTTTTAGATGCTTAAGCCCCAAATCCTTGTAACATAACTCTTGCAAAATAGTAGGAAATTAGAGATTAGTTAATAAAGTGTCCGTCTCTTGTGTGAAAGGACCATTTTTAGGGCACATGTATATGAGTCACTTTGTGACTCTTGTAAGAGACCTTTTGCCATTGTGAAGAATTGAAGAAGATTTTTGAATTCTCTTCTTTCCTACTGATTTCCTCCTCCTTTATGATCTTTTGTGTGTGTAATGCTTGGAATTGTGTGTAGGACTATTATCTATCACTTCCCATCACGTTTGAACTACTGTAGAGTGTGTGTGAGTCATTACGAGTTGTGGAGCGAGTGTTGGTGTTTCCCACCATTCACTATTTTGCTCATAACTTGAAGAATGTTTGTCAAATTCAAGTGAAAATACCGCCATAGATGCGTCTCGTTGAGGGCTTTGAAAGGAACCTAGTATTGGCCATATTCGGAGTTTGGAGCCAAGAGAAAAGTTGGAATTTGTGCTTACTACTGTAATTGGTATCGCTGCATGCATTCTCATATGCAATGTAGCTTAGCCACTTCACTTTCCATTATGTGTGCACACACCTTCATATGCAATTTAGCTTAGCCACTTCACTTTCCATGATGTGTGCACACGCCTTCATACACTTGGTTCATATGGTTCCTCGTATTGGTAAGTAAACGTGTATCGATCCACCACTATATGCACTTATGGGGCGATTGAAGTAGTTAAGTCTTTTCATATGCAATGTAGCTTAGCCACTTCACTTTCCATGATGTGTGCACATGCCTTCATACACTTGGTTCATATGGTTCCTCGGATTGATAATTAAACATGTATCGATCCACCTCTATATGCACTTATGGGGCGATTGAGATTTAGTCTCATCGACACGAGTCCCTAAGGCTTCACGACTTAGGTACACAATGTGTGTATAAGTGCATGAATCTTGTGTGCTTCTCCCCTTCATCTTCACTCATTTCACTTGTTCACAATTGTCATATCATCCTCACATCTCCATGGGTTTAAAATTATGACGTGAAGGTCCTTAATGTGGTACTCGTCCTGATCCAGAGTGATGAACATGTATAATTGAACAGTTTTGCATGGACTGATCTTCCTAAAACAAAACAAAGACTAAGTCCTCAAATGTTAAGGTATTTTGATTTCCTTTCATCATCAATTAAAGAGCAAAAGAAAAAATCGGATATGAAATTAGAGGATCAATAGTCTACACAACTGAACTATCTAGCAAGACTTCATTAGTAGAACTCAATTGCTCCTTCAAATCTTTGTTCTTTGTCAAAACATTTTCCCTAGAATCTCCATCATTCATATGCTCACTCTCCAACTATTTTTGGAGGTAAGCAATAAGAGCCTTATTTCTTACTTGGTATAAAGTTGTAAGTGTATCCCAAGCATCCTTTGCTATTTTGCAGGAGCGAGATCTCTCTAGCAAAGAACCTCTTAAAGATGGTGGTGGTAGAAGATAGATTAACACCCAAATCGGCCAAAAGACATTTGAGCCACACACACTTAGCAGTTATTGTGAAAGCTACCCTATACTCAACCTCACAACTAGAAGTGGCCATAGTAGGCTCCTTCTTACTCAACCAAGATATGCATGAGCTACCAAGCATTAAGAAAAAACCACTAGTGGACACAAGTGTTATAGCCATGATCCCAATCAAAGTGAAGAAAATCCACATAGATCTCAGTGTAAGGATCCCCCCTTGGGATAAAACAATCCAAGTAGATGGGTGCCATTCAAGTAACAAAAGATGCGCTTGACTTCTTGCCAATGCTTGACACCTAGGCAATGCATAAACATGCTCATCTAAGAGACACTAAATTGAATATTAGGTTGATTTATTCATAAGTAAATCAATCATGAAAAACCCTACTCATAGAGAAAAACATCAAATGCATCTCTAGCATAATGAAGACTCAATCATAAATGTGTTTCCATAGGAATGAAAATAGTTTTGCAATCTTCAAGGCCAAAACATTAAAATAATCTATCAATATATTTTGTTTGACACAAAGTTGTTCCCCCATCAACATGCAAAAATTGAATGTCCAAAAAATGGTGCAAGTGCCCTTAATCTGACACCTCAAAGGAGGCATGCAAATCAACCATAAATTCAGCAATATGCTTCTCATTAGGACTTGTGACTAGCATGTCATCAATGGATACAAGGATGATTTGAAATACATCATTTGCATGCTTTACATTAATGTTCTGATGCAAAGGAAGCACTATGAGAGCCTTGACACATACAATATGAGTTGATGTCTCTTAAAGTTTGGACCAGCCATTTAGGCATAGTTTTTGCCTCATCTATGTCAGCCCTCTCATCTACAACTGCATCATGTAAATCTACATAAGAAATGGAATGATCTCCATCATCATGTGGAACCTATAAAGGCTAAAAGATTGCCTAATTTGGACCAGCACTTGATTGGCCACTTGTGAAAAGAGGAAGAAAAGTGTGATACACATCTTTGAAGCTAATGGATATCTCCTTAGTACATGAAAGCAATGGCTGAATTGCATCTTCAACAAAAACAACATCATGGATAACCAAAATGTGTTATGTGGTGGATACAAAGGATAGGTGTGTACCTAAGCACCAACTTAAGGACTTGTGGAGAAAGAGACTATACCTCGATCCCCTCAAGTGCATATAGTGGGGATTCACGCTTTATTAATCAATTCGAAGAGTATCAAAACCTAGCCGAATGTATGAAGACATGCATTCAAATGTTGATCAATGCAAATGAGCTTCTTCAAAGAGTGCAAATAATTCTAAGTCCAATCCAAACAAGCTTCAACTGTCAGCTATGGTGTCGCGATACTTGTAGGAGCAGCCAATAGTAAATTGAGCTTTTCTCTCAGCTCCAAACTTTGAATATAGCAAATACCATATGCCTTTCAAAGCTCTCAAGAAGATGCATCCAATGGTTGTATTTTCACTCAATTCTGACACTTCTACTTCAAGTTATGAGCAAAATATTGAGTCATGGGAATGACCTTCCTACACTTCAGCACTTCCTACACTTCACACACACCTTAACAACAGCAAACAAACACTTTCATGGATAGACCACACTTTCTAACACTCTTTTCAAGCAACACACAAGCATACAAGCTCACAAAGAAGAAGATACAGAGAGGAGAAGACACAAATTCAAAATTCTGTGCTCTTGATTCTCACAATGGCAAAAAGTCTCTACAAAGAGTCACAACTTGATTCATATACATGTGCCCTAAAAATGGTCCTTTCACACAAGAGACCGGCACTTTATTCACTAAAAGGCTAATTTCCTACTAATTTACATGGGTAAGCTACTAATCTTCTGTGGGGATGCATCTAGAAGACTCCTCTAGTGCATTTACATTGGAAAATATATATTACAAAATGATTATGATACAAAAATAAGATGTCCAAATCGGAAAAATTTTGGGGCCCATCTTTTTCTCTGCCTTATGCTCTTCTTAGCTCCGCAACACTCTCCCCCTCTTTATCTCTGTCGTCCCTTGACAGGCTTTACTTCTTGTCTGTCACTTGTTGTCCGCATGCATCTCTTGGTCAGTTCTGCCTGTTTGTTAGACAGGTGTTCAGTTTTGATGGCCTCTTCTTGATTTTTCTTTTACATCCTCTAGGCCTGATGCATTCGTGTTGCCTGTTAAGTCGGGTTGCCACGCATGCCACCAGTGGAAGATATGAGGATGTGGTCCTTCAGCCTTCGATCTGGACCTTCCAAAGATCAAGAGGTTGAAGCACCCTCTTGTGGCTATGGAACCGCTAGATATCTTCTTGCACTTCTTCATGGATACTTTCCTGACCCTGGTTCCTCCTTCCACCTACGTGCTTTTCCTTGATATGTGCCCCTGCAGGGCTCTGTGCAGAGATGGGTGTTGTGCCCCTATGGGGCTTCCTGCAGAGACATATCTTCAAATGTAATCTTTTAATGAAGCTTCTTTCTTTGTCTTCTTCTTTTCTTCTTTTTGCTTGACTCTCTCTCAACACTGCCCCCCTCCTGAACTCTGTAGTCCCCAACAGGCTTTGGAAGTCGACGGGAGTATGTTCTGTACACATTTTGCTCTGTTTCATTAAGCAGATTAGCTTCACGTATCATGAGTTGCTTCCACTGCTCTGCTCTCACACCGTCATGTGGCGGCTGTCTATGGTCAGCGAAGAAGCTTAGCTCATATGCCACCAGTCTGACATTCAAATTGGATGACATCTTTAAGAAAATTTCTGAGTCAATTTCAAAAAAACCCTCTGAAAAATGCTTCTTCGAATGTTTGCATATATGTACTCGGTAGAAACATAAGCCTAGAATAATATGCCATTATTGTGGGTCGGCTAGGCATAACAGACAAATCAAAAACGAGAATATCTGTTCCCTGATTAATGCCAATGAAATTCAAAAATGTATATGCCGCATGCTTGAACACCTTCAAAACTGTAAGTATCATGCTTAGGATTTTATTTGTCATCTTGATTCTCAAATCGGGTACTAAAACAGTGTAGCCAAAATTCGATTGTTTTTACCATATAATCTTCCGTTGGTAGATAGTTATGGGGTGGGCTTGGAAGTAGCGGATAATTCAGCCACTGTTTATTGATAACACCATTCTTTTGCATATCCAAAAATTCTCTGGCTTCTCGACGACGCGGTGTTGGGCAAAATGAAGGGTTTACCTGTAATAAGTATGGTGCTACTTGCCAGTGCACCCGCAATGTAGGATTTTTCTCCAAAAATTTTCTTCTCCAGACAGGTTGTGCCGCTTCAAATTCTTCTTGAGTATAATTGAATGTGTTATCTTTAAAATGCAATTGGTCATCTGAATTTTTCTATGTGGTCTTCTTTATGTATTGCCTTGTCTTCTCTTTCAATAATCCATACGAAATGTTGAAAGGCTTCATTATCGTATCCAAGTCTTTGCCCTTTATTTTTGCCTCCATTACTTTGATCACTTCATTTTCAAAATTCTCTATCAATCGGGACACCAATAGTGCCCATTCCTTCTGACCTATTTCTGCAGTGTATGGCATGGGATGATCATCACATGGGTCCGCCATCTACTCTTTTATTGGAGAATTATAAATCGGGGGAGATAGAGGACGTACCTCTACCTCGTCAGTAGGATTTTCTCGTGTTGGCTCTACTGGTGTCCCGATTGGTACTTGCTCTTTTGCTTTACTTGCTAAGTGTGCAAGCCGTGCAGTCTTCTCTTCAACTTCTTGCTTTGCTGCTCGGAGTGCTTCTTTGGTAGCAAGTAACTCATTACCAATCTCTGCTACCTGATCCATATTTTCATTGTAATATACTGCGAGTTTTCCATTGGCCGTATTCAGCTGCTTTTTTAGCTCAGCGGTTTCTTGAACGTACTTACGTTGCCATTCTTCTCTTAAGGCCTGCTCTTGCTTCAACAATTCTACATACTTCTCATTCTAATCTCTTAATTCTTTCTGGTCAGTCGCAGAAGCCTCTTGTTTTTCTATAGGCTGGTCATATAATAATGCCTTCATCAATTCTTTATTTTTGCTGCGCAAACTATCATTTTCCTCCATATATACTTTTAATTGGGTTTCTAGCAAGTTGCTTCTAGCTTTCATTCTCTCCTTGTCTACTTTGTTGGCTTCAAGTTGTCTTTGTAAATCTGTCAATTGTGCTTGGAGTTGATGATGTTGTTTCGTCAATGTGTTACATTGCTCTTTAACTAAGGTTATCTCCCTTCCTTTGGCTGAAATCTCTTGTTGGGCCTGGATAAGCTGTGCGGACAATTGTTCACTCATGATTTGAAATTGATTCTTTTCCCGCATGGCCTTGTCATAATCTGCAGCTGTGTCCATCATTTGATGTTGCGTGTCCATGGCCGTTTGTATCATTTGCTTGACAACCGGTTTCAATTGAGTAACATCCACATTTAACCATGTGGTAGGGATGCTAGGTTCGTTTCCTGTTGTAACATCTTTCCCTTGTGCAACGTGTAACGTAGTATCATGGGGCTGCCTAATATGAAGTTGTATGCTTGGCTCAGCCTCCTTGTGGTCAATCTTACCTTGAGGTGTATCGTCAGGCACTTCGATCACGGTTGGCTCCTTATTTTGTTGTAGGCCTGAGTCCTGGTCCACTGGAGTTTGTATTTCTTCTTTGATAGGTGGCACTACATCTTTAGTAGTTATTGGAACTTCCTTGATGCTTATCTTTGACTGATCATTTTAACTGAATCAAGTGTTCCTGTTCAGTTTGTATTTCCTTGTGCTGTGCTTTTTGTTGTTGATTGTCAAGTGTGACTTCAACCTGATTTATTTCTGTCAATTCTTCGTTGTTCATTTCAGTTCATATATCAGTGTCTAAGGTGTCCTTCTCTGGGCTGGATTCTTCATCAGAGCTCGAATCTTCTAACCCTAGTTCTTTGTATCTAGCAGATTGTTCTGGAGTATGTTCTTTATCTTTGTGTTTCTTTTCCTGGCTTGCTTGTCTGTAATGGTGACCTTGAATGTTTAAATTTACTTGCCCCTGCATATACTGATGCGTTTCTTCCAAGGCTGCAGAGAGGTCTCTTTTCATAATTGGTTGTTGTGTCAACGAAATCTTTGGTAATATATGTGTTCTCTTTGATTGTGGTGTCTCTTGAGCTTCTTCCTCTCTTAGGCATTTAGTCCCCCTCATGGGTTTCTTTGAACAAGTTCCTACTTCTTCAATAGATATGGTTGTTTTGTTTTTCTTTGGAATAGTTGTTGACTTGGCATATTTTGCTAGCTCTGTTGATGTCGGCATCAAGCGTAAGCAATTCTTCATGTCAAGTGCCTCATAAATGAGTAGGGTCAAGGCCGAACTACCATTCAAAAACTTTTTCTGACCCCACTTTTTCTTTGCTTCAAATAGGCGGTCTTGAACATATGGAGTCATGTTTACTTTATTTCCCACTTGTCTCATAGCGTGTGAGAGTAGTTGCACAACAATCTTTTGAGGTGATGTGTATCTATGCATACTTGGAAAGCAAAAATGCTGGTGAACTAAGCGAACAGAGTCTTCAATATCCATTCTGTTGATTTCCAAAAATGTTCTCTTTTTCGGATCATGACATTCATCTTTGACATTCGTGAGTCCCTCTTGATTCCATCCAAAAGCTCTGTTAATTAGCTCATGAGTGAATTGAATTGTTTTCCAGGTACCGACTTTGTCAATTACCCTTGCTTCCGGGACTGATGCCTTATTCGATGCAGACTGAAGTGTATTCATCACTTGTGTACATCTCTGGAAATCTGGCATATAGATAGGCAGTCTTAGGAATGCATCAATTCCTGCTTGTGTCCAGACATCTGTCATGCACGGTAATCCTTGTATGATAGTCTTGAAATCTTGTGACATGATAGGGAAGTAGTGATCCCTATCCATAATCGTGATGGTTGCCATGAAAATGTGTTCGGACACTGGTTGGTCATCCAGAAACCAATGACCTCTTGCCTTAGTTATTGATTCCAAGGGAAGAAGCTGGATCTCTTCTTCTTGCATAGCCTCTGAATTAGAAGATGCCATCTGCACTCAATATAGAGTATTAATTAGTGGCAAGATGGTATCAAAGATCATCCTTCATTTATCCTTCATTAGGTTGACAACGCTCCGTGTGAATTGTGTCGTCCCTTCCCCATGGGTGTGAGAAAGGTAATACCTAGAATTTTTCATATTTTCATATATTTTTATGTTTTTGTCTGAAAGAAAAACAGAAAAGTTAGTTCATAGCCGAAGCGGTTATTGAATCTTGAGTGATTTTCTTAGTACAAGTGCTCTCCTATTCCCAAGAGGGAAATGTGCATCACTATTCCGAAGTAGAAGAAGAATGTGCCGAATGCTTGGCCTCGTAATGTGGCCCTATCATGCATAGTTTGGACTTGGGTAACTCAAGATGGGTGCAAGTCGAATTACTTGATTGAGGCATATAGATTGTCTTGCCAGTCGGCATCCAAATCTGCTTTACTCCACTGGGACCAATTGTGTTTCCAGTATTCCTGGTAAATGTAGTGTTTGTCTTGTTGTACCTCAGGTTCGTCCACTTTTTGACTCCTTCAATGATTTGTGTTGCGTATCTCGGACCCTGTTGTGTCTTGTAGGCATTCGTCTTCTGTTGTTTCGCCTTTAGATCATATTGATTCTCCTTTTGCCTTGGCTTGTCCTTTTTGATGTTTGTCATTTGAGCACATGACTTGGGAATCCATATTTGTGTTCGGGTTTGTTGGGCAGCTACCATTTTCTTTGGAATCCATACTCGAGCAATTCTTTGTGGAACTAGGTGTCCAAAGTGATGTGTATTTTTATTCTGTCGTTCCTTCTGATGTCGTGAGTAGTTTTGTTGTCGAAGATACGCCTTCACTTGATCTTTTCGGATCCAAGCCTGTCTAGTGTAAGGAACGGGGTATATCCTTATGTGTGCAGATTCGTAAGAGTCTTGCTGACATGTCTCTCTAGTGCTCGGTTCCTCACTGAGGCTGTTTTTGGATAGGACACTAATCATGGGATTCACTGGATTAGAGAATTGTGTGCAATCAGGATTTGTTGTGTCCGCACATGAAGTATTCGACAAAGAGGTTTCCATGGTGTGAGTGAACATACATTCGTCATTGTGCTCATTTAAGTGAGTTCTCGGCTCTATACTTTTGGCTTTGATTGGTCGTTCGTCTAGCATGCTGAATACTTCACGATGTCCTATCTTGGCCGAGATGTATCCTAAGGCCAATTGAATAGTCACTTCATATTCGTATATCCAATATTGGCCTAACACGAGCTCTTCTAATAAGTCATGGTCGTGGCATACTAAGAGTTTCTGTTCCATTGTGTTGTTTCCGAGATGTAGAGGTAAGGTAATCTCTCCTATACAGTTGGTAATTTTTCCTCCTATTTCAATCATTGTGCCTTATATGGACATAATTCTTTCTTGAGCTTTTGAGTCAATGAAAATTTGATACAGCTTATAGCAGCTCCTGTGTCAATGAGAGCATCCACTAAGTGGTACTCTTTTGTTCCCGCACCCAAATTCAAATAAGGTTGCATCATTTGCTGAACTAGGTTTTTAGTGGCTCTAAAATTAGCCATTGGGATGAGTTCCTCTCCTATTCAATATCTCTCATCTCTCTCTCTCATCCACTCTTTTCGTTTTTTGATTCGTTCTAGTGCTTCTTGCCTCGCTTCTTCTCGTATAATTTCTTCCTCTATGCACCTCTTTTTACCCAATATTAGTCGTGACATTATCTCTTCTGTCAATGGCTCTAAATATTTTTTCACTCGACATCCACTTATATAGTTTGGTAATACTTCTCCATCTAGGGTTGCTAAACTGATAGCTCCACTGGTAGATATGTGATTGATAATTAACGGCCCATATCCCCTTTTTTGCAGTTTCTTAGCATGTTGTTTCAGAGTATATACCAAAACTAGATCTCCTTCCTTCAAGTTTTTATCTTTAATATGAGCGTCAAAATATGCCTTCTCTCGTCTTTTTGTAGCATAAATCCCTGCTACCGCTTGTAACCTAGTTTCGTGTAACTTTTCTATTTGATCCAATTGTGTAGACAATTCATGTCCAGTCCACTCGTAAGTTGTTGCTACTATGAGAGTGGGTATTAAGAAATCAATTGGTAAAATAGCATTCTGTCCGTACACTAAGTTAAAAGGAGTAGTTCATATGGCGGTCTTGTAAGCTAATCCGAATGCCCATAAAGCATGATGTAGTTGTTTATCCCAATCCGATCTACCATTGTTCACAATTTTCGTGAGAACTGTGCACAAGATTTTATTTGAACTTTCAGCCTGTCCATTGGCTTGTGGGTGATATGGGGCTGATTTCTTATGAATTACTAAGAATTCATTCAGTAAGGCTTTTATTACTTCATTCACAAAGTGCGTTCCTCTATCACTCACAATTTCTATCAGCAATCCAAATCTAGTGAAAACGTTCTCAAAGACAAATTTGACTATAGTTCTTGCATCATTTTTCTTGGTTGCTTTGGCTTCAACCCGTTTGGTCAAATAGTAATTATGTACTCAGCATGAGATCCTTTAGCTGGTGGGCTAATGGGTCCTATGAAGTCTATTCCCCATTTAGTAAAGGCTCTGGCACTCATCATGGGTTTCAACGACATTTCATCTCTTCTAATTGGATATTTCGTTCGTTGACAGGTATCACATCGTTGCACATATGTGGCTGCATCTTGATGTAGAGTTGGCCACCACATTCCTGCAAAGAGAATCATTTTTGCAGTTTTCTCTGCAGAGAAATGTCCTCCTGAAGCTCTTTTTATGTGCCATCTCTAAAACAGCAAGATACTCGTCTTCATGGATACACATTCGTAAATTATTGTCTCTTCCACGCTTAAAGAGTTGTTTGCCTATAAGAGCATAGTCCTTGCTTTGTTCTACAAGTGCATGTTTCCTTGCGAGAGTGGCTCCTTCTGGGTATTCTTGGGTCTTCAAGAACTTCACCAGAGGCATGCTCCATCTTGGTGCTATGGTGGAGTAGCATAGATTAGAGTTCTCTTCTGGATTCCGTCCTTGACAAGTTGGGCAGGTTGATACATAGTTATGTGTATCCCTCTGCATAGCTGGCCAATATATGCCTAATCTCTTTAGTGTTTGCCATGTTCCCTTCGTGTTGGAAGTGAGGTAGGCCCTTGGCTCACGTCATAGGTCCATGGTTCCATAGTTCCAGTATATACAACATTAATTCCAGCCTTCTTCAATATTGACAAAACATGAAGATACCACAACTTAATCATATAGATGATGAGATAAAGATAGAGGAAGAATAGATGACATGTGTAAGGTGTTACGTAAGCCATCGCTTACTCATAGTATCATATATACCAATGTTCAATGTACAATGTGGGAGCAAAACTCTCAACCACTCTATGTGATGAGAAATAGATGAATGCATGAATGTACAAATGTAACAAACATATTCATATGTATGGGCAGAAATCTGAATATACATGAGATGTGTGACCTTATAGGTTATAGAAGAGTGAATATGAGTGACTGAAAGAGGAAGGATCATTGTGAAAACTGATAATCAACAAACCCTCATCTAACCTTAGGTTATGGAAGATCCTAAGTCAGATATGTGTGTGAAAAGATCACATACTTAAAAAGTAGCAATAAATGCTAACAAGTTTGCTGCTGAAATCCTCAAACTCATTGTTGAGGGAGAATCAAGCAAAAAGAAGAAAAGAAGAAGACAACGAAAGAAGCTTCACTGAAAAGATCATATCCGAAGATACATCTCTGCAACAAGCCCCGTAGGGGCACAACACCCATCTCTGCACAGAGCCCCGTAGGGGCACGCATCAAGGAAAAGCATGTAAGTGGAAGGAGGGACCAGGGCTAGGAAAGCATGTTTGAAGAAGTGCAAGAAGATATTTGGCAGGTAATAATCCTTCTGTTGATAGCGTGCGGTGAAAAGAAAGTAAACAGGCTTAAAACAATAAAACAAGGTCACATGTGTGCAACCAGGACAAATCAGAGGACCACAAGCAAGAACCCAAATTTGTGATGTACGAGATATCAAGGGGAAAACAGAAGCAAAGGACTTACATCGGATAAAATAACAAATTCTCTGATAGTCCTTACCGCTTCTTTGACCATTGGGTGCGTGTATTCAGGCTTGTTAAACAAACTAAAGACAAAAAGTAAAGCCTGTCAAGGAACGACAGAGACAAAGAGGTGGAGAGTGTTGCAGAGCAAAGAGAGCACAAGGCAGAGAAAAAGAAGGGCCCCAAAATTTTTCCGATTTGGACTCCTTATTTTTGTATTATAACCATTCTTGTAATATATTTTCCGATGTAAATGCACTAGAGGAGTCCTCTAGATGCATCCCCACAGAAGATTAGAAGCTTACCCATGTAAATTAGTAGGAAATTAGCCTTTTAGTGAATAAAGTGCCAGTCTCTTGTGTGCATGTGTATACAAGTATCTTCTTCTTTGTGAGCTTGTATGCATGTGTGTTGCTTGGAAAGAGTGTAGGGAAGTGTTGTCTATTCATGAAAGTGTATGTTTACTGTTGTTAAGCTGTGTGCGAAGTGTAGGAAGTGCTGAAGTGTAGGAAGGTCTTTCCCATGACTCAGTATTTTGCTCATAACTTGAAGTAGAAGCGTCTGAATTGAGTGAAAATACCACCATTGGATGCGTCTTCTTGATAGCTTCAAAATGCACATGCTATTCACTATATTTGGAGTTTTGAGATGAGAGAAAAGCTCAATTTACTGTTGGCTGCTGTTCTAAGTATCGTGACACCATGACTGACAGTTGAAGCTTGTTTGGATTAGTCTTTGCCTTGTTTGCACTCTTTGAGTAACTCATTTGCATTGATTGTCATTTGAATACATGTCTTCATACACTCGGCTAGGTTTTGATACTCATCGGATTGATAATTTAAGTGTGAATCTCCACTATATGCACTTGAGGGGGATTGAGGTATAGTCTCTTTCTCCAGGAGTCCTCTAGATGCATCCCCACAGAAGATTAGAAGCTTACCCATGCAAAATTAGTAGGAAATTAGCCTTTTAGTGAATAAAGTGCCGGTCTCTTGTGTGAAAGGACCATTTTTAGGGCACAAGTATATAAGTCAATTTGTGAATCTTTGTAAAGACTTTTTGCCATTGTGAGAATCAATAGCATAGAAATTCGAATTTGTTTCTTCTCCTCTCTGTATCTTCTTCTTTGTGAGCTTGTATGCATGTTTGTTGCTTGGAAAGAGTGTAGGGAAGTGTTGTGTATCCATGAAAGTGTTTGTTTACTATTGTTAAGGTGTGTGCGAAGTGTAGGAAGGTCTTTCCTCCGACTCAGTATTTTGCTCATAACTTGAAGTAGAAGCGTCAGAATTGAGTGAAAATACCACCATTGGATGCGTCTTCTCGAGAGTTTCAAAATGAATATGCTATTTGCTATATTTAGAGTTTGAAGCTGAGAGAAAAGCTCAATTTATTGTTGGCTGTTGTTCTAAGTATCATGACACCATGACTGATAGTTGAAGCTTGTTTGGATTAGTCTTTGCCTTGTTTGCACTCTTTGAGTAACTCATTTGCATTGATTGTCATTTGAATGCATGTCTTCATACACTCGGCTATGTTTTGATACTCATCGGATTGATAATTAAAGCGTGAATCCCCACTATATGCACTTGAGGGGGATTGAGGTATAGTCTCTTTCTCCACAACTCCCTAAGTTGGTTCTTAGGTACACACATTTTTTGGTGCCGTTGCCAGGGAGTGTCGAATCAAACCGAGGCATTCGTGTGATGGTAAGTAGCTTTTTGCATTGAAGCGAGAGGAGGAGTAGTGATTTTCTCTTCTTTGGTAAGTCACTTTTATCCGCACTTACTACTTCTCACTCTTGAAGTGTGTGTAGTGAGTTGTTAGTCTAGGAAAGTAAGTGGAGTGAGTAGAGTAGGAGGAAGAAGAAAGTAATAGGAAGCTAGAGTAGTTTGAATCTTAGTCTTGTTGAGTCCTTGTAGTTAGGAGAACTTCTTAAAAAGTTTAAAACCCAAAAAATCGACTTTCATAAGTTACTTGTTTTCTGAGCAAGTATCGTGAGAAGTCTTCAGCCGAGTATCGCGTTCTGATAAGCAAAGGGATTGGGAGCAACGCAGAGCTAGAGAGAGTGGTAGAAGATTTGGGAAAGAGCCTCTAAGGTGAGCAGTTCAATCTGCGACTTATCTTAATCAATCAAAAATTAAGTATCAATGTCAAACGATCTACGACAAGTATCGTGAGGGTCTTACAGGTTTTAAAAGGTATATTTTGGGTGGTACAGAGAGTGAGGAGAGGGTAGATGAGCTTGGAAAACACTTGCTTCCATTCAAAATCCAAAAAAACTCCAGCAAAAATCTGAAAAATTGTCAAGTATCGTGTTCTCCCGTGGTTGAGTATTACGATACTTCCCAAGTATCGTGGTCTCCTCTGGTTGAGTATTGCGATACTTCACAAAGATCGTGTATCATGTTTGACCGATTGCGACTCTTCACAGAGATCGTGTGTCGTGTTTGACTGATCGTGATACTTCATAGAGATCGTGTATCGTGTTTGACCGATCGCGATACTTCATAGAGATCGTGTATCGTGTGGCTCAAAGTATCGAGTATCGTGTTTGCTCAAGTATCGAGTATCACGTTTGTTCAAGTATCGAGTATCGCGTTGGCTCAAGTATCGAGTATCGTGTTTGCTCAAGTATCGAGTATCACGTTTGCTCAAGTATCGAGTATCGCGTTTGCTCAAGTATCGAGTATCGTGTTGCTCAACTATCGTGTATCGTGTTCATCCAAGTATCGAGTATCGTCATATTGAAGTATTGTGTATCCTTTTTGGCAGATATCGTGTATCGTTTAGTTCAAGGATCGAGTATCATGAACTGTTTGGGTCAAGTATCGTGAATTGAGACTTCATAATCAGTCCTTTCCCAGCCAAAATTTTTCTAGAATTCTGACCTTCAGCGAAGAACTCTGGAAGTTGGAGGTGGGCAAGGTTAACTAGAACTTTAAAGTGAATGAACCTTAGGTCTAGGAGAACCCTAGGAAGTCGAAGAAGTGTGATCTCTTCTGTAGGAAGTGTAGCCGAACCAAGTAGCCGTTCACATTATTCTGAAACCTCTAGTGAGTCAAAGGAAGAAATTCCTATGGCTTCAGAGGATATGCAAAACACTGTACCAATGATTGGCATGATGTCAATCATTGAGGGAGAATATCGGACATCTTTAGAATATGTGACCACCAATCAACATGAGATACCCATATACCTAGATGGACTAAACCGATGAGTGGCCAGACTGAAGAGAGCTTCAGATGCTTAAATAGTGCCTAGGCCAGCAGTTAAGTATGCAGGAGGAATTTATATGGACAAGAAATACATCCAGTATGTTGTTACAGAACACCCCAAAAACATCAATGAGCTTGGGGAAGAAAACACTGCTCATAACCTTAATGAAGACGGGAATGAAGTGCAAGTGACCACACCTAGAGGGAGATCTACTGTTGTTAGGGTTTGGAGAGGAGACTTGATTCCCCAAGATGACTCCTTAATGGATGTGTATTTGATTAATGGAATGGAACATCTCCTTAGAGCCCACTCTTCATTATGGGAAGCAGCCCATAACCCAGTGACTGCCTATGAGTTACAAGATCCTGACTTCCCTACCATCATCACATATTTGGACAAAAACCAGAGAAGGTATTGGCCCCTAACAGATTTGGAGAGAGTCGGGTTGAAATATCAGAACATTCCAGTGTTTCCCCCGAGGGATCAAGTCACTACTTCACAAAACCCACATGGAACCTCTCAAAATGATTCATTTCAGTAGTCAAGACAAACACAACAAACTCAAATCCCAGTTAGACCACATGTGCAGTTTGCTATGCCTGCAAATAACCCTAATTATCGGCCTAGCCACCTGTGGATCCAAGGAATGGAATTCCTGCCCTAGTTAGACCACCTGTAGCAAGAGGACTTGGTATACCCATTGGAAGACCAGTTTTCCCTGTAATGCCTAGACCACCTGAAGGAGGAAGAAGATTAAGTCCAATTCAAGTGGCCAAATGCATGAGAAATCACTATGATGGTTCTAGTGAACCTTACAATCATATAGCTGAACTCAAGCAAGTAATCAGAGCCGAACAAGTAGAAGATTTTTTCATCCAATATGAGTCTTTTGGCCTAACTTTGACGGACACAGCTTTAGCTAGGTTCCAGCCATTAGATCCTAACAATTTTCAAAATATGGAACAAGTCTATGAGGAAATGATTGAGGAATTCACTAAGTCTGGAATTAAAAACAACTCCTCATCATTAATCCATAGCTTTAAGCAAGCTCCTATAGAATCAGTGAGATGGGCAGCAAGAAGATTCAAACAATATGTGGATAGGTGCCCCGTGGAAGAGAGGCCCACCCAAAACAAAATGGTGTCATTATTTTTGGAAGGATTATTGAATGGATCATTAAGATCTCTGGTGTACGTGAAGAGAGTTCAAACCTTGCAAGAATGCATGAAAGAATGTATTGACCTAGAGGAAAATCTAGCTGAGGATCTCAAAATACCTCAAGGTAGCGTGAAAAGTGAAGATTCAGCAAGCAGCACATCAAACCCTAAGAACAATGTTGAGGAAATAGCCGACCTAGTAGCAAAGAAGTTGAACGTCCAAGGACAGAGGAACTACCCCAAGAACCCAATGAGAGTGCCCATGCTTAGAAGATGTATGCATTGTGGAGGTGATCATCCCTCTCATTTGTGCACGAGGGGAATAGTCCCACCACCTGCTTATGCTTACAATAGACCACCCGGGCCAGGCCCTTTACAATATTGCAGCATAGAACAAAAATACACAAATCACAGTGCAAAAAATTGTCCTTACAATAGGCGATCAAGACCTGTACAACCTGTTATGAGACCTTATGGATACCCTCAGAGAGATCAAGGAGGTGAAGCCTTTAGATATCCCACATATCACCAACAGGCACCTGTACCACGACCATATGCTTATCAAGGTTACAATCAACCACAACTAGTGTTAGGACAGAAACCACCCCATTCTCAGAATGTCATTGATGTACACAGCCCCTAGGGCACCCATACCCTCCGACCTATGAACAGACCGCCTATACCCAGAGGACCATGTTATAGATGTGGAGGTGATCATTATATCAGAGAGTGTACACTACCAAACCCACCACCACCACAGTGAGTCTGGGAAGGATACTGTAGTGATTGTGGTAAAAAACACCTTTTTCAGAGATTCCCCCAAGAACCCCAACAAAGTTAACTCTAATGTGCAGATTAACGTGATAGAAGTGATAGAATCATCAGGAAGCGATAAGGAGTACACTGTACCATTGAAAGCAATAACTAGAGCCAAAGCTAGAGAAACCCCAGACAAAGTTGAAGAAAATGATCAAGGAGACAAAGAAATGAACATACCTACACCTCAAATAGTTGAAGACTCGAAAGAGCCTGAGAAAAGTGTTGTAAGCAAACGGACACAAAGATGGAAGAACCGTAGAGATAGGATAAAGGAAAAGAAATTACTACAAAAGAAGGAAAATGAGAAGAGCGAACAAAATCAAGGAGAGAAACAGGAAGTGGAAGGAGAAAATAGGAAAGAAAAGTCTAAAAAAGAAGAGGTAGGATCAGTTTTAGAGATCCCATGCCTGAGGAATTAGCTATGTGGATTCAGGCGTACAAGGCACGAATAAGAGCAGGACCTACCATAGAACAACATGAAAGAGAATATCCTAGAGGTGACCTAGAGAAAGAGAGGTTGGAGATCTGCAAAAAATTAATAGAAGTCGCTCAACAGACCTTAGAAAAACCTGTTTTTCCACTATCCAATACAGGAATTTTCGAAAGAGAATTCCAAGAGTGTGTCATTGCTAATGATCACGAGAAACCCGAAGCCGGTAAGACACATAATGGAAATTATTGTGAGGATAAAAGGGAAGGTTCCATTGTTCCCGAAGTAGAAGGGGAATGCTCTAAAGATTTGTGGGCAAGAGTCCAAGAAGACAGATGGAAGAAAGTGGAAGGAATTGAACCACCCTTTGAAGAGCTAGAAGCAGAAGATGGAATAGAGGATTCCATACCTGAGTTGAATTTAGAAGAAATATTACCAATGGATCCAAGCGACAAAGAAAATGACGGAGTAAAGGCTCTGCCAAATTACACAGGAGAGTACGAACATAATTCGGAACTATATTGCATTCCCTCAATAAGGAAAAAAGAACCTAACCCATCAGTCCAAACATCGGATATCATACAACATCTCAAAAAAGTAAAAATCCCTTGTACCCTAACATTGGAAGAACTTTTGAAGATCAAACCACATTTGAAGGAGAAATTGACCAGTCAATTGGAGATCAAGATGGAAGAAAAAGAGATGTCTGATGAAGTAAACACAGTAAAGATCCCAGTCGATAAGGTTGGAGATTTCAGTGAGGGAGATGAAGGAAATACTTGCCTTCCAATTACCTATAGGGGTTACACCACCAAAGCCATTTTAGATACAGGAGCTGGAGTAGGAATAGCAACTAAAGAAATCTGGGAGAAATGGGGAAAACCAGCTTTAAGACCAACACGCATGAATATACAAATTGTAGATGGACACACTGAACGACCCTTGGGATTATTGGAACGAGTAGTTTTTACCACTTGCGGAGTTGAGTTCGAGCACACCTTAGCGATATGTCAATTTGAAAGGCCTAGCAATTATGAAATGATACTTGGAAGACCTTTCATGAGACAACTAAAGGTAGTGCAAGATTGGGGAAAAGACGTATACCTACAGCACGAAGGAACCACCACAAGAATAAATCTCCACACATATACCTATCAAGATGTTCCCCCCTTACAATGGAATCAGATTCATAAGGAGGAAGATAATCAGTCAATTCATAGTATAGGTTCAAGTGATCAATCATGGATGAATGAAGACATTCATCTATGGATATGCCAAACTGCGAAAAAGGAAGAAGATAGGAGGAAAGGATGGCAGCAAAAGCAAGGAGTGGCTAGATCAGTACAAGATCCAGCCTACATGCCTCAAATATTCTTAGATGAAGAATTTGAACCTCACGGTTGGATGGAGATTTTAGCTACTCTCGATGTATGTGTAAACGAAGAAGTACTAACCATGAATGAATGCATTGATGAGGAAGGCTATGATGTTAGTCTATATGTGGTAGTCCTTCAGGAGGCTGAAGAAGGAGAAGTAATTGAAAAAGAATGGAAGGAGGATTACGAGAGCATTGAAATGGAGCAAGAGCAAATGGAAATAGAAAGTGGAAATCAAGAAGTAAGTATCATAGCTAATGAAATAAATCAAGAACCAACACAGGAAGAGGAGCTTGGATTAGAAAAAGCAAAAAATGATGAAGAAAACAAGCCTCAAGAACAATTTGAAGTGCCCTCCCACTTCAAAAAAATATGAAGTAGAAGAGAGAAGAATTGCTATTCAAATGCCAAAACGAGAAGCACAACCAGGAATAGCATATGACAATAAAGAACAGACCAAGAAAATAGTAGTAACCTTAGAGGAAGGAGAAGAACGATGTACTTTTATAGGACAGGATGTCTCAATGGAGGAAGAACAAGAGTTAATATGACTCATAAGGGAATACAGGGATGTCTTTGCCTGGACATATAAGGATTTGAAAGGAGTAGACCCTTATGTGCACATAGAATCCCTATGACATTTGAAGCCAGACCTTCTAAACAAAGACCATACACATACAATGATGTATACTCAGCAAAGATAAAGGAAGAGATAGATAAGTTGTTAGATGCTGGATTCATATATGAGATTGAACACACGGAATGGGTATCACCTTTGGTGGTTGTACCGAAAAAGAATGGAAATTTAAGGGTATGCATTAATCTGAAAAAAGTGAATGCCGCCACCATAAGAGACAGTTACCCATTGCCCATCACGGATCATCTTTTGGAAAGAGTGGCAAGGAAGGAAGTGTATAGTTTTTTGGACGGCTTTTCAGGATATAATCAGGTAGCCATTGCTCCCGAAGACCAACATAAAACAGCTTTTGCAACTGAATGGGGAGTGTACGCCTTTAGGGTCATGCCTTTCGGCCTAACGAATGCCCCAGCCACCTTCCAAAGATTGATGTGTCATGTATTCAAGGAGTTCTTGAGAAAGAGTATGGAGGTATATGTGGGCAATCTATGTGTTGAGAGATCCATGCTCCACCCTTTTGTCCGAAGCTAGTTTCATTCTCATGGAAGTTCACTTATCCCACATGCAAGGGAATTCTCCCAAACTCCATATAAGCAAGGCCTCCCTTCACTCCACACAAGTAATTCCACTCTATCTCATTGCCAAGAGTGTCCTTCCTCTCCTTATGGAGTCTCCATGCTCATAGAGCATCATTTAGTAGGAGTAGCTTCTTTCATTTCAACATGGTATCAGAGCATAGGTTGTTTTGTTTCCCCCTTAGTTAGAATCCATAGAGTCATTTTCATTAGCTTTATGTTTTGATCATTTTTGTCATTAACTTAGATCCAATTTTTTTCTTTACTCCCTCCCTCCCACCCTTGCACATCCTTCTAGTAAAGTGCGTTATCATTAAACATGATTTTTCTTAGTATTTTTATTGTGACAAATTCTCTTGTTGAATAACTCTATTGCATTCTTTAGTTTGTTGTCTTATGCAATTAAATGTTTTTTAAGAATTACACGTTGCTATACTAAGTGTTTTGTAACACATTCGATGGAGCGCTTCTAAGCACGACGTTGATCCTTCATTTGGCTTGAATATTGTCATTAATTTCGTTTTTAGACGTTGCATGAATCATTGTCCACCGTTCAGCTTAGAAACTTCCACCGTTCATCACCATTGAGAGCTTTTATGCTCCTGCGTGCCCGTCTTTTCCAAGTAAAAGCACAGCAAAAGCTACTGAGGAGCTTATCCGCAAAGGAAGCCACTCGAGAACCATTGTGCATAGCACAAAGTCACAGCACACAATGCCTCCATTGTTGAGGAACTGTAGAAGTATTTCTCATGTGACTGACAATAAAAATGTACAATGACTTCTGCGCACAAAGTTTGGGATTGCAGACAGAGAAGGGGATGAATGTTTGCTTGCTCTCTGGTGAAAGTATAGAAACAGGACAATAGCTGGCATGAAAGTAGATTCTGTTATAGCATTCTATTCCTCTGCATGAGCTGCTCTGTGTATCTTCATTGTTCTTCTCATAGCAGAAGCACGCACTGTCCTGTGCATGACAAGCTGAAGAAAAGAATATGCATCAACATGACGAGTAAAATCCATAGGCATGGACAGGATCGTTCTTCTTCTCAATATCTACGGAGGGATGAGCAGATCGATCAATAGCAGAACTTGGTTGATGAGCACTTATTTGATTCAGTAACAGATACTTGTAAGTTTGGATGCCATCGCCATCTACTACCACACTTAACATCCACAATCAAAGCTGCAAAGCGCCACAGATGCATCTCCTCATTCCCGTCGCCTATACTGTGTCCACTCAGAAGCGGAAGCTGTTGTCTCTTACTTTGGAATTGGAAATGTGCGAGGAGTCCTCTTCTGAGGAAGCTGCATCTAGAAGAGTGGCGAAATCATGCTTTATGACACATATGGTAAGCTGTTAGTTTTCTCCATCGCGCATAGTTAGCTTTGAAGTTTCAACATCAATGAACAATCGAGAAACTCGAGTGATTTTTCTCTACCTGCGCAAAGAGCGCTTTGGGTGATGGGATCCAGCTGGAAGATTGAAGATTTGTGCCCATATCTACTGATCTCCAGATTCACATCGTCAGACATGCTCAGGATGTGTTGTAAAGATGAGAGCCATGAGTGAAGCAATGCACAATCACGTGAAATGAGTAAAACTACACACGGATTTTTCGGAAATGACAGAATTTTCCATGATTTCTATGACATAAGCTATGAGTGATATCACGTGAAATGAGTACAGCTACACATGGAATTTTGGAAAATGACGCCCAATTTGTAGCCGTTCAAAGGAAAAGGCATTTTTTTTTGTTTTTTTTTTTGAGAGTACAATGAATTGGAAAGACACACACACCCGACCTCGTAAGGTAGAGGCACCCATCTTGGGGAACATCATGGACACCCATCTTTGGGAACTCATGGTTATGTCCAGCCAGGATTTGAACTCAGGACTTCCTCCTTGAGACTCAAAGCATCAACCACTAGGCTATGCGGGCTTGGACAAAAAAAAAAAAGGCATTTTTCAATACTGTGGGGTGCACACGGAAATAGAGCATAGCACATTCGTTTTATTTCTTCATTAAATGTAAAAGGCCAAAGTCATGTTCTATGTATCTTGGGAATCTGAATACATTTGCACAATGTAAAGACGAACATACCTTAAGAAATTCCATCTTATGTATACTCATATGGCCTATAAAGGGACTAGACACTGTCACCCAAAGAAGTGGTAAGACCTTCCCATATATTCTTCTAACTCTCATGGCCCCTTGTAAGGGATTAGACACCACCATGCTTAGACATGGTAGGACCTTCCCAAGGCCAAGCACAACTATTAATATGATGCCACTAAAGTGAAGGAGGTTCAATATCTACATTTAAGAAGCATAAAAAGGATTCAATCCAATCAATAGGAGATCAGTTCAACATCAAGATCAAAGGTGGCAAATGGTTCCATAAGCACTACCTATCCCATATGTCCCTAGAAACCATGGATCCCATATGTCCATGAAATTAAAACCAAGGGATGCCATATGCCCCATACTTGGATTCCATATGTCCAAGTTATGTCCAAGGATCCCATATGTCCTTGGATCCTAAAAACCCATGGACTACGTGATCCCATATGTCACTAGTCCCCCATATTAAAAACAAAAGGGTCATCACATGGAGGGGGGGTGTTGAGAGATCCATGCTCCACCCTTTTGCCCAAAGCTAGTTTCATTCTCATGGAAGTTCACTTATCCCACATGCAAGGGAATTCTCCCAAACTCCATATAAGCAAGGCCTCCCTTCACTCCACACAAGTAATTCCACTCTAGCTCATTGCCAAGAGTGTCCTTCCTCTCCTCATGGACCATGCTGATAGAGCATCATTTAGTAGGAGTAGCTTCTTTCATTTCAACACTATGTACTTATTCAGCTATACGATCAGAGCAAATCCCTGAACTAGGAAAGATCTTTGCCAAATGTCGACAATATAGAGTATGCCTCAACCCAGAAAAATGTGTCTTCATGGTTTGCCAAGGAAAGATATTGGGACATATTGTCTCTAAAAATGGAATCTCAACTGATGAAGACAAAATCAAAGTAATTCTGGATTTGCCAAGACCAAAGACTGCTAAAGAAGTAAAAGCATTTATGGGACATTGTGGATACTACCAGAGATTTATACATATGTATGCCATAATTGCTAGACCTCTTTATGCATTATTGACACAGTTTAACTGGACTGAAGAATGTGAAAAAGCCTTTAATGAATTAAAGAGTCGATTGAGTTCAGCACCTATCCTTCGAGTACCTAATTGGAACAAACCATTTCACATTCACGTAGATGCTTCCAAGTTTGCCATTGGTTGCATCTTAGCTCAACCCGCAGATGTAGGAAAGTTAGATCACCCTATAGCCTATGCCAGTAGACAATTGAATCAAGCAGAACGCAATTATACCACGACTGAAAGAGAAGGCCTAGGAATGGTGTATGCAGTAAAGAAGTTTCGACACTACTTATTGGCAAACAAATTCAATTTCTTCATTGATCATCAAGCCCTACTGTACTTAGTCAATAAGCCTTGTAATACAGGACGACTAGTATGATGGTTTCTATTGTTGATGGAATTTGATTTTGAGGTAGTAGTAAAGAAAGGGAATACCCACATAAGACCAGATCACTTATCAAAGATGACACATGGGGAGCCACCCATAGGAGTACCCGATGATCTGCCAGACACGTACCTATTTAACCTCAAAGTATGTCCCTAGTGGGCAGAAAAATTGATCCCCATACTCACGCATGGGCCTAAAGATGGGATCACACCAAACCGAACTCAAGACCTATGGAAGACTAAAAACCTTCATATCATTGCTGGAAGCTTGTATCACCAAGACTCAAATGGATTACTCATGAGATGCGTAGAAGAAGAGGAACAGGAAATGTGGCTTCAGAAAGCACATGTAAATCAATGGAAAACTCATCTAAATGCACACGGAACATGGCAAACACTAAGGAGATTGGGCATATATTGGCCAACCATGCAGAGGGATGCGCATAACTATGTATCAGCCTGCCCAACTTGTCAAGAACGGAATCCAGAAGAGAACTCCACTCTATGCTACTCCACTGTAGCACCAAGATGGAGCATACCTCTGGTGAAGTTCTTAAAGACCCAAGAGTACCCAGAAGGAGCCACTCTAGCAAGAAAACGAGCACTTGTAGAACAAAGTAAGGACTATGCTCTTATAGGAAAAACAACTCTTTAAACGAGGAAGAGATAATCATTTGTGAATGTGCATTCATGAAGATGAGTATCTTGCTGTTTTAGAGATGGCACATAGCGGAGCTCCAGGAGGACATTTCTCTGCAGATAAAACAACAAAAATGATTCTCTTTGCAGGAATGTGGTGGCCAACTTTACATCAGGATGCAGCCACATATGTTCAACGATATGATACATGTCAACGAAGGAAATATCCAATTAGAAGGGATGAAATGCCACTAAAAACCATGATGAGTGCCAGAGCTTTTACTAAATGGGGAATAGACTTCATAGGACCTATTAGCCCCCCAGCTAAGGGATCCCATGCCGAATATATAATTGTAGCCACAGACTATTTGACCAAATGGGTTGAAGCCAAAGCAACCAAGAAAAATGACGCAAGAACTACTGCCAAGTTTCTCTTCGAGAACGTTTTCACTAGATTTGGACTACCGATAGAAATTGTGAGTGATAGAGGTATGCACTTTGTGAATGAAGTTATAGAAGCCTCACTGAATGAATTCTTGGTAATTCATAAGAAATCAGCCCCTTATCACCCATAAGCCAATGGACAAGCCGAAAGTTCCAATAAAATCTTAGGCACAGTTCTCCCAAAAATTGTGAACAATGGTAGATCTGATTGGGATAAACAATTACATCACGCTTTATGGGCATTCAGAGTAGCCTACAAAACCGCCATAGGCACTACTCCTTTTAACTTAGTTTATGGACAAAATGCTATTTTGCCAATTGATTTCTTAATACCCACTCTCAGAGTAGCAACAACTTATGAGTGGAATGGACATGAACTCTCAGCTCAATTGGATCAAATAGAGAAGTTACATGAAACTAGGTTACAGGATGTAGCAAGGATTTATGCTGCTAAAAGGCAATAGAAAGCCTACTTTGATGCTCATATTAAAGATAAAAATTTGAAGGAAGGAGATTTAGTTTTGGTATATACTCTGAAACAACACGCTAAGAAGTTACAGAAGAGAGGATATGGCCCGTTGATCATCAATCGTATATCTACGAGTGGAGCCATCAGTCTAGCGACCCTAGATGGAGAAGTACTACCAAACTATATCAGTGGGTGTCGAGTGAAAAAATATCTAGAACCATTGCCTGAAGAAACAATGTCACGATTAATCAAGGGCAAGAATAGACGCATCGAGGAGGAAAGGATACGAGAAGAAGCGAGACAGGAAGCACTAGAACGAATCAAGAAACGAAAAGAGTGGATGAGAGAGAGAGAGATGAGAGATATTGCCAAGGAGAGGAACTCATCCCAATGGCTAATTTTAGAGCCATTGAAAACCTAGCTCAACAAAGGACACAACCATATTTGAATTTGGGAGCCGGAAAAAAGGAATACCACTTAGTGGATGCTCTCATTGACATAGGACCGAGGATACACTGAATTCTACTTGCACACCATCTTCTAATCTAGCAAGTCACAAGAGTGTCATTCCATCTAAAAGTAGCCTTAGCAAAGAACCATGCACAAGAGAGACTAGTTCTCCGAGTAATCCCAAGTCTGCACCTATTAGAATATACCCCATTCCTTACACTCGACAAGCTTGGATAAGGAAGGACCAAATGGATGCATATCTTCAACAGAAGAACTACTTGCGACAACAGAAGAACCCACAGAACCAATATGAAAATTGCTCTCGATATTCAATTCCACAAAGAATTGCTAAAGTATGGATTCCGAAGAAGGTGATAGCTGCCCAGTCGGACCGCACACAAATATGGATTCCCAAGTCATGTACTCAAAGGACAATCATTAAAAAGGACGAACCAATGAACAAGGAAAATCAGTATGATCTAAAGGCAAAGCGACAGAAGCTAAACTGCTACAAGATAGAGCTGGAGTCTACATAGAATTCACATGTAATTCCAAGATTCAAAAAGCAAACAAAGCAGAAGCACCAAATGAGAAGCCTCACAATCACCAGGAAGGTTGGGAACACGATTTCTCCCAACAGAATAAAGCAAATTTGGATGCCAAAAGACAAAGCAAGCTGTATACATCTGCCAAATAATTCGAGTTGCATGCATTTGGGGTTACCAGAATCCAAAGTATGCATGATAGGGCCACATTACAAGGCCACGCATTCAGCACAATATTCTTCTATTTCAGGATAGTGAAGCACATTTTCCTCTTGGGAAATAGGAGAGCACTTGTACATAATTTAAAGAAAATTACTAAAAAAATTAATAACCGCTTCGGCTATGAACTAACTTTTCTGTTTTTCTTTCAGACAAAAAAACATAAAAATACCTAAAAATAGGAAAAATCCCAGGTATTACCTTTCTCACACCCACGGGGAAGGGACGACACCATTCACTCGGAGCAATGTCAATCTTATGAAAGACAAATGAAGGAGGATTTCTGATACTATCTGGCCACTAATTCATACTCTATATTGAGTGCAGATGGCATCTACTAATTTCGAAGCTACGCAAGAGGAAGAGGTCCAGCTTCTTCCATTAGAATCAATAACAAAAGCAAGAGGCCACAGCCTGCAGCAAATAAGATATCAGTTCCTGAAGCAAGAGTACTGGACAAAGTGGGTACATGGAAAACAATTCAATTCACTCATGAATTGATCAACCAAGCTTTCGGATGGAATCAAGAAGGGCTCACTAATGTCAAGGAGGAATGTCATGATCCAAAAAAGAGATCCTTTTTGGATATCAACAGAACTGATATTGAAGAGGTTGTCCGCTTAGTGCATAATCACTTTTGTTTTCCTAGTATGCATAGATACACAACACCTCAAAAGATCGTGGTGCAACTGCTTTCCCATGCTATGAGGCAAGTCGGTAATAAAGTAAATATGACTCCATATGTTCAAGAACGTCTATTTGAAGCCAAGAAGAAGTGGGGTCAGAAAAAGTTTCTCAATGGCAGTTCAGCTTTGACCTTACTTATCCATGAGGCACTTGATATGAAAAGCTGCTTGCCTGAGATGCCAACCTCAGAAGGGCTAGCCAAATACACCAAGTCAACTACGGTTCCAAAGAAAAAGAAAACAGTCATTGCTGTTGAAGAAGTAGGAACGAGTTCAAGGACACCTATGAAAGGAACTAAACGTTTTAAGAGAGGAAGAAGCTCAGGAGACACCCACTTCGAAGAGGACACACATCTTACCAAAGATTCCTGGGAATCAACAACCAATTACGAAAAGAGACCTCTCTGCTGCCCTAGAAGAAACACATCAGTATATGCGGGGGCAGATAAATTTGAATATTCAAGATCACCATTACAGACAGGCGAGCCAGGAAAAGAAACAGAAGGATAAAGCAACTCGTCAAGTACCTTCCAGATACAAAGAAATAGGATTGGAGGAATCAAGCTCTAATGAAGAATCAAGCTGTGAGAAGGACACCCTGGATACAGATATGCAAACAGAAACACACAATGAAGATTGGACAGAGATCAATCAAGTTGAAGTCACGCCATACAACGAACAGAAACAAGCAAAGAACATAGAAGAACCAAATGAACTAGAGCACGTCATTCAATTGAATGATACGTCAAAGATCAGTATCAAGGAAGCTCCAATAACTAATAAAGATGTCGTGCCACCTATCAAACAAGAAATACAAACTCCAATAGACCAGGAATCAGGCTGACAACCAAGTAAGGAGCCCGTTGTGATTGAGGAACCGGATGATACACCTCAAGGCAAGATGGACCACATGGAGGCTGAGCCAAGGATACAATTCCACATTAGGCAGCCCCATGACACTACATTACACGTGGCACAAGGGAAAGATGTGACAACAGGAGCAGAACCTAGTATTCCTACCACATGGTTAAATGTGGATGTCACTCAATTAAAACCTTGTTGTCAAACAAATGATCCAAACGGCCATGGATACACAACAACAGATGATGGATACAGATGCAGATTACGACAAGGCCATGAGGGAAAAGAATCAGTTTCAAATTATGAGGGAATAACTATCTGCACAACTCATCCAGGCCCAGAAAGAAATTGCAACCAAAGAAACGGAGTTGCACACAGTCAAAACACAATGTGATACATTGATGAACCAGCATCACCAACTCCAGGCACAACTGACAAACCTACAAAGATTACATGACGCCAGCAAGGCCGACAAAGAGAGAATGAAAACTAGAAGCAACTTATTGGAAACACAACTAAAAGTGTATATGGAGAAAATGACAATTTACGTAATAGAAACAAAGAATTAATGAAGTCATTGCTATATGATCAACCCATCGAAAAACAAGAAACAACAGATATTGATCAGAAAGAGTTAAGAGATCAGATGGCAAAATATGCACATATGCTGAAACAAGAGCAAACATTAAGAGAAGAATGGACTCTAAAGTATGCCTCAGAAACCACCGAGCTTCGGAAACAGTTGAACACGGCTAACGCGAGACTGGCAGCAAGCTATAGTGAAAATGTGGATCACGTAGCAGAAATTGGCAATGAACTGCTTGCAGCAAAAGAAGCACTCAGAGCAGCCATGCAAGAAAATAAAGAGAGGACTGAACGTATAGCACAATTAGTGACCCAAGCAAAAGAGAAAGCACTAATCGGGACACCAGTAGAGCCGACAAAAGAAAATCCTACTGACGAGGTAGAGGTACGTCCTCTATCTCCCCCGATTTATAATTCTCCAATAAAAGAGTAGATGGCAGAACCACATGATGATCATCCAATGCCATACACTACAGAAATAGGTCAGAGGGAACGGGCACTATTGGTGTCCCGGTTGATAAAAAATTTTGAAAATGAAGTCATCAAAGTCACGAAAGAAGCAAAGATTAAAGGTAAAGACTTAGAGAAGATCATGAAGCCTTTCAACCTTCCGTACGGACTGATGAAAGAGAAAACAAGACAATACATCAAAAAAATCACACAGAAAAATCCAGACGAACAGCTGCACTTCAAACATGACACATTCACTTATACTCAAGAAGAATTTGAAGTAGCACAGCCTGTTTGGAGAAGAAAATTTTTGGAGAAACATCCTACATTATTGGTGCACTGGCAAGCGGCACCATATTTATTACAGGTAAATCCATCTTTTTGTCCAACACCTCGTAGAAGAGAAGCCAAAGATTTTTTGGAACTACAAAAGAATGGTGCTATCAATAAACAGTGGATCAACTATCCACTACTTCTAAGTCCACCGCATAACTATCTACCAACGGAGGATTATATGGTAAAGACCATCAAATTTTGGCTGCAGAGTTATGCAACAGTACCAGATTTAACTATCAAAATGACAAATAAAATACTCAGTATGATACTTATAGTATTGAAGGTCTTCAAACACGCAGCATATACGTTTTTGAATTTCATTGGCATTAATCAAGGAACAGACATCCTTGTTTTTGACTTGTCTGTTATGCCTAGCCTCCCTACCATAATGGCTTATTATTCAAGACTCATGTTCTTTGCCAAGTATATATATGCAGACCTTCAAAGAAGCCTTCTTCATGGGATTTTTTGAAATCGATTCAGAAATCTTTTTAAAGATGTCATCCAACTTGAATGCTAGATTAGTGGCATATGAACTGAGCTTCTTCGCCGACCACAAACAACCACCTAATGATGGCGTAAAAGCTGAACAGTGGAAACAGCTAATGATACGTGAAGCCAATTTGCTTAATGAAACAGAGAAAAAAGTGTATAGAACATACTCCCGTAGACTCTCAAAGCCTGTCGGGGATGACAGAGTTCAGGAGGGGGGCAGTGTTGAGGGAGAATCAAGCAAAAAGAAGAAAAGAAGAAGACAACGAAAGAAGGTTCACTGAAAAGATCATATCCGAAGATACATCTTTGCAAGAAGCCCCGCAGGGGCACAACACCCATCTCTGCATAGAGCCCAGCAGGGGCACGCATCAAAGAAAAGCACATAAGTGGAAGGAGGGACTAGGGCCAGGAAAGCATATTTGAAGAAGTGCAAGAAGATATTTGGCAGGTAATAATCCTTCCGTTGATAGTGTGCGGTGAAAAGAAAGTAATCAGGCTCAAAACAATACAACAAGGTCACATGTGTGCAACCAGGACAAATCAAAGGACCACAAGCAAGACAGAGGTCACTGGTGGCGTGCGTGGCAACCCAACTGAATGCAGCAATACAAATTTGTGATGTACGGGATATCAAGGGGAAAACAGAAGCAAAGGACTTACATCGGATAAAATAACAAATTCTCTGATAGTCCTTACCGCTTCTTCGACCATTGGGTGCGTGTATTCAGGCCTCTTAAACAAATTGAAGACAAGAAGTAAATCCTGTCAAGGGAGGTGTTGCAGAGCAAAGGAGCATAAGAGAAGAGCCCCAAAATTTTCAAAATAATGGGCATAATTTTTCTTCTTCGAGGTCTTATGGAATTCCCTCAAAACTATGTAAATGCAATAGAGGAGTCCTCTAAATGCATAATCCCAACTTGTTGTAAAGTAACCCTTGTAAATTAGTAGGAAATTCACCTTTTTGTAATAAAGTTCCGGTCTCTTGTGTGAAAGGACCAAACTTAGGGCACATGTATATAAGTCACTTCCTTTGTAAGTACTTTTTGCGATTGTGAAGAAGGAGCTCTCCAAAATTTCGAATTTGCATCTTTCTTGCAGATTTTGATCCTCTTTTTGATCTTGTATGTGTGTGTAATGCTTGGAATGTGTGTGTAGGACTATTGTCTATCCCTCCCCATTGTTTTTGAGCTACTGTAGTGAGTGTGCGAACTAGTAGGAGTTGTGGCATGAGTGTGGGTGCTTCCTGCCATTCACCATTTTGGCCATAACGTGAAGCACATTTATCAGAATCGAGTGAAACTACTTTCAATAGATGCGTCTCGTTGAGAGCTTCGAAATGAGTATCCTATTGACTATATTTGGAGTTCGGATCTGGGAGAAATCCTTGATTTTCTGAAAACTGTTGTAAGAGGTATCGCGACAGACACTTTCAGCATTTCAAAGAGTGTGAGAGTTGGATTAGTCTTTCCTCATGCATGCAAGCTTCTCCACTTCATTATCCATCATGTGTGCACATGTCCCCATACGCTTGGTTAGGTCGTTCGATCGGATTGACATTTAAATGTGTGTTAATTTCCCACTATATGCACTTGTGTTGCAATTGAGGTACAGTCTCATTGGCACGAGTCCTTGAGTCTTCTTGACTCAAGTACACATGTTTTAGGCACCGTTGCCGGGGAACACTCAGCCAAGGTGCCTTCGTGATGGTTAGAGATTGAGTGTGATAGAATCGTACTTGTAGAGGTGAATTTGTCCTGTGGCAAGTAGTCAATCACTTCAGCACTTGTCACTTCACATCCCGGAGGTGTGTGTGATAAGTTTTAGGTTTAGGATTAGTAGGAAGGAAGAGAAAGTGGAGTTAGGGTTAGGTTAGAAGGAGAGGAGAAGTGGAGAGAGGTGAAGTAGGAGTAGGCCGAGACAACCAAAAAAGTCCCAAAAATCACCTAAAATTAGCAAGATTCAAATTCTGTGAACAAAGGTATAAAAACCAAAAAATTGGATCATTTGACACATCACAGAGTTCTGGTATCGTCCGAGAGCTGCGAGTGGTATCGTGTGCAGAGTATCATGCTGAGTAAGCCTTCAATGCTAGGTTTGGAGCTCAAGGTGCAAGCAATATAGTACCAAGGTAAGACTTCACAAAGTTTATCTGACAAAAACACATTGAAAGTGCACAAACGCGTGATTCAGTGCGCATTAGGTATCGCGGGGAGGAAAATTGTTTGCTTTTTGAGCTTTTTGGAAAGAGACAGTAGGCTAGGTGTGTGGGGGGTTGATAGAGAGCAAGGGGGTGCAAAAATTTGTGAAAAATTAGGCTTTTTGGCTTGAGTATCGCGATCGGTTGAGGTTTGGTATCGTGATACCAAAACTCCCTTGTATCGCGATACTCGCCGTGGTATCGTATCGCTGGTATCAGTTCTGGTATCGCGATACCATTTTGGCATCGTGTCGTCAGTTATTGATATCGCGATCACACCTTACTACAGTGGTTCTCCGGTATCGTATCATGAGGACCGGGATATCGTATCGTCCCTTATCTTAGTATCGTATTGGCAACCCCAGCAAGTATCGTATCGCCTTATTTCCTGGTGTAGTATTGCGATACCATACCAAGTATCGTATCGTCTCAGTGTCTGGAGCCATATCGCGACACCAAGTTGGCATCGTATCGGCCTTCTCAGGTGATATCGTATCGTGTGAGGAGGTTGGTATCGTATCGGGTATTAATCAAGTATCGTATCGTGATCAGCAGTAGTATCGTATCCCCCATTCCCTAGTGAAGTATCGCGACACCGTTCCTGGTATCGTATCGTCTCGTCATTAGGAATCGTATCGCTATACCAAATTAGTATCGTATCGGGAGGGTTGTTGGTATCGTATCGTAGCCAATGTCCAGTATCGTATTGTCTGCTACAGACAGTATCGTATCGTGTTGACTACAAGTATCGTATCGTGGCCAAGGCAGTATTGCCTGGAAGTGGTATAGTGCAGATTGGCAGTAGCATTTTGTCAGGTGACTAGAGGCATTGGAAGAGATACTCAAGGAGAATCTCTGAGACTTATAGAGAGACTTAGGAGGGTGAATGAACTTGAGGTCAGGGAGAGTGCTAAGCAGCCGAAGAAGTGTTGTATCCTCAGTGGGAAGTGCTGCCCAGGTCAGTCACCGCTCTACCTACTCAGAGACCTCTAGTGATTCCGAGGAGGAAATACCCATGGCTTCGGAGGACATGTAGGGTCCAACACCAAATAGAAATTTTATGTCCACGGTTGAGGGAGATTACCATACTTCCTTACAGTATGTGTCTACCAATGCCCAGGAGATCCATATCTACCTGGATGGCTTAAATAGATCGGTGGCTAGGATGGTAACTTCCATGAATGCCACGATCATACCCCGACCTGCTGTCAAGTACGAGGGAGGTGCATACCTAGACGAAATTGGTCACATCTACATTGTGACTGAACTTCCTGAGATGATCAATGAAAGGGGAGAGTTAGTGGAACCAGACAACTCCGAAAGAACACACCCTGAAGAGTTAGTGACTACCCCTAGGGGCAGGTCCCGAGTATCACGAGTCTTGAGAGGAGATTTGATACCTCAAGACGACTACTTGTTGGAGGTCTATATGATTCATGGATCAGACTTATTGCTTCAAACAGACTTACCTGCTCCAGGAAGAGAAGAAAGCCCCATGACATTTTATGAGCTACAAGACCCAGATGATGAAACTAGACTCACATACATGGACAAGGATCAACGGAGATATTGGCCCGTGAGTGTCTTAGACAGGGCTAGACTGAGATACATGGGTGCACCTATATTTCCTCAGAGAGATCAAGCTACCACCTCACAAAATCCTTTTGGAAATCAACAAGAGACGGAACATACCACATCAGGACAGACCAGCCAACGAAGTGTGCCCAGCCGTACTCATGTACAATTTGCGACTCTAGGAGTGCAAATGCACAATCAAACCCACGCAGGGGTAGGTAATCAGTACAGACCACCAGTAAGACCACGACCACCAGTAGGAGGACAGCCTAGGATACCTCCAATAAGACCGGCTCTCCCAGTCTTCCCTGTAATGCCTAGACCGTCTGAACCGATGAGAAGACTGAGACCTATCCAGGTGGCAAAGTGTGTAAGAAATCACTACGATGGATTGGGGGAACCCTATGATCACATTGCAGAATTTAAACAAGTTCTAAGGGCAGAACAAGTAGATGACTTCTTTGTGCAGTATGAGTCTTTTGGACTCACCCTCACAGGGATGGCTCTAACTTGGTTCCAACCCTTGGATCCCAATCAATTTGGAAACATGGAACAATTTTTTCAAGAATTCATAGGGGAATTCACGAAGAGAGGAATTAAACTCAATTCTGCATCATTAATCCATAGCTTTAAACAAAACCCTAATGAAACTGTGAAGACCGTGGCCAGAAGATTCAATCAGTATGTGGATAGATGCCCAATTGCTGAGAGACCCACGCAACAAAAAATGATTTCATTGTTTTTGGATGGACTTACAAACGGAACTTTAAGAACGCTAGTGTACGTGAAGAGGTTACAAACTTTGAGTGAGTGCCTTCAAGAGTGCAGTGATTTGGAGGATAACCTAGCCGAGGATCTCAAAAGTACACCCAACCTCACTAAATCAGACGATTCAAGGAGCACCATCACATCCAACTCCAGTAACATGGAAGAATTAGCAGAGCTATTAGCAAAGAAACTAGGAGTTCAGGGGCAAAGAGCTTACCAACACCCAGCTCAAAGAGTGCCTATGCTACGGAGATGTAACTTATGTGGAGGAGATCACCCCTCGCACTTGTGTGTACGAGGAGGAGCTGGTGCACAACCTATGTATCCATACAACAGGCAGCAACAACAAGGGACTTCTTTGTACTGCCACATAGAACAAAAATACACCAACCACGCTACTGAGAACGGTCCTTTCAATAGGCAAGCACACCCTTTCCAACCACCGTAGTATCGACCATATGGATATCCACCTAGGGAGCCGGGCAGAGAGATACCGAGATACAACCCATATCCAACTCCAGCAGGAGCATCAAGGCCATATGAATAGGCGCCATATCCACCACCACAACCAGTGCTAGGACCCCAACTGTCACAACCTCAGCAAGTAGTACCGGTGAAGTATACTCAACCGGAAGAGAACTTAGAGAGAGCTATAGTACCAGCATCGACAATGACCAATGTAGAATCAACAAAACCCAGAGATGAACCGCCACCAGGAGATTACCACCCATACGAAGCCAACATGTTAGAATATGAATCTGCATATGATGCGGCTTATTATGGATATGAAGGCTATGATCAGACTTATGGAGCAGAGACAGCCACCTTATTGTATACGGCTCCTAAAGCACATCCAACCATGAGACCACCCATTAGACCACCTATGCAGAGAGGACCATGCTATAAATGCGGAGGAGATCATTTCATTAGAGAATGCCCTCGACCTTACAACCCTCCACCACCAAGGATTTGGGAAGGATATTGTAGTGATTGCGAAAAGGAACATCTTTTCAGAGACTGCCCTAAGAATCCGACAAAGACCCAAGATACTGCACCAATCAACGTGATTGAGGTCATAGAAGGATCTGGAAGTGATAAGGAGTATGCTGTGCCACTAAAGGCCATTACCAGAGCCCAAACGAAACAACAAAAAGGAAAACAACCAGAAGAGAAACGAGAGAGCAGTAAAACTGTAAACCCTAAAATTCAAGTAGTCGAGGATTCTGAGGATCCACGTGAAAATTCTCAGAACACAAAAGTACAAAAATGGAAGGAAAGACGAGAAAAACTCAAAGATAAATGGGCAAGAAATAAGAGTCAAGACAGTAAGAAAAAAACCAAAGACTTGAATAAGCATAAAGAACAAAAAACTCAGAAGGAGATCCCTGAGCCACCACGCACTCAAGAGGTAGAGAAGCCAGGATCAATTCTAGCTGACCCAAAGCCAGACGACTTAGACATGTGGTTGAAATCTTACCAGGCTAGAATTAAAATGGGCCCAAATAAGGAGCAACATGAAAAACTCTACCCTCAAGGGGAATTAGAAAAAGAGAGATTGGCGATATGCAGGAAACTTATAGAGGTAGCACAAGCAACCCTAGAGAGTTCACACAATCTAACAGAACTAAAGAAAACAACAGTGCAATGCAAATTGATGGTGGAAGAGTTACTTCAACTTAAACCACAATTATGGAGGCAGTTAGCAAACCAATTAGAACCACAACCAGAGAAAGGAGAAACAAAAGGAAACGAAAAGGAAAGCAAATCAACGATACAAATCCCAGTGGATAAAGTGGGGGAATTTAGTGAAGGAGACGAAGGTAATACATGTCTACCTGTCACCCACAATGGGTACATGACCAAGGCTATCCTAGACACGGGAGCTGGGGTAGGAATTGCCACCAAGGAGATTTGGGGAAAATGGGGAAAACCTGCCTTACGACCCACACGTATGAAGCTCCAATTGGCAGAGGGTCATGTGGAAAGACCCTTAGGAATATTGGAACAAATCAAATTAACCACCTGTGGAGTAGAATTTGAACACTCACTAGCCATTTGTAAGTTCGAGAAAGCGAACAACTATGAAATGATATTAGGGCGACCCTTCATGAGACAAATGCGGATAGTACAAGATTGGGGAAGAGATTCGTTATACCTGCAACATCAAGGAAACACCACCAAGATAAATTTGCACACGTTTGCCTATCGAGATGTCCCTCCACTACAATGGAATCCAGTACACAGGGAAGTATCCATTCACAGCGCTGGATCAAGTGAGCAATCTTGGATACATGAAGATGCCCAGTTATGGATGTGTAAAGAAGCCAAGAGAGAGGAGAGTAAAAAACAACTGTGGCCGATAGGACACCCTAACTATCGATCAGTAGAAGACCCAGAATACATGCCTCAAATCTTTCCTGATGAGATCTTCGAGCCGCATGGATGGATGGAAATTTTAGCCACCTTAGATGTGTGCATAAAGGAAGAAGTTTTGACGATGAACGAATGCATAGATGAGGAAGGCTATGATGTAAATCTCTATATGGTTGTTCTTCAAGAAGTAGAAGAAGGAGAAATCTTGGAAAAAGAATGGAAAGAGGAATATGAAAGTATAGAAATGGAACCCGAATTTGACTCCAAAGAAAGCTACCTAAACACTATTCAGAACAAGAAGGAACATGAACCAACAAAAATCTTAGCAATTGAAGCTGCTCCAGCAGTACACAAGCAGAGGGAAGACATGATTAACGTAGAGCCGGACCCAGATCTTTTTGAAGTTCCTGAGCATTTTAAAAAATACAAAGTAGAAGAGAGAAAAGTAGCCATTCAAATGCCTAGACGAGAGGCACGAGACGGAGAAGCGTACGACAACAAAGAAAAAACAAAAAAATTTGTTGTAACAGTAGAAGACGGAGAAGAGCGATGCACATATATTGGAAAAGATGTATCCGAAGAGGAGGAAGCGGAACTCATACACCTTATCTAAGAATACCGAGATGTATTCGCATGGACCTACAAGGATCTCAAAGGCGTAGAACCCACTATTTGTTCCCATCGAATACCAATGACGGCATACGCAAAACCATCCAAACAATGCCCTTGTCTGTGCAAGAGCATTCTCAAAATGGGGTATTGACTTCATAGGACCTATCAATCCACCGGCCAAAGGATCACATGCGGAGTACATCATAGTGGCCACTGATTACTTGACCAAATGGGTAGAAGCAAAAGCCACTAGAAAGAATGATGCTCAAACTACCGCCAAGTTTCTCTTTGAGCATATTTTCACCCGTTTTGGATTACCAATCGAGATTGTGAGTGATCGGGGAACACACTTCCTCAATGAAGTAATTGAGTCGCTAATGAATGAGTTTTTAGTGATTCATAAAAAATCAGCCCCATACCATCCCCAAGCCAATGGACAAGCTGAAAGTTCCAACAAGGTACTGTGTACAGTATTGACAAAGATTGTCAATAATGGAAGGTGTGATTGGGACAAACAATTGCATCACGCAATTTGGGCCTTCCGGGTTGCATATAAAACGGCTATTGGAACTACCCCATTCAACTTGGTGTATGGGCAGAATGCAATCTTGCCAATTGATTTTTTAGTGCCGACATTAAAAGTGACCCAACAGTATGAGTGGAACGGACATGAATTATCCCAACAACTGGACCAAATCGAAAAGCTACATGAAACTAGGTTACAAGCAGTAGCAGGAATCTATGCAGCTAAAAGTAGACAAAAGGCATATTATGATGCACATATAAAAGACAAGGGACTTAAAGAGGGAGACTTAGTCTTGGTGTACACTTTAAAACAACATGCCAAGAAGTTACAAAAAAGGGGATATGGACCCTTGATCATAAATCGAATCTCGACAGGTGGTGCAGTTAATCTAGCCACCCTAGATGGAGATATCCTTCCTAACTACATCAGCGGATGTAGAGTGAGACGATTCACTGAGCCTTTGACTGATCAAATGCTAGCACGTCTAGTAGGAGCCCAAAATAGGAAGAGAGAGGAGGAGCGAATTAGAGAGGAAGCTCGGCAAGAAGCACTGGAATGCATTAGGAAACGGAAAGAATGGATTAGGCAACGAGATGAACGCTATCTCCACGGAGAGGAGCCTATCCCTATGGCTAATTACCAAGTCCATAATCCTGATACAATGGGTGTGTGCAAGACACAACCTTACCTAAACCTTGGGATTGGCCAGACAGAGTACAAGTTGATAGATGCTTTGATAGACTCAGGAGGAGGACTTAGTTGCATACGAAATAGGGTCGTAAAAGATCTTCAACTGCGTATGAATTCCACAAAAGCCCGATTGATAGGAATTGGAGGACAAACTCTAGATTGCATTGGAACAACAAATGTACTCCTCCACCTAGGAAATTCCTCTATGGAACAAAGAGTCTTAGTGTGCAAAGATGAGGATTTAATGGAAGACTTAATTCTAGGACAAGACTGGATCATTGAGAATGAGGTGTGCCTTAATCTAGCTCAAGGCTATATTTCGACGAAAATAGGGCATAAGGAGATTTTCAGTTTATTAGGAGAGAAGCCTTTAATTCAACCAAAAATAGTCGAGCGTTCGGAGAGCTTCCAAGAAAAAACACTGAAGAATGATCCTGGTGCGAATATCTCCGAAACCAATCTAGAAGCGGTAGAAACTTCAAGTCCAACGATGTCCACAGCAGAGTCAAAATCATCCCATTCAGTCGAGGCAAAGCCAGCCACAAAGGAAACCAACTCTCCTGGACATCATCAACGAGACAAAAGATCACCATATTGGAAAACAACCAGTAGATACGTGTATCAAGGAAAGGACAAATACAAGTGGGTACGCAAAGATCAGGTGCAAAACAAAAAAAAATCAACACCCACAGAAATCAAAAAGTCAGCTACACCAAAGTCCACACCAACAGGACTCTTGCAAGTTTGGATCCCCAAGTCTTTGATTGAAGCTCAGAGAGCACGACAACAGATATGGATTCCCAAGAAGGTCACACAGGCAGCGAAGCAAGCAATAAGCACTCAGGCAGATGCAATACATCAGAAAAAGCGAATGACACAACCACAACAGAGTCGTCCCAGAAACCAGAAAAGAACCGTCTGTACTAATAGAACGCTTAGGGAAACAAAGAGAACACATGAAGGTCAAAGAATCAAAGAAACCAAACGACCTCTCTCAGTGGTCACGAAATGGATTTGGAAACCCAAGCAACTGCAAGGAGTGGACAATCTAAGCAACAAAGATCCCAATGCACTCATGAAGCTTCTGGTGCACCTCAAGTATGCATAACAGGGCCACAATACGAGGCCAAGCATTCGGCACATGATGTACATTCTAAAACTAGTGGTGCACTTTCTCCAAGTGAGATTAGGTCGTAGCTTCAACTCTCTTAGGAATGAACATACTGTGGACTTAAATAAATGCTTCGGCTATACTAACGCTTGTTTTCTTTCAGGATAAAAAAATAAAAAATGTGGTAAGAGATCTCACCTATAGAATCATGGGAAACGGAGTGATGCGCGACAACAACACACTGCAATGCACTACACTATTGGCTATACTTCCTTTCAAGCTAATGCACTTTTAATTACAAGTGTAGATGGCTTCTGAAGACTCGGAGGCTACGATCCAGGAGGAGGTGCAGGAATTCCCTCCCCAAAGTCTCACAAAAGCCAAGGGGCATTGGTTTAGAGATGAGCAACCAGTAGGCGAGTATCTCTTCTTGGCGAACATAAAGATCATGGACACAGAGCATCACTTTCCGATTATGTCCCAGGACTTCCGAGTATTACATGAACTACCCTCCACAATCGACATAATGAAGAAAGCAGGAATTCACAAGTATTTTGAATTGCCCATATATAAACCTGACTTCCAAAGATGCACGCAAGTCATGAACACCCTACAGCCAGCACTGCATGATCCATTGGTGCCAGAAGCCAGAGTTATGGATAAAGGAGGAGAATGGGTTGTCATATAATTTACAAATGACTTAATTAAGGAAGCATTCGGATGGGAGAAGGACGGTGTCACTATGATAAAAGAAGAGAGTCGTGGAGCAAAGACACGAACTTTTGTCGACATTAACAGAGTAGATATCGAAGAGGAAGTCAGACTGATTCACCAACACTTCTGCTTCCCAAACATGAATCGATACACGGCTCCCCAAAAGCTCATTGTTCAATTATTGTCCCATGCTATAAAGCAAATCGGCAATCAAGTTAATCTGACTCCCTATGTACAAGAAAGACTATTCGAGGCAAAAAGCAATGGCATAATAAGAAGTTCCTCAATGGTACTACGGCCCTGACTATCTTGATTTACCACGCTTTGGGCATAAGAGAACACTTGCAGGAAATGCCGTCTTCGACTGCTCTGGCTCAGTACGTCAAAGTCGCCACCGTACCAAAAAAGAAAAAAGGGGCAAAGATTGTGGAAGTGGCAGAAACTAGTTCTCAACCTAAAATGAGAGGCACGAAGAGACTCCGAGAAGTCAAGCAAGTTGAAGAAGAAGCACCGACAACAAAAAGAATCCATGTACTCCCTAAAACCACCACTGAAGGGCATAGAACAATCACAGAGGAAGAATTGACCAGAGCGCTGGAAGAGACACATCAATATACAGAAGGACAAGTAAACTTATCTGTACAAGGTCATCACTATCAGCAGACCCAACAAGGATTGGAAGCAAAGACAAAACTCACAAAAGTACATCGGTACAGGGAAATAGGATTGGATAATTCTAGTTCATCATTGGAGGCCCAAGAAGAACCAGACACTTCATTATTAAATGTCGATATTCAAAGCGAATCGAAGGATGATGGGCAATGGGCAGAGTTAAATGCAGTTGACTATGGTGAAGAACCAGAAGGCCTCAAGCCGGATGACCACGCCACAAATGTTGATCAAAGTATCACAAGTGAGAATGCAGAAATGGAAGGTACGAATACTATAAAACTTAATGAAACTTCCAACATTCAAATCAAGGAGGCCACACCACCACGTAAGACGTCTATAAAGATACCAAAGAAGGAGACTCAGAAAGAAAAAAATGAAGATGCAGAACCTTTCATGCCGATTAGAGTCGTGGCAGAACCCTCCCCCATGGATGTCACATTTCAAGAGAGTGCCACCAAAGCTATTGAAGTGGATAAAGAAGACGAAGAACCCCAAGTACAGCTACAAATTAGACAACCACACAACGAAACAATCCAGGTGGAGCAGGGAAGAGATGTGCAAACAGGTGAAGCTCCAAGCATACCAAGAACTTGGTTGAATGTAGACATGGCTAAACTCAAGCTTGTGGTACAAGACATGATTAGAACCGCTCTAGATACGCAACAACTCATGCTGGAAGCTAATGAAGACTACGACCAAGCAATGAACGACAAACATGAGCTTTAGGAAACGAATAAGAATCTTTTGGCCGAATTGACCTTAGAAAGAGAGCACATCAAAAACAGAGAAAAAGAGGTCCAAGAAACGAAACAGCAGTGTAGTGTGTTGATAACCGAGAATGCAAGTTTAAAAGCGCAATTGCAAGAAGTCCAAAGAAAATATGAAGCTAGTGAAACTGAAAAGGCAAGAATGAATGCTAGGAGCAAAATCTTGGAATCTCAGCTCAAAGTCTGTATGGAGGAAGCAGAAAACCTAAGGAACCGCACAAGGAGCTCATGACAACTCTCCTCAGTGATCAGCCAATACCGGCTACTAACAACTCAGAAGGGAATATCAAGGAATTGCAAGAAAAGATAACTAAAATGGAAGATCAGCTCAGACAGGAGCAAGAAGTCATTGCATATTGGGAAAAAAGATACATGGAGGACACAGCTACCCTAAGAACTAAATGGAAAAAAGCGGAGAATCGTTATCTACTGCAATGTAAAGAAGACACCGATCATATGGATATAGTGGCACAAGAACTTCTCAAACATAAAGACTCAATTGCAAAGGCCACTGAGGAAATCAAGCAGAGAGATGAATGCATTAAACAGCTTCAGGAGCAGTTAGAGCAAAAAGCAAAGCAGGGGACACTAGTAGTTCTACAAGCTGCGGAGGCTACTGTGGAGACTGAGGTACGTCCTCTCTCTCCCCCCTCATATCATTCACCGATAAGGGAGGCTCAGGAGGTCCACATTGTTCATGATAATCGGGACATTGCAAAATTGAGCCGGCCAGAAAGGGCACTACTGCTGTCCCAGCTCACTACTGATTTTGAAGACCAAATAATACAGATCATGAAGGAAGCTCACATAGAAAACGAACAACTCGAACAAATTTTGAAGCCCTTCAATGTACCATATGGTCTTCTAAAGGAACAAACGCGGCATTACATAAGAACCACCACTAATAAAGAGCCGGATAGCAACCTCCAGTTCCACAAAAATACTTTCAATTATACTCAAGAGGAGTTCGAGAAGGCGGATCCCATCTGGAGGAGGAAAATTTTGGAAAAGAATCCTACACTGCAGGTACAGTGGGAAGCATCACCGTATGTGCTTCAAGTAAACCCGTCCTTTTGTCCTGTGCCCCGCACACGCTCCTGGACGCAATTTTGGGAAGGACAGCACCATGGCAACATAAATAATCAGTGGCTAAACTACCCATTGTTACCTAGCCCTCCACACAATTACCTACCAACAGAGGAGTATATGGTAAAAACAATGGAATTTTGGATTGCCAGATATGTTACAGTTCCGGATTTAGCTGTAAAAATGACTAATAAAATATTCAGTATGCTACTAACAGTCATTAGAGTTTTCCAGCATGCCAAATATACTTTTTTGAATTTCATTGGCATTACGCAAGGATCCGAAGCTCTCATTTTTTATCTATCTACTATACCCAGCTGCTTAACTCTTATGGCATATTATTCTCGCCTCATGTTTTTGCCATCGACATATATGCAAACTTTCGAGGAGGCATTTTTCACCGGCTTCTTTGAAATCGATTCAGAAATTTTTGTAAAAATGACTTCAAACCTTATGCACGTCTGGTAGCTTACGAAACGAGTTTCTTTGCAGATCATCGACAAGCCCCAGAAGACGGAGTCAAGTCCCAGCAATGGAAACAATTCATGATTTGTCACGCTAATCTGCTGAATCAACGAGAGCAAACGGCTATCCAGACATACACACGTCGCCACAAAAAGCCTGTCGGGGACGACAGAGTTCAAGAGGAGGGACGTGTAGAGGGACAATCAAGCAAAAAGAAAAGAAGAAGGAAATCAAGTCCAAAACTGCTCAATAAAGATCAAAAGAACCACTTTTTGCAAGAAGCCCCGCAGGGGCGCAACACCCATCTCTGCACAGAGCCCCGCAGGGGCACACACACCAAGGAAAGCACGCAGCTAGAAAGAGGAACCAGGGCCAACAAGTATCCATGAAGAAGTGCAAAAAGATATCAGGCGGTTCCATAGCCATGAGGGTGCTTCAACCTCTTGAGCAACAGAAGGTTCAGATCAAGGCTTAAGAGCTACATCCTCATATGTCTACTAATGGCGTGCGTGGCAACCCGATTTAACAGGCAAACCAAATGCATCAGGCCTAGAGGATGTCAAGACAAATATCATACAGGGCCATTAAAACATGATTTCATTCGAACAGACAGGCAAAACTGACCAAGGGTTGCGTGTGGGGAAAGAAAGTAAAGAGGCCTCAGTAATACAGCAGGGTCCGATGTGTGCAACCAGGACAAATCAGAGGACCACTAAAACGTAATGCAAGACTAATGAAGAGGAAGAGCCGACCAAGAGATGCGGGCGGACGACAAGAGGTAGATAAGAACAAAAGCATGTCAAGGGACGACAGAAACAAAGAGGGGGAGAGTGTTGCAGAGCAAAGGAGCATAAGAGAAGAGCCCCAAAATTTTCAAAAGAATAGGCATAATTTTTCTTCTTCGAGGTCTTATGGAATTCCCTCAAAACTATGTAAATGCAATAGAGGAGTCCTCTAAATGCATAATCCCAACTTGTTGTAAAGTAACCCTTGTAAATTAGTAGGAAATTCACCTTTTTGTAATAAAGTGCCGGTCTCTTGTGTGATAGGACCAAACTTAGGGCACATGTATATAAGTCACTTGGTGACTCTTTGTAAGTACTTTTTGCGATTGTGAAGAAGGAGCTCTCCAAAATTTCGAATTTGCCTCTTTCTTGCAGATTTTGATCCTCTTTTTGATCTTGTATGTGTGTGTAATGCTTGGAATGTGTGTGTAGGACTGTTGTCTATCCCTCCCCATTGTTTTTGAGCTACTGTAGTGAGTGTGCGAATTAGTAGGAGTTGTGGCGTGAGTGTGGGTGCTTCTCGCCATTCATCATTTTAACCATAACTTGAAGCAGAGTTATCAAAATCAAGTGAAACCACTTTCAATAGATGCGTCTCGTCGAGAGCTTCGAAATGAGTACCCTATTGACTATATTCGGAGTTCGGAGCTGGGAGAAATCCTTGATTTTCTGAAAACTACTGTAAGAGGTATCGCGACAGACACTTTCAGCATTTCAAAGAGTATGAGAGTTGGATTAGTCTTTCCTCATGTATGCAAGCTTCTCCACTTCATTATCCATCATGTGTGCACATGTCCCCATACGCTTGGTTAGGTCGTTCGATCTGATTGACATTTAAATGTGTGTTAATTTCCCACTATATGCACTTGTGTTGCAATTGAGGTACAGTCTCATTGGCACGAGTCCTTGAGTCTTCTTGACTCAAGTACACAGGAGGATAGAGACAAAGAGGGGGAGAGTGTTGCAGAGCAAAGAGAGAACAAGGCAGAGAAAAAGAAGGGCCCCAAAATTTTTCCGATTTGGACATCTTATTTTTGTATTATAACCATTCTTGTAATATATTTTCCGATGTAAATGCACTAGAAGAGTCCTCTAGATGCATCCCCACAGAAGATTAGAAGCTTACCCATGTAAATTAGTAGGAAATTAGCCTTTTAGTGAATAAAGTGCCGGTCTCTTGTGTGAAAGGACCATTTTTAGGGCACAAGTATATAAGTCAATTTGTGACTCTTTGTAAAGACTTTTTGCCATTGTGAGAATCAAGAGCACAGAAATTCAAATTTGTGTCTTCTCCTCTCTGTATCTTCTTCTTTGTGAGCTTGTATGCATGTGTGTTGCTTGGAAAGAGTGTAGGGAAGTGTTGTCTATCCATGAAAGTGTTTGTTTACTGTTGTTAAGGTGTGTGCGAAGTGTAGGAAGTGCTGAAGTGTAGGAAGGTCTTTCCTGCAACTCAGTATTTTGCTCATAACTTGAAGTAGAAGCATCAGAATTGAGTGAAAATACCGCCATTGGATGCGTCTTCTTAAGAGATTTGAAACGCATATGCTATTCGCTATATTTGGAGTTTGGAGCTGAGAGAAAAGCTCAATTTACTGTTGGCTTTTGTTCCAAGTATCGTGACACCATGACTGACAGTTGAAGCTTGTTTGGATTAGTCTTTGCCTTATTTGCACTCTTTGAGTAACTCATTTGCATTGATTGTCATTTGAATGCATGTCTTCATACACTCGGCTAGGTTTTGATACTCATCGGATTGATAATTAAAGCGTGAATCCCCACTATATGCACTTGAGGGGGCTTGAGGTATAGTCTCTTTCTCCACAAGTCCCTAAGTTGGTTCTTAGGTACACACTCATGTGAACACACCTTCTCAAACACCTCATCCAAATATGCATAAAGCATATACGTATTGATTCTCTTGTACCTATGCCGAATAGGACTCCTCCTGATATGAATGCTACTGCCTCCATAAAATTCAAGTAGTACCTGTGTGCATAAAGATAATATGTACCTGAATACTTAACATAAGATGTAAATCTTATGTTAACCACCATCCAATGTCTTTGACGTAGCCCGACATCCTCTTGTAGAAGACAATCTTCAACTACAACATGTAGACGGCCAATCCTCACCATCAAGCTGCTAATGACCAAGTCTTCTTGCCATGAACAAGAGATAACCTCCTCTCCATGAGCTAGAGTGTGAGCACACCCTTCATGTTCTCCAAGAAGAATCATTAAGAAGAACTCCATAGCTGCTCCTCCACATGCTTCAAGTTAGCACCATGACTGCCCCATGTGCTAGACGAAACACCACCTCTATTGAGGTCCAAGCTCCAAGCTTGTGTTGAATACTATGTGAAGGATACATAGAAGTGACCCAAAGTACTTCTTATATAGTAGTTGCTTATACTTGAAAAGCTTAACCAAAAGCTAATAAAGCTACAATCTCCATGATCGCTATGCGATCTCAATAAATCAAAAACATTGTCCGTTCATCGTCGTTTGAATGATACAGGCACCAAAAAATAAATCGCAAACAGCACCGCTGGAGTCGAGGCTCGAACTTGGGTGAGTTCTATGGGAGCATGATAGACTATCCATCGCGCCATGTGTTGTTGTTGTACATACGATTGAACAGATAAGATAGTTATGCTATAAACGAGAGAATCTTGACCAATTGGAAGATTGTTTGACCAATAGGATATTGATTCCAACAATCCCCCCTGCAATGTCATATTGGTACAACTTGGTCTGGATCTGCAAACTTCATAAGCTGCAAACTACCACAAGCTTCAAGCTTGTACTCCCGCACTTTAGAACTTGTTCTTAAAAAAGTCTTCTTCAAAACTGAATTTGACTTTCTTCAAAAAACCTGAACTTGCTGAATATGAATCATAATACCTGAGAAAATATGCAAACTAGATATCCAATAGTGAACTCATCAAGCAATCACTGCTTGACAACAAATGTAGCATGAACTGTCTCCGAACCTACTATTTCTTGTCTTCAAAAACCTGAAAATATACACTAGGATCCATATATTTGCATTTACCTTACAAAAAGGTTTCTCAACGTACTTCTGCTGCGTCATGTAAATACACTAAACAAAATAAAGAACTGAATCTTGGAACCTGTGACTGACAACTCACAACTTAGTGTATTATGAACACTACTGGTTCATCTCTGACTGTACTCAAGTCAAATCAACTCAACTCAATTGAAATCAACTGAAATATGAGTAAAAATCTATGATATCATCATGTATTCATCCTTTAAATCCTTCATACCTCTTTCCTTCAGAACTTGGTATAAACATATATGTGCGCACTTCTGAAATATACCTTTCTGAAATATCAAGCTTCTCTTCAATAGAATTTTGGAACCTTCTCCTAAACAGGAACATCCTAACAGGAACTTTCTCCAAACATTCTTCTTCTTCCTTCTTCTTTTAAAGCTGGAAGATAAAGAGAACCTGACAAAGGAAATATAGGAATACCTGAAATAGGAATACCTGAAATAGGAATACCTGAAGGTATGATTCTGCATTCTTTTATATATGGCTGAAAATAAGTCTTCATGTTTCATCACCCCCCTGGATGATTTAACACTAGTATCCAGTATTCTTCAAATTATATCAGACTTTATGAAATCTTGGACGTCCTTCTTCATAAATCTGATCTTCACAGATCAATACCTGTATCTGAAACAAAATCTCTGAACCCTTTTTATTAGCATTGTACACATGCCAATAGCTTTCCATGTCATTCCTCAGCTTTCCAAATTGTAGAATAAGGTTAGCTGATCCTAACATAACAAAACCTTGCTGAAAGCATTTTAGGATTCATAACCTTCTGTAACATAACATGTATCTTCTTCTATCTCTCTGCATCACAAATCTGATAGAATCTGAATCTTTGACTTACTTCTTCCAATGCTAAGAATCTTTACAAACAAATTATAGACAATTGACTCATAAAAAGATCATACAAAATGTATTCAAGATCAATGATCTCTCTTGTGTAGAATCTGCTCTTATCAAACCTTCATGTCTGAATGTTTGATTTGCTACCTGAATGTCTCTAAGTGTCCATGTTTCACATAAAGTTGTAAAACTTTTCTTCAAATAAATCCTTCCCAAGAATCTGTAGCTCCTACTTGAAACATAAGTGGACAACCTTGAGAACTCCAAAAGCTGCAAGTTGATACTTCATAACTTTCATAGTTTACCCGGGTGAAATGTGACAGTACCTGCTTGATTTTCTTTTGGCTAAGTCAACTTTTTAATCAAGTGATAGGATCTGATGGAACACCTTTTTGAATACAAGCATGTATCCAAAAATCAAGACAATCACTGAAAGTAGATTCTCCATTGACTTGTACATCAACAAGATTCTGATTTTCTGAAGTTTCTGAAAATATTGAATATGAGGTAACCTTTTCCAAACATAAAACCTCAACCCAAGTCTTCAACATCTGCTACAAAAAACTATTTTACCTTAAGAGAGTTAGATAAAGAAGAAATATACTTCTCTGCAACTTGTCATATACCAAGAAGCTCTGTATTGACACTCCAAGAATTCTTTGAGGGAACATATAAGCTGCCTGCTCAAAAGCTTCAACTAAAAGATAACTCATATATATATGAGTCAAAACATATATCTACTGTTTTGTCTTTCTCTCAATGCAATTCTTTGTCAAATCTACTAAATCATGACCAAGTGTAATGCAAAATAAGAAACTGCTTCTTCTTTAAACAAGATGTTCTCGTAGACTTCTCTTTGGATGTAGAGGATAAAATAGGAAAAGTATATGGAAAATATATGAGAAAAGGAAGCCTTACTTTTCTTTTGGAAATGATGGACTTTCTTTTTCTGCATCTTTCTTCCACCTGATGATGTCAACATCTTCAAACTTCTCTTCCATACCTTTTGTTCTCTTCATCTTGAAGTAGCAAGCACTCTTGACCTCTTCTTTGAATGAACTTTTTCTCTTCCTCTAATGCTAAGAGTAAGAGATAAAACAAACATGGTATACAAATGGAAGTGAATATAGAAACATGTTTTATCATCTCCTCATATCTCTGAATCAAAATCCTGATTCAAATGTCTGAAATGACTAAATTCACCAATCTTTTGTATGAATGATGAATTACCCTTCTAGAGTTACCTTCTCTAGATACATTTGTACCTTGATATCCAACCAACTTACAACAAAAAATTGGCTGAAAAAAAAACTCATGCCATCTTCACATTTGTCTTCTTAGATAAGCTTTCTTTCCATGAAAGAGATCTCTCAAAACTCTCTAGAAAAACTTCTAGATACTTGTTTTGATGTAAGCCTTTAACTTTCAAATAATGAAAGTGTATAAAAGCACTCCTTGAAACCTTCTCTTCATAACTGCCCTTCTAAGATATGACCTGCAAATGATAATCTGATAGTAGAAAGTGATACCTGTGATTTGATGTTGATCTGATTCCTTCATCTTCTCTAAACCATTGTTCTTCCTTGAATTTGAAGTAGTCTTCTCTTCATCAAGTCTGGGTCTTCAAACAATACTTTTGTAAAGTATTTGCATACTCTTCCAAAAATATTCTGCTGCTAACAGATCATCAACTTCATACTCCACACACTGATGAATACACATGTGATTGAATTGTCTAATTCTCAAATCTCTACTCATCTAGATTAAGTGTGTATGTCAAATGTCAAATGTTAGAAGATTCCTTTAAATCATATGTTGTAAATCTGGAAGTCTGGGAACCTGAGAATATGAATCTTCAAGTAGTACTTGTGTGCATAAAGAGAATATGTACCTGAATACTTAACATAAGATGTAAATCTTATGTTAACCACCATCGAATGTCTTTGACGTAGCCTGACATCCTCTTGTAGAAGACAATCTTCAACTACAACATGTAGACGGCCGATCCTCACCATCAAGCTGCTAATGACCAAGTCTTCTTGCCATGAGCTAGAGTGTGAGCACACCCTTCATCTTCTCCAAGAAGAATCATTAAGAAGAACTCCATAGCTGCTCCTCAACATGCTTCAAGTTAGCACCATGGCTGCCCCATGCGCTATACAAAACACCACCTCTATTGAGGTCCAAGCTCCAAGCTTGTGTTGAATACTAGGTGAAGGATACATAGAAGTGACCGAAAGTACTTCTTATATAGTAGTTGATTATACTTGAAAAGCTTAACCAAAAGCTAATAAAGCTACGATCTCCACGATCACTATGCGATCTCAATAAATAAAAAACGATGTCTGTTCATCGTCATTTGAATGATACAAGCACCAAAAAATAAATCATGAACAGCGCCGTTGGAGTCGGGACTCGAACTTGGGTGAGTTCTATGGGAGCATGATAGACTATCCATCGTGCCACGTGCTATTGTTGTACATACAACTGAATAGATAAGATAGTTATGCTATAAACCAGAGAATCTTGACCAATTGGAACATTGTTTGACCAATAGGATATTGATTCCAACAGTTCGCATTTAAATGCGTTTTCCATTGATTCACATGTGCCTTTTGAAGCCACATTTCTTGTTCCTCTTCTTCTACGCATCTCATGAGTAATCCACTTGAGTCTTGGTGATATAAACTTCCAGCAATTATATGAAGGTTTTTAGTCTTCCATAGGTCTTTTGTTTTTGTTTGGTGAGATCCCATGTTTAGGTCCATATGTGAGTATTGGGATCAACTTTTCTGCCCATTGGGGACATGCTTCGAGATTAAAAAGGTACGTGTCAGGCATATCATCAAGTACTCCTATGGGTGGTTCTCCATGTGTCATTCTTGATAGGTGATCTGCTCTAATGTGGGTATTCCCTTTCTTGACTACTACTTCGAAATCAAATTCCATCAGCAATAGAAACCATCGTACTAGTCGTCCTGTATTACAAGGCTTATTGACTAAGTATAGTAGGGCTTTGTAGCTCAAGCGTAAGCACCACCTCCTTTACTTTTCAATCCATGGAGACGTGAGGACCGGTATGAAGACCACGAGCAAGTGAAGGCACAAGTGTGTGAGTGAAAGCACACCAACATGCACACACATACACACACACGCACACAAGGCAAGATCAAAGAGAGGAACAATGGAAAGCTTTGATTGCAAAAGAGTTCTCTTATGGTACCTCAAAAATGAGCTCTCTAGCTCTTTTTATAGTTTGTTGACTAGTTTTGGCCCTATCCAGACCTAGTGTCCGGCCTAGTTAAAAATTAGGTTCCAGGGCTTATTTGAGGGTTCAAACGGAGTCTAAAAATGATGAAAATTGGTACGATGATACTTCTAATACTCCTCCAGCTTGAGGACTCCTCGGCTTGAACAAAATGGAGCTATAAAAGTAGAAAATGGTATTTACAATGGTTTTTAGTGTGGATTCTTCTGAAAACTTGACATGTACTTCTTGGAGCTCCCTACTTGCTCCTTCTTCTTGTGTGTGTCCACCTTTCTGATGTGCTTCCATGCTTGTGCTTGACCTTGAGTTCCAACACTCCCGCCCCCTCTCGAGTCTATCGTCCCTGACAGACCCTTGTTGTAGTGGTTGTTCCAAGTAGTGCTTTGAGGGGGAGTGTCCCTTCTATATGAACAAAAGTCGTCCGGCTTCCAGATGTGGCAGGGTTGGTTGTCGAGTTCTTCATCTGTCACTACGAGCCTTTGCAAGTTGTAGTGCCTTGGTATGTACTTCTTCGTTGGATTCCACCATGACTGTGTCATTGTGAGTCTCCGTTGATGTCCTCTAGATCTTCCAAGGTTGATGTTCATAGTAGTCATGCTAAATACTCATAACCCATAATGGATGATGGGTAAGTGTGTTCATTCATGGGTTGAGGAAAATATGTGCCTTGTGCATGGCCTTGTAATGTAGCCCTATGCATGCTTACTTGGAAAATGCATCGGAAGAAGTATGGTGCAAAATTTGGGGTTCTTGAGCTAAGTGCTCAAGGGTATGTCGATGAAGAGGTTTCCTAAGCTATCATGGTTATGATGTTTCCAAAGTAAAGATACTTACCATGGAGAAGGTCGATCGATGTTCATCTCTTCGTGTTGTACACTTGGCCTTTGGGATGGAACATTGTTGATGAATTTCCGTGTTGATGGTCCACTGACGAGATCTTTGGAGTGGCTGATCCTGTCTCCTCATAAGCAGGAGTCTTCTCATCCAGTATACATACAAAGATTTGCAGGGTACCAGAACTACCCCTTGCAGATATCTCCCTGGATGCTCTCGTACATGCAGTAGTTAAGCCTCACTCAAGTTGCGGACCTTCCAGCTCTTCACTCCTACCATGGTAAGAGGAAACCATAGTTGTGGATGCCATTTCATGCCAAGTTCTTGACATCTACCAGATAAGGCAGCAGCTACATCATCTGCTATGCGAGACACACTTCTATCAAAACTGATAGCTTCCCAGTAATCAATGGTTCCACCTTCAACTAAGCATGACTCATTCACGTTCCATGAACCAAACCTGGGAACAAACTCTCTCTCTTTCTCTCTCTCTCTTTTTTTTTTTTGAGGAACAATGTCACCAAACAAGACGACGGATGGTATCAAAAAAATTAATTGACATATGTCAATGTGCTCTTGTGCATGGGACTCTCAATTGTGTCTATGCACGGCCATGTAATGTGGCCCTATATTAATGCATACTTTGGAATTGCACGACCTGAATGGTGCAAAAGATAGGGTTGTGCAAGGAGCACATGGTTGTCGCTCGTCGAGGCTTTCGATGATACTTGTAGATGTTGACGCTGGCTTTGGTGGAGGTATCCATTGGATCATGAAATGATGTAATCCTCCTTATTGGGGTCCATCTTAGAACATCATTTGACACTATAGAAATCACTTCAGTCGTCTTCATCTTTGGATGGTTTTTGAACTGTGGTATCCAGTGTGGTTGGCGCTTTGGTTCAATGGAGGCTACATGTACTTTTGGCTTCCAAACCCATACCCTTTTTGCATGTCTTCCTACTATGGTTGAAGAGGTGATGTGATCTTCTTTCGGTCTCTGTACGCGATTCTTACCCTTTCCTCTTTGTGGCTTCTTTGTTGAGACCTTTCGCATGTGGGTGAACATAGGTTGCTGTGGATGTAAGAGCTTCTTAGGTACCCACATCTGTAATAACCCTTGTTGAGCTGCAACTAATTTCGTAGGCACCCAAACTTGTCAGATACCTTGTGGTTGAGCTCGTCCGAGCTTCTTCCTTCGTCTTCTGGCCTGGTTGGCTTGCCAGGATGGGATTTGTTGGGGCAAGGCTGGTGGTTGCTCTCCTTTGCATACCCAGATCTGCCTCATGCCCGGCACTATTTTCCTCTGGAAATCCCATTGTCTATTTGATATAGCAGTTGTCCTATTCTGTTGTGCTTGCCTTGTTGGTTGAGTTGTAGTGGCGGCATTAGTCCTTGCACTAGAGGAGGAGTCCGCTTGTCTTTGAATCTGTTCTTCCATGATTGATTTCTCCTGCAACATAGAGCTTTTGACGCATACAATATCTTTTTTGCTAAGATTAGTCCTAAGAGAACTACAAGATGTGACATCTGGATTTGTGAGCATGCCATTCTCTAGTTCTAATGTAAAACATTGGCCCTGGACCCAAACTTGAAGAAGTTGACTTCTTAGGTTCAAGTTGGCTGCATTGTCATAAATCCAATCTTGTCCTAAGACAAGTGGTTCTGTAAGGTTCTCATCTTGACACACGAGCACTTTGAATTTCATGGGAACATCTTGAAGGTAGATGGGAAGTTCCACCTTGCCCAAACAAGGGGTTTCCACACCTCCCAATCCTATGAGATAAGCTTCTATGGGATTGATGTTCAACTGCAAGTCTTGGCAGTAGGAAAGTCTAACTGCACTACTGGCTGCACCTGAGTCAATCAATGCTTTCACAGTCCTTGCACCCTTTCCCTGTCCTATCTCTATGGTCACAAAGGGACGTCGGTCAATGACTTGAGAAGTAGTTATGCCTGATTTTTGGCACATATCCATGTGATATTTTGGGACTTCTGAGTTGACATCTAGGCCTAGTCACCTTAACTTATTTCGCCTAATACGCTCTCGGGCCTTTGCCTATGCTTCTTCTCTCACCCTCAACTCCTCTTGTTTTCGCTTCTTAGCAGTGTTGAGTCTCGTAAGCATATCCTCTGTAAGAGGTTCTTGGTATAACTTGACTCTACATCCACTAATATAGTTGGGCAAGATATCACCTTCTAAAGTAGCCAATTGAATTGCACCGCTAGTGGAAATTCTGTTAATGATCATGGGTCCATATCCTCATTTTTCCAACTTACGGACATGTTGTTTTAGTGTGTAAACCAACACTAGATCTCCCTCTTTCAATCCTTTATCTTTGATGTGTGCATCAAAGTATGCCTTTTGTCTTTTCTTTGCAGCATAGATGCCTACTGTCGCTCATAGCCTCATCTCACCTAAGCGTTCTAGATCAAAGATCCTAGAGGACAACTCATGTCCATTCCACTCATGCTCTTGTGCTACCTTTAAAGCTAGGATTAGGAAATCCAATGGTAGCACAACACTCTGTCCGAAGACCATCTGAAATGGGGTGGTGTTGAGTACCGTTTTGTAGGCAACTCGATAAGCCCAAACAGCATGATGAAGTTGTTTGTCCCAATCAGAGCGTTTATTATTTACCAGTTTTGTCAATACGTTACAGAGGATCTTATTTGTGCTCTCAGCTTGTCCGTTAGCTTGTGGATGATAAGGGGCAGACTTATTATGTATCACCAAGAATTCTTGGAGAAGATTTTCGATGACTTCATTGAGGAAGTGTGTGCCTCTATCGCTCACTAACTCTATTGGTAGTCCATATCTTGTGAACACATTCTCAAATAAGAACTTAGCTGTTGTTAGAGCATCATTCTTTGTTGTGGCTTTTACTTCCACCCACTTGGTAAGGTAATCTGTGGCTACAATGATGTACTTTGCATGGGAGTTTCTAGCTGGGGGGTTAATAGGACCTACAAAGTCTATTCCCCACTTTGAGAATGCACGTCCTCCCATCATGGGCCTCAAAGGCATCTCATCTTTTCTGATAGGATATTGTGCACGTTGGCAAGTGTCACATTTCTTCACATAGGTATGAGCATCCATATGGAGTCTTGATCACTCGGCCAGGACCAAAATGTCCACCTGCAACACCACTGTGTGCAGTCTCTAAGACCTTTAAATAGTCTGATTCATGAACGCACAGTCTTAAATAACCATCTTTGCCTCTTCGGTATAGGTTGTCTCCTACTAAGGCATAGCCTTGAGCCTCTTGCTCCATGCTTCGTCTTCTTGCTAGACTAGCCTCTTTGGGTAATCTTCCCGATCTCATAAAATCTACCAATGGAGTACTCCAATCTGGAATTAATACACTTGATAAAGGGTTGCATGCTCCACTGGGGGTTTTTCCTGGCACACAGGACAATTCTTAATCCACTCAGGAATTTCTTTGTCCATGCTAGGCCAATACACTCCTAAACGTTTTCGATTCTGCAATGTTCGTTGTTTAGAATAGTGATTTCTTAGAAATCCTTCATGGGCTTATTGCAACCAGCTAGTATGTTCATCATCCTCGACGCAACAAGCGAGTACACCCTATGTATCTTGTTTGTACATGCTTCCTGCCAATATGTGATATTTTTGTGATTTTACAATTTCTTCTTGTGAGGTTTTCACATTCTTATTTGCGGGTCCGAAGGTGAGGACTGGTACCAAGTTATTTGCCCATTTAGGAACAACTTCTAAATTGAACAGATAAGCCTCGGGTAATTCATCAGACACTCCTTGCGGTGACTCTCCTGAAGTGATGCAAGAAAGGTGATCTGCCCGAAGGTGGGTTCTACCTTTCCTGACAACAACTTCAAAGTCATATTCCATTAGTAAGAGGAACCATCTTACTAAGTGTCCAGTATTGCAAGGTTTATTGACCAAATATAACAAAGCTTGATGATCAGTGAAAAACTTGAATTTATTGGCCAATAAATAGTGCCTAAACTTCTTGACAGCATATACCATGCCTAAGCCTTCTCGCTCGGTTGTGGTATAATTTCTTTTAGCTGCGGTGAGCTGTCTACTAGCATATGCTATGGGCAAATCTAAGTTTCCTTCACCTGTGGGTTGTGCTAGCACACATCCTATGGCGTGATTGGATGCATCCACATGGACATGGAATGGTTTATTCCAATCAGGAGTGGTCAGTATTGGTGTTGTGCACAAACGTTTCTTCAGTTCATTGAAAGACTTCTCGCATTCGTCGTTCCACTCAAAATTAGACAACAAGGCATAAAGGGGTCTAGCTATGATCGCGTACATGTGGATAAACCTACGGTAATATCCACAATGGCCCATAAAGTCTTGTACCTCCTTAACATTCCTTGGCCTTGGCAGCTCCGCTATGGCTCGTACCTTATCTTCATCTGTTGAGATTCCATTCTTAGAAACAATATGACCTAAGATTTTACCTTGATGCACCATGAACACACACTTTTCTGGGTTTAGACACACTCGATATTCTCTACACTTGTTGAAGATTTGTCTGAGCTCAGGGATGTGGTATCTTCTTTCTTGGGAATGGGCACACAAATCGTCCACATATACTTCTAAACTCTTTCGCAAGAACTCTTTGAAGACATGACACATGAGCCTTTGGAATATTGCAGGTGCATTGGTGACCCCGAATGGCATCACACGAAATGCAAAGATCCCCCACTCTGTGGCAAAAGCTGTTTTGTGTTGATCTTCTGGGGCAATGGCTACTTGATTGTAACCTGAAAATCCATCAAGGAAGCTATAAACTTCCTTGCCTGCAACACGCTCCAATAGGTGTTCCGTGATTGGAAGTGGATAATTATCTCTGATCGTAGTGACATTAACTTTTTTAAGGTTAATACACACTCACAACACCACTACAATGGGGGACACCCATTCAGTATGCTCAATCTCATAGATGAATCCAGCTTCAATCAGCCTATCAATTTCTTCTTTTATTTTGGCTGCATATGTATCATTATATGTGTAGGGCTTCTGTTTGGTGGGCTTGGCATCAGCAGTCATGGGGATAGTATGAGAGCAAATTATTGGATCTACCCCTTTCAAGTCTCTATAATGCCACACAAACACATCCCTATATTCCCTTAATAGAGCTACGAGCTCCATTTCTTCTCTTGCACTTAGGTCATCTCCTATATATGTGCATCTCTCTTCGTTCTCTTCAATGGTCACTACAATTTTCTTGGTCTTTTCTTTATTATCATATGATTCTCCTATGATGGCCTCTCTCTTAGGCATTCGTACCAAAATTTTGCGGTCGTCAACTTCATATTTCTTGAAATTTTGTGGTACTTCGAACAATGATTCCTCCTCTTCTTGTTTTACTCCTTTTCTTTTCTTTTTCTTTTGACTACTCTCACTTCCTTTGAATTTACCGTTTTAATACTTGTGAGAGGTTCTTCTTCTTTCTGGGTGAACACTCCTATATCTTCTAGATAGTGCTGCTCTGAGTTAAAGCAATTATCCATCACAATGGACTCTATATCATCATCATTCTCTTCTTCTTCTATGACATCACTAGGGTCACATTCTTCTAGCAAGGGCTGACACATGAACACTGAAATATCATAACCCTCCTCATCACAATGAGGTGTCCATTGTTCTTCATTGACATGAGGCTAAGATTTCTGGCCAGCCATGAGGCTCAAATTCCTCATCTGGAAAGATCATTGGTGTGTAGGTTGGGTCTTTCACTGGTCTATCTCCTGGCGAAGTTCCTTCTTCTCTTGCCTTTAAACGTTTTTCCTCTTCCTCTGCGACCTTGCACATCCACAAATGAGTATCTTCATGCAACCATGATGGATCAGGTGAACTTTCAGAATGCACAAAGATGGAATCTTCTTTCGCTTTGTGGATAGAATTCCACTCTAGGGGTGGTACATCTCTGAAGGATTAATCCTTCAAGTTAACCTTGGTGGTGACCCCTAAGTGTTGTAAGTACAAGGAGTTGGTTCCCCAATCCTGTACTATTTGCAATTGTCGTAGGAAGGGTCTTCCTAGGATCATCTCATAGACATTATTTTTCTCAAAGTCACATATAGCAAATGTGTGCTCAAACTCTACACCACAAGTGGTTAGAGTTATCCCTTTGAGCAATCCCAGAGGTCTTTCAAAATGGCCATCAGCCATTTGAAGCTTCATTCTAGTTGGTCTTAATGTGGGTTGTCCCCATTGCTTCCACAAGGAGGTGGTCGCAATAGCAACACCCGCACCTGAATCTATGATTGCTTTGGTTGTGTAACCTTGGTAGGTGATTGGAAGATAAGTATTACCTTCTTCACCCTCACACATGTCCCCTATTTTGTCTAGAGGTATCTCTGGTACCTTTTGCTTAGAGCCTGCTTTTGGCATGTTGGAATCAAGTTCTGGGACCTGATCCTTCACATGATTCTATAGCTCGGGTTTTGCTTTGAGTAGCTCTTCTACAGTGAGATGACACTGAACCTTAGTGTTCTTCATGACATCAGTGTTCCTTGGAACCACTGAGTCTTCATTTCTTACTAGTATTGTGGGAGCTCTAATCTGGAGAGATTCAGATTCCCATGGGCCTGGAAATTGAGGCAGTTCTTCTAGGGTATTAGATTCAAAATCTAATCTTTCGTCTTCTTGTTGTTCTCCTTCATCTCCGTAAATAGATGGAATGTCTTGGGGAAATTGATCATGAAGATCATCAATTTCAGGAAGAGGAGGAGGATTACCCTTCTCCTTCGCCCATTTCTCTTCTTGTATTTCCCGCAAGAACTCTTGAGAGTACTGTTGAATTGAAGGAGGTATTCCAACATCCGTGGAATTAGGAATATACGCTCCCATTGGTGGTGAGCTTCTTCTCTCAAAAATTGGTTGAGCCTGTGGAGGTAAAGAAACTTGTGGTTTGTTTACCAATTGCTCTAATCTTTCTAGTAGGCCCTAGAAATGCAAATCTGGTTTGACAGAGTTTGTCTGATTGAACTTTTGACTAGTCTCAAGTATAGCTTGAGCTTGTTCTACCATTTTCATGCACATTTTCATATGTTCAATCTCTAGATCTACTCTAGGCTAACTCTTGTCTAGGTTTGCAACTGTTGGCCCTTCTTGAAGTTAAGCTTGGTAGGCCTTGAACATCATGTCCAAGCCTTCTGGGGTTGGATCTGCAAGAACAGACCCTGGTTGCAGCTTATTTACAATGGGTGGTGGGGTGGGATGAGGTGGAGTGGTTGGAGTGTCGACATGCAAGGGGTTTTGAGATACGATGTCTTCTATTTTTGTTTTTGCGTCTTTCAAGCTTTCTTCTAGTTCCGATAACTTTTTATTCCACTTGCGATTAGCTTTATCTCGGGTATCTTTCCATGTTCTTGTTTTCTTCTTCTCCCGATTCACTCGACTCCGATTGCTCTGCTGGTTTATCTTGTTTTAAGGCTTGTGCTCTAGTGACGGCTTGTATAGGAGCCACATTACTGCTACTTGGACTTGAATCCGCCACTAAGCCTACCACATTAATGGGTGTAATCTTGGGTGCACTAGAGGGGTTTCTTGGACAATCTCTGGGGAGATGGTCTTTGCCACAATCAGGACAAAAAGCTTGTATTCTGATAGCCTGTCCTTGACTTGGAGATGGTGGGTGGGGACAATCACGAAGGAAATGGTCACCCTAGCATCTGAAACATGGTCCTCTAGGAGCTTGTGGTCTTACTTGTCTCAATTGGGGCCTAGGGTTAGCATTTGCGTACATGACATTGGAGTATTCAGGCTCCCAATTTTGTTCCATAGGTGGTGCCTCATATTGATACGGGTAAATCTCACTGTGTTCAGGTGACTCATTGTAATAAGCATGTGGACTACCTTCATGAGAGTAGTCTGAACTATGAGCATGAGAGTCATTCTCTAAGATCAGTGGGGTCACTGGCACCAATGCTCTATTTGGATTCTCCTCTCCCATTGCATACTTGACTGGAATCACGTTGGGAGGAGCTGGTGGTTGGTTTCCCAAGACTGGTTGTGGCCTATATTATGCCTGATATTGTTGTTGTGGTCAATAATATGGCTGTTGGTATTGGTTCTGATACCTACCTTGTTGGTAAGGTTGCTGATGAGTTTGTCTAACAACCTGCCTATTGTAGGGACAATCTTGAACCGTGTGGTTTGTGTATTTTCTCTCAATAGTGCAATATGGAGCATTCCTTTCTCTAATGTTTTGGTTTTGCATTGGGCATACGTTAGCCATGTGGTCCCCTCCGCAGGTATAACATCGGTTCAATCAGGTGACTCTCTGTGTTTGTCTATTTTGGACTCCTAGCTTCTTGGCAACTTGCTCAGCTATCTCATCTATTTCCGTGGAGATTCTCGAAGTATGACTAGTAGAACTATCAGAACCTTGATAGAGTTTGGATAGTCCTAACTCCTCACCCAAGTTGTCTTCTATGTCAATGCATGTCCGCACACACTCTTCTATGGATCTAGGCTCTTTCAAGTACACATATGATCTTAACTTTGTGCTCAGTAAGCGTCTAAGAACAAAGCCACTTGTTTGGCTAGTGTGGGTAACTCTGGAGCAGGGCATCTTTCTAAGTACTGTCTAAAAATTCTTCCTGCTAGTCGCACTGTTTCTTGGGGTGTCTGCTTGAAACTGTGGATCAAAGATGATGTGTTATGCTTGATACCACTCTTGGAAAATTCTACAATGAATTCATCTAGCAGTTGACCTATATCGCGATAGTTTCGACTACTCAGTGGTTGAAACCAAGCTAAGGCAGTGCCCTTAAGAGTCAAACCAAATGCCTCGTACTGGGTGAACAAATCCTCAACATGTTCAGCTCTTAACACTTGTTTGAACTCGGCCACATGATCATAAGGATCTCCTGTCCCGTCAAAATAATTTTTCATTGCCTTGATCACTTGAGTGGCTCTAAGGGTTCTTGTGTGCTCTCGGGGTCTAGGCAATGGAAAATCCTGCTCATCTCTTTGTTGCCTATGTGCTTGATGTCTCTCTCTTTCAGGTCTTTCATTTTCAAATCCTGCTCTATTTCTGCCCACACGGTGTGCAAAACTTACCTCAGGTCGCTCTCTAGTTCTTTCTCTCTGGGCTTCATGAGCTTGAGATGAACCCACTCCTTGGAGGCCATGGGAAACATTGGATCTTGGTGGAGGGAAAATCAATTCACTATTCCAAGTATATGCGTGTCTATCATGTTATGCTTTTGTTGTCTTGAGGAATCCATTCTGGAGTGATCACTCTGGTCAAAACTAACTTACCTCTAGGAGTATGGGGTCCTTGTCCAACATTTCCTTGTTCTAGGTCTCCTATCTCATTCTCAGGAATGACATTTCCAAACTCATCAGTCCTATCTGGTAGGTTGGTGACCACATACATGGTTCGTTCCTTATCAATGTATGAACCCTCTTCGAACTTGACCACCGGGTGTTCAAGTCCAAAGGGTTGATCTGGATTTTTGAGTTGGACCATTGATCGCCTCAGGCCATCCTCATAGATGCGAGCACCTAATCGGTTGGTCCGAATATATTCCAATTGTGTCTTATTGGGACCTTCTGGTGTTTGTAGACGGGCAGTTCTTGAGCCACCTACAGGTTTCCCCATGCTTAAAGACATTTCTGAGTCACTTCTGTCAGAGTTTAGTACGTAAGGACAACCACTTAGTTGTTGTGCCCAAGACTTAGTTGTATGGTTGACACTAGACTGAGAAGATCTAATGCTTTGTCTATCCTTGCCTAGGTGTCTACTAGATCTCAGGTTCATAAGCTTTGTTTAAGAGTCCAAAATTTCCCCTTGGTATGGTTCAAAATCCTTTGGAGTCCCCTTGGTTCCCTAGTCCTGCTTGTAGGATTCGAAACGAGCTTTCCAACGAGCTATAGAGCTCAAAAAATGGACTTTGGATGAAAAAGTTATGTCAAATCAGGCTCTTGGGGGTCAAAACAGGCAAACAGGCACTTATGAAGAAATCACGATTTTGTATGAAATCAGAGAATCGCGATTTTATGAACATCAAGAGAATCGTGATTTTATGAATATCAAGAGAATCGCGATGCTATGAACTTCAAGAGAATCGCGATGCTATGAAATCAGAGAATCGCGATCCTGTGAAACCAAGAGAATCGCGATTGTGTGAAATCAGAGAATCGCGATTGTGTGAAATCAGAGAATCGTGATTTTGTACCTTGAGAATCGTGTTTTCACAAAATCGTGTTTTTGCTGAAAATCGTGATTTTTGAGAATCGCGATTTTGAGCAGAGAATCGTGTTTTTGAGAATCGCGATTTTGAGCAGAGGATCGTGTTTTTGAAAATCGGGATTGCCAACAAAGAATCGTGTTTTCACAGAATCGTGTTTTCACAGAATTGTGTTTTTGCTGAAAATCGTGATTTGTGAGAATCGCGATTTTGAGCAGAGAATCGTGTTTTTGAGAATCGCAATTTTGAGCACAGGATCGTGTTTTTGAAAATCGCGATTGTCAACAGAGAATCGTGTTTTCATAGAATCGTGTTTTTGCAAAAATTGTGATTTGTGAGAATCGCGATTTTGAGCAGAGAATCGTGTTTTTGAGAATTGCGATTTTGAGTTGAGAATCGCAATTTTGAGCAGAGGATCGTGTTTTTGAAAATCGTGATTGCCAATAGAGAATCGTGTTTTCACAGAATCGTGTTTTAACAAAATCATGTTTTCACAAAATCGTGTTTTTGCTAAAAATCGTGATTTTTGAGAATCGCGATTTCGTGTTGTTGAGAATTGCGATTTTGTACCTTGGATGAAAATCGTGTTTCTGAAAATCGCGATTTCCAACAGAGAATCGTGTTTTTGAAAATCGCTATTTTGTCTCAGGGAATCGTGGTTTTCAAAAATTTAGAGAATCACGATTTTGAGCACAACCACAGAATCGTGTTTTCTTAGAATCGTGTTTTTTGGCTGAAAATCGTGATTTGTGAGAATCGCGATTTTGAGCACAACCACAGAATCGTGTTTTCTTTCAACAAACTTTTAGGCGGGAAATAGAAAATCGTGATTTTTCAAAAAAATTTGAATTTCTCACAGAATCGCGATTTTCTTCACAGAATCGTGTTTTTTGGCGGGAAATTCAAATTTCTGAGTGCCGAGCAATGGCGAGCTCCATATGTGCAGAAAATCATGAAAAAACACAGCGCTTGCTCTCTCTTGCACTTCCTAGCTCCTCCTCGCACAATAATGCATGAAAGATAGTATGAAAATGGTGAAAATGCACTAAAAAACAAGAAATTTCTATGAAGAAGAAGATGCAAGAAGGTGGAGATGATGATGATGATGAAGATGAAGAAGAAAAATCAGAAAATGAACAAAAATGACAGTTTTTTTACCTTCCAACGTCGCAAATCTACGATCTTACCATCACAACGCTCGTCCTCGAAGCTCTCTCCCCGGCAACGGCACCAAAATTTGGTGTAGCTCAAGCGTAAGCACCACCTCCTTTACTTGTCAATCCGCAGAGACATGAGGACCGGTATGAAGACCATGAGCAAGTGAAGGCACAAGTGTGTGAGTGAAAGCACACCAACATGCACACACATACACACACACGCACACAAGGCAAGATCAAAGAGAGGAACAATGGAAAGCTTTGATTGCAAAAGAGTTCTCTTACAAAAGCTCTATTCTCTCACCAGCTACAAAAAAAATGAGCTCTCTAGCTCTTTTTATAGTTTTTTGACTAGTTTTGGCCCTGTCCAGACCTAGTGTCCCGCCTAGTTAAAAATTAGGTTCCAGGGCTTATTTGAGGGCTCAAACGGAGTCTAAAAATTATGAAAATTGGTACGATGATACTTCTAATACTGCTCAATCTTGAGGACTCGACCTGAATAAAATGGAGCTATAAAAATAGAAAATGGTATTTACAATGGTTTTTAGTGATGAAAATCACTATTTTTGTAGGGGATTCTTATGAAAAGTTGACATGTACTTCTTGGAGCTCCCTACTTGCTCCTTCTTCTTGTGTGTGTCCACCTTTCTGATGTGCTTCCATGCTTGTGCTTGACCTTGGGTTCCAACAGGCTTGATGATCAATGAAGAATTTGAATTTGTTTGCCAATAAGTAGTGTCGAAACTTTTTTACTGCGTACACCATCCCTAGGCCTTCTCTCTAAGTCGTAGTGTAATTGCGCTCCGCTTGATTCAATTGTCTACTGGCATAGGCTATAGGGTGATCTAACTTTCTTGTATCTGCGGGTTGAGCTAGGATGCAACCAATGGCAAATTTGGAAGCATCTACGTGAATGTGAAATGGTTTGTTCCAATTAGGTACTCGAAGGATTGGGGCTGAACTTAGTCGACTCTTTAATTCGTTAAAGGCCTTTTCACACTCTTCTGTCCAATTAAACTGAGACAATAATGCATAAAGAGTTCTAGCAATTATGGCATACATATGTATAAATCTTCGGTAGTATCTGCAATGTCCCATAAATGCTTGTACTTCTTTAGCAGTCTTTGGTCTCGGTAAATCCAGAATTACTTTGATTTTGTCTTCATCCGTTGAGATTCCATTCTTAGAGACAATGTGTCCTAATATCTTTCCTTGTCAAACCATGAAGACACACTTTTCCGGATTAAGGCATACTCTATATTGTCGGCACTTGGCAAAGATCTTTCCTAATTCTGGGATATGTTCTGATCGAATAGTAGAATAAGTGCATAAGTCATCCACGTATACCTCCATACTCTTTCTCAGGAACTCCTTGAATACATGGCACATCAATCTTTGGAAAGTGGTTGGGGCATTGGTTAGACCAAAAGGCATAACCCTAAAGGCGTATACTCCCCATTCAGTTGCAAAGGCTGTTTTATGTTGGTCCTCAGGGGCAATGGCTACCTGATTATACCTTGAAAAGCCATCCAAAAAACTATAAACTTCCTTTCTTGCCACTCTTTCCAAAAGATGATCCGTGATGGGTAATGGGTAACTATCCCTTATGGTGGCAGCATTTACTTTCTTCAGGTTAATGCATACTCTTAACTTACCATTCCTTTTTGGCACGACCACCAAAGGTGACACCCATTCCGTGTGTTCGATCTCATAAATGAATCCAGCATCTAACAACTTTTCTATCTCTTCCTTAATTTTTGTTGAATAGACATCGTTATATGTGTATGGTCTTTGTTTGGAAGGTTTAGCTTCAGATGTCATAGGGATTCTATGGGCACAAATAGAAGGATCTACTCCTTTCAAATCCTTATATGTCCACGCAAAGATATCCCTGTATTCTCAAATGAGTCGTATCAACTCTTGCTCTTCTTCCAGCGAGACATCTTGTCCTATAAAAGTACATCTTTCTTCTCCTTCCTCCAAGGTTACTACAATTTTCTTGGTTTTTTCTTTGTTGTCATATGCTATTCCTGGCTGTGCTATTCGTTTTGGCATTTGAATAGCAATTTTTCTCTCTTCTACTTCATATTTTTTGAAGTGGGCAGGCACTTCAAATTGGTGTTGAGGCTTGTTTTCTTCATCATCTTTTGCTTTATCTAATCCAAGTTCTTCTTCTTGTGTCCTTTCTTGATTTATTTCATTAATTATGGCATTTACTTCTTGATTTCCACTTTCTAATTCCATTTGCTCTTGCTTCATTTCAATGCTCTCATAATCCTCTTTCCATTCCTTTTCAATTACTTCTCCTTCTTCAGCCTCTTGAAGAACTACCACGTATAGACTAATGTCATATCCTTCCTCATCAATGCATTCATTCATGGTTATCACTTCTTCATTCACACATACATCAAGAGTGGCTAAAATCTCCATCCAACCATGAGGTTCGAATTCTTCATCTAAGAATATTTGAGGCATGTAGGCTAGATCTTGTGCAGATCTAGCAACTCCTTGCATGTGCTGCCATCCTTTCCTTCTATCCTCCTCCTTTTTCGCAGTTTGGCATATCCATAGATGAGTGTCTTCGTTCATCCATGATTGATCACTTGAACCTATACTCTGAATTGACTGCTCGTCTTCCTCTTTATGAATCTGATTCCATTGCAAAAAGGAACATCTTGGTACGTGTAGGTGTGGAGATTTATTCTTGTGGTGGTTCCTTCATGTTGTAAGTATACCGCATCTTTTCCCCAATCTTGCACTACGTTTAGCTGTCTCATGAAGGGTCTTCCAAGTATCATCTCATAATTGCTAGCCCTTTAAAATTGACAGATTGCTAAGGTGTGCTCGAATTCAACTCCGCAAGTGGTAAAAATTACCCGTTCCAATAATCCCAAGGGTCGTTCAGTGTGTCCTTCTGCCATTTGTATCTTCATGCATGTTGGTCTTAGAGCTGGTTTTCCCCATTTCTCCCAGATTTCTTTAGTTGCAATTCCTACTCCAGCTCCAGAATCCAAAATGGCTTTAGTGGTGTAACCCCTATAGGTAATTGGAAGGCACGTCTTTCCTTCATCTCCCTCACTAAAATCTCCAACCTTATCGATTGGGATTTTTACTGTGTTTACTTCATCAGGCATCTCCTTCTCTTCTGTCTTGATCTCCAATTGACTGGTTAATTTCTCCTTCAAGTGTGGTTTGACCTTCAAAAGTTCTTCCAATGTTAGAGTGCAAGGGATTTTTACCTTTCTAAGGTGTTGTATGATGTCCGATGTTTGTACTGAAGGGTTCTGTTCTTTTTTCTTATTGAGGGAATGCAATATAATTCCGAATTATGTTCGTATTCTCTTGTGTAATTTGGCAAAGCCTTTACACTATCATTCTCCTTTTCACTTTGGTCGAATGGTAATAATCCTTCTGAATTCAGCTCAGGTATTGAATGTTCTAATTCACCTCTTGCTTCTAGCTCTTCAAAGGGTGGTTCTATTCCTTCCACTTTTTTCCATCTGTCTTCTTGAACTCTTGCCCACAAGTCTTTAGGCCATTCTCCATCTACTTCGGGGACAACGGATCCTTCCCTTTTATCCTCGCAGTGTTTTTCATTATGTGTCTCACCTTCTTTGGTTTTCTCGGGGTCATTAGGGATGACACGCTCTTAGAATTCTTCTTCGGGAATTCGTGAATTGGGTAGTCTACAGATAGGTTTTTCTAAGGTCTGTTGAGCTACTTCAATTAATTTCTTGCAAATCTCCAACCTTTCTTTCTCTAAGTCACCTCTAGGATATTCTTTTCCATGTTGTTCAATGGTCGGTTCTGCTCTGATTCGTGCCTGATATGCCTGAATCCACATGGCTAACTCTTCTGGCATGGGATCTGCTAAAACTGATCCTACCTCTTCTTTTTTAAACTTTCCTTTCAGAATTTCTACTTCCACTTCTTTCTCCTTTTGATCTTGTTCATTCTTTTCTTTCTCCATCTGTTGTAATTTCTTTTCCTTTATCCTATCTCTACGATTCTTCCATCTTTGTGTTCGTTTACTTGTGATACTTTTTCCAAGTTCTTCCAAGTCTTCAACTCTTTGAGGTGTAGGTATATTCACCTCTCTGTTGCTTTGGTCATTCTCCCCAGTTTTCTCTAGTGTCTCTCTGGCTTTAGCTCTTGTTATTGCTTTCAATGGCACGGTGTACTCCTTATCACTCCCTGACGACTCTATCACTTCTATCACGTTGATTTACATGTTCAAGTTAACTTTGTTGGGGTTTTTGGGGCAATCTCTGAAAAGGTGTTCTTTACCACAATCACTACAGTATCCTTCCCAAACTCGCTGTGGTGGTAGTGGGTTTGGTAGTGTACATTCTCTGATATAATGATCACCTCCGCATCTATAACATGGTCCTCTAGGTACAGGCGGTCTGTTCATAGGTCGCGGGGGTATAGGTGCTCTGGGAGCTCTGTACATCAATGGCACATAATCCTGGTCATATCCGTAAGGATTATTTGGTGCTTCTATGCCATATGCATATGGTTCGTACATTTGTCCATATTCTATCATAGAGCTCTCATAATTGGGATAGTTTCCTTGACTATGGTCATAGGATGAGTCATATGGTTCATTACTAGTCAAAGGTGTGGCTGGAACTATTGCTCTCTCTAAGTTTTCTTCAGGTTGAGCCATTTTCACTGGGACAACATTTTGAGGATGGGGTGGTTGTTGCCCTAAAACCGGTTGTGGTTGAGTGTAACCTTGATAAGCATAGGGTCGTGGTAATGGTGCATGCTGCTAATATGTAGGATATCTAAAGGCTTCTCCTCCTTGATCTCTCTGAGGGTATCCATAAGGTCTCATGAGCGGTTGTAGTGGTCTTGATTGCCGATTGTAAGGACAGTTTTCTGTACTATGGTTGGTGTACTTTTGTTCTATGCTACAATATTGTAGAGGTCCCGGAATAGGTGGTCTATTGTAAGCATAAGCAGGTGGTGGGGCTATTCCCCTAGTGCACAAATGAGAGGGATGATCACCTCCACAATGCATACATCTAAGCATGGGCACTCTCATTGGGTTGTGGGGGTAGTTCCTTTGTCCTTGAACGTTCAGTTTCTTTGCTACTAAGTCGGCTATTTCCTCTGCCTTGTTCTTAGGTTTTGATATGTTGCTGGCGGAATCTTCACTTTTCACACTACCTTGAGGTATTTTTAGGTCTTCCGCTAGATTGTCCTCTAGGTCAATACATTCTTTCATACATTCTTGCAAAGTTTGAACCCTTTTCACATATACCAGAGATCTTAAAGATCCATTCACTAACCCTTCCAAAAACAATGACACCATCTTGTTTTGAGTGGGTCTCTCTTCCACTGGACATCTATCCACATACTACTTAAATCTTCTTGCCGCCAATCTCACTGATTCTGTAGGAGCTTGCTTAAAACTATGGATCAATGAGGAAGAGTTATTTTTAATCCCAGTTTTGGTGAATTCTTCAATTAATTCTTGGTAAACTTGTTCCATGTTTTGAAAATTATTAGGATCTAATGGCTGGAACCAAGCTAAAGCCGTGTCTATCAAAGTTAGACCAAAGGATTCAGATTGGATAAAAAAATCTTCTACTTGTTCGGCTCTGATTACTTGCTTGAATTCAGCTATATGATTTTAAGGTTCACTAGAGCCATCATAATGGTTTCTCATGCATTTAGCAACTTGAATAGGCCTTAATCTTCTTCCTGCTTCACGTGGTCTAGGCATCACCGAGAAAACTAGTCTTCCTATGGGTATGCCAGGTCCTCTTACCACAGATGGTCTATCTGGGACAGGGATTCTATTCCTTGGGTCAACAGGTGGCTGAGGCCAATAGTTCGGATTATTTGCAGGCATAGCAAACTGCACATGGGGTCTAACCAGGATTTGTGTTTGTTGTGTTTGTCTAGACTGTTGATATGAATTATCTTGAAAGGTTCCTTGAGGGTTCTAAGAAGTAGTAGCTTGATCCCTAGGAGGGAACACTGGAATGTTCTGATATTTCAACCCTGCTCTTTCTAACTCTGTTAGAGGCCAATACCTCCTATGGTTTTTGTCCAAATATGTGATGACGGTGGGAAATTCAGGATCTTGTAATTCATAGACAGTAACTGGGTTAGGGGCTACTTCCCATAATGAAGAGTGGGCTCTAAGGAGATGCTCCATTCCATTGATCAAATACACATCCATTAAGGAGTCATCTTGGGGAACTAGGTCTCCTCTCCAAACCCTAACAACCGTAGATCTCCCCCTTGGAGTGGTCACTTGCTCTTCATGTCCCTCTGTATTAAGGTTATGAGCATTATCTTCTTCCCCTTGTTCGTTGATATTTTCAGGGTGTTCCATAACAACATACTGGATGTCTCTCTTGTCCATATAAAATCCTCCTGCATACTTAACTGTTGGCCTAGGCACTATGTAAGCATCTGAAGCTTTCTTTAGTCTGGCCACTGATCGGTTTAGACCATCTAGGTAGGTAGGTATCTCATTTTGGTTGGTGTTCACATATTCCAAAGATGTCCGATATTCTCCCTCAATAATTGACATCATGCCAATCATTGGTACAGTGTTCTGCATATCCTCTGAAGCCATGGGAATTTCTTCCTCTGACTCACTAGAGGTTTCAGAATAATGTGAACGGTTACTGGGTTCGGCTACACTTCCCACTGAAGAGATTACACTTCTTCGGCTTCCTAGGGTTTTCCCAGACCTTAGGTCCATTCACTTCAAAGCTCTAATCAACCTTAGCCAACCTCCTGCTCCTAGAGTTCTTTACTGAGGGTCAGAATTCTAGAGGAAATTTGGTTGGAAAAAGACTGATAGTGAACCCACAACTCACGATACTTGACCCAAAAGAGTCCACGATACACGATATTTCACTCAAAAAGGATATGTCACGATACTCGATATCTGACACACTAGAAAGGTACCACGATACTCGATATTTGAGCAAAACCATACACGATATTCGACCGCTTGGCTAGGCACGATACACGATACTTGAGGAAACACGATACTTGATACATACGATACTCGATATTTGAGGAACTCAATACACGATACTTGACATTGCTGTGTCTCACGATACTCGATACTTGCCGGGTATCGGGAAGTTTGCCTCCATGATACACGATATCCAACAAGTATCGCGATCAAGGACTCACGATACACGACACTCGGTAGTCCACAAGGGGATTCTCCACGATAGTCGATACTAGACAGAGATCGTTTTTCTGTGAACACGATACTCGATCCTTGACAAGTATCACGAGAATTTCCAGCGATACCCGATATCCAGCAAGTATCGCCGAAGGACTCTGACGATACTCGATATCTCATAGGTATCGTGATTGAAAATTCGCGATAAATGATACTCGACAGGTATCGCTATCGGGTCACGATACACGATACATGATGTCTGATAAGTATCGCGAGTGTTTCTCAGCGATACACAATACTCAACGTTTTGCAAGTGTCACGATACTCCACCATAGGAGTTCATGATACCTAGGTATCGCGATACCTGAACTGCGGGAGAACACGATACTTGACACTTTTTCAATTTTCTGCAAGTGTTTTTTTTTATTTTGAGTGCATACACATGTTCCTAGAGTGCATCTACCCTCTTCCCACAGTCTGTATCATAGAAAAAACTCTCTCTTTAGCCCTGTCTACCTTTCACGATACTTGTCGCAGGTCTTTCTACTGAAATGCTTATTTTACTTGGCAATGATGAGTGGAAGATTAAAGTGCTCACCTTGGAACTCTCTTTCAAGTTCTCAACCACTCCTATTCGCCTGCATAGCTCAATCATCCCGATCGCCAAACTCGATACTCGACTGCTTGGCTAGGCACGATACTTGCTTTTGGAAACAAGTGATTTGAAAAAGATAAAGTTTTTGGCTTTTATACTCTTTTGAAAAGTTCTTCCTAAATGAAAAGACTCACAAGACTAGATTTAATGGCTACTCTAACTCCCTAACTACTCCCTTCTTCCTCCTACTCTACTCACTCTACTCACTTCCCTAGACTATCAACTTACTACACACACTCCAAGAGTGAGAAGTAATAAGTGCGGATGAATGTGACTTACCAAAGAAGAGAAATTCACAACTCCTCTACTCGCTTCAACGCTAAAAGCTACTTACCATCACACGAATGCCTCGGTTTGATTCGACATTCCCCGGCAATGGCACCAAAAGCGTGTGTACCTAAGCACCAACTTAAGGACTTGTGGCGAAAGAGACTATACCTCGATCCCCCTCAAGTGCATATAGTGGGGATTCATGCCTTATTTATCAATCCAAAGAGTATCAAAACCTAGCCGAGTGTATGAACACATGCATTCAAATGATGATCAATGCAAATGAGCTTCCTCAAAGAGTGCAAATAAGTCTAAGTCCAATCCAAACGAGCTTCAACTGTCAGCTATGGTGTCGCGATACTTGGAGCAGCAGCCAATAGTAAATTGAGCTTTTCTCTCAGCTCGAAACTCCAAATATAGTAAGTAGCATATGCATTTCGAAGCTCTCAAGAAGACGCATTCAATGGAGGTATTTTCACTCAATTCTGACACTTTTATTCAAGTTATGAGCAAAATACTGAGTCATGGGAATGACCTTCCTACACTTCACCACTTCCTACACTTCACACACACCTTAACAACATCAAACAAACACTTTCACGTATAGACATCACTTCCTAACACTCTTTTCAAGCAACACACAAGCATATAAGCTCACAAAGAAGAAGATACAGAGAGGAGAAGACACAAATTTGAAATTCTATGCTCTTGATTCTCACAATGGCAAAAAGTCTCTACAAAGAGTCACAAATTGACTTATATACATGTGCCCTAAAAATGATCCTTTCACACAAGAGACCGGCACTTTATTCATTAAAAGGCTAATTTCCTACTAATTTACATGGGTAAGCTACTAATCTTCTGTGGGGATGCATCTAGAGAACTCCTCTAGTGCATTTACATCGAAAAATATATATTACAAAATGATTATGATACAAAAATAAGATGTCCAAATCGGAAAATTTTTGGGGCCCGTCTTTTTCTCTTCCTTATGCTCTTCTTAGCTCCGCAACAATAGGCTTTGCTTTTAAAATTGTACCCAACAAATTTTAGAGATTGAAGTCTCTGCAAGCACGTGAATAGCACAAGGAAGAAGAAGAAGCATGGAGCATAACAAAAAATGGAATGAATTACCGATTGAATGTACAAAGATAAGTAACCTATTAGGGTTATAGGTGTATATACAAGATAGGGAGAAAAACCTCTTAAAGATCGAAAAAGTGTCCTGGTGGTCATAAGTGCGTTCACACACATCACTATTGAAATATATCAAGAAATCTCTTTGGGAGTGATACAATGAACAAGGAGCTCATGCTCATGTATAAGGAAGTGTGAAGCTATGTAGAAAGAGATCAATCCACAAAAAGAAGTATGCCCAAAGCTTTGCAAAAAGCTTCAAACTTCTTCTTATGCAGAGCCTTTGTGAAAGGTCTACAACATTCTCTTGTCTAAGCACATATGCCAAATTGATCTCTATAGTAGAGAATCTCTCCATGACATAATGATAGTGCACCGCAATGTGCTTTGTGCAAGCATGTAACAAAGGATTCCTCCCAAGTGCCAATGGGCTCTAATTATTAGTGAAGATGGTGATGGTAGAAGGCTGACCAACACCCAAATCAATCAAGAGGCGTTTGAGCCACATAAATTGAACAGTCATTGTGAAAGTTGCCCTATACTCAGCCTCACAAATAGAAGTGGCCACAATAGTCTACTTCTTGCTCAATTAAGATATGCATGAGCTACCAAGCATCATGCAAAGACCACTGGTGGATGCATGAGGGTCATAACAACTAGTCCAATTTGAGTCAGAAAAACCATGTGAATCTGGTGATAATGATCCCCCCTTGGCATAAAACAATCCAAGTATCTGGGTACCACTCAACTAGCAAAAAGATGCATTTAACCACCTATCAATGCCCTACACATGTGCAATGCATAAACCTACTCATATAAGAGATAGCAAACTGAATATGAGGCCGAGTTATGCATAAGTAAATCAAGCATCCAATAGCATGATGAAGGACAACAACATCAAACGCATCTCCAACATCATGAAGACTCAATCGTAAACGTGCTTCCATAGGATTTGTAATAGATACAAAATTAGTTTCACTTTAGAAACCTAGTATGTTGCAACCAACAAAACATGTAAGGGAGCATTGGAAATTTCTAACATGAGAACATCTTGACGTGTACTCATTTACTTGGTGATAGTAAAGTTATATTACACGAGAACCGTAGTATGTTGCAACCAACAAAACATGTAAGGGAGCATTGGAAATTTCTAACATGAGAACATCTTGACGTGTACTCATTTACTTGGTGATAGTAAAGTTATGTTACATCACCTAAGAATTTGGTTTATCATGCAAAGACCAAGCACATCAAGGTGTTTTATTACTTTATTGATCATTGAATGCCCATTGATCACATTTTACTTGAGAAGAATCATACTCAAGAGAATGCAATAAATGCTTTGACAAAGGCTCTTCCATAGGATAGACATAGGCATTGTTGTCATCTGAAGTGGTTACTTGATTTCTACTTTTGTTCAATCTCTTATACATGGTGTGACATGCCCATTAGGTGGGAGGTATATGCCGCCTTTCCTCTTGTTTTACATTGGCTATATTGGCCTTTAATGAGATATTGTTAATATTCATGTGTGGATGAAAGGCCAAATGTCCATTACACACTTTTTGTTGGTGCAAATGCCAAGCATAAAAACTTGGCTAGGCATGAGAAGACTTCATGTGAAATTGGTTGAAGACCCATGAGAACCATTGCTATGTATTCTTTATCTTATCAACAGCAAACAAACACTTTCATGGATAGACAACACTTCCTAACACTCTTTTCAAGCAACACACATGCATACAAGCTCACAAAGAAGATGATACAAAGAGGAGAGGACACAAATTCGAAATTCTGTGCTCTTGATTCTCACAATGGTCAAAAGTCCTTACAAAGAGTCACAAATTGACTTATATACATGTGCCCTAAAAATGGTCCTTTCGCACAAGAGATCGGCACTTTATTCACTAAAAGGCTAATTTCCTACTAATGTACATGGCTAAGCTACTAATCTTCTGTGGGGATGCATCTAGAGGACTCCTCTAGTGCTTTTACATCAGAAATTATATTACAAAATGATTATGATACAAAAATATGGTGTCCAAATCGAATAAATTTTGGGGCCCATCTTTTTCTCTGCCTTGTGCTCTTCTTCGCTCTGCAACACTCTCCCCCTCTTTGTCTCTATCGTCCCTTGATAGGCTTTGCTTTTTGTCTGCACCTTGTCTCAAGCTCTTTCGTATGTAGGGTTGGCTGTTTTAAGTCGGGCTGCCATGCACACCACCAGTGGCTAAGAATGTGCTATTCTTATTTACCCTCTTCAACTTTTCAACCTCTATCTCTTTCTAAACTTTGGTCTTTTGATTTGTCTTTGTCTTCACATATCTGACCTGCTGTATTGCTTTGAGCTTGTTTACCTTGTTGACAACGCACGCTATCAGCGGGAGGATTATTACCTGCCAAGTATCTTCTTGCAATTCATGGATACTTCCTGGCCTTGGTTCCTCCTTGTGCTCATTTAAGTGCATCCTCGGTTCTATACTTTTGGCTTTGATTGGTCGTTCGTCTAGCATGTTGAATACTTCATGATGTCCTATCTTTGCCGAGATGTATCCTAAGGTCAATTGAATAGTCACTTCATATTCGTATATCCAGTCTTGACCTAGCACGAGCTCTTCTAATAAGTCCTGATCATAACACACTAAGAGTTTTTGCTCCATAGTGTTGTTCCCAAGATATAGAAGTAAAAAGATCTCTCCGATACATTGTGTGATCTTTCCTTCTATTCCAATCAGTTGTGCCTTAGATGGGCGTAATTCCTCTTTGAGTTTTTGTGTCAATGAATACTTAATACAACTTATAGATGCTCCTGTATCAATGAGAGCATCCACTAAGTGGTATTCTCTTGTTCTGGCACCTAAATTCAAATAAGGTTGCATCATTTGCTGTTCTAGGTTTTCAGTGGTTCTAAAGTTAGCCATTGGGATGAGTTCGTCTGCTTGTCGATATCTCTCATCTCTTTCTCTCATCCACTCTTTTCGTTTCCTGATTCGTTCTAGCGCTTCTTGTCTAGCTTCTTCTTGTATTCTTTCTTCCTCTATACGCCTATTTTTACCCATTATTAATTGTGACATTATCTCTTCTGTTAATGGCTCTAAATATTTTTTCACTCGACATCTGCTGATGTAGTTTGGCAATACGTCTCCATCTAGGGTTGCTAAACTGATGGCTCTGCTTGTGGATATGCGATTGATGATTAACGGGCCATATCCCCTTTTTTGTAATTTCTTAGCATGTTGTTTCAAAGTATAAACCAATACTAAATCTCCTTCCCTCAAATTTTTTTCTTTGATATGAGCATCAAAATAGGCTTTCTGTCGCCTTTTTGCAGCATAAATCCTTGCTACCGCTTGTAACCTCGTTTCATGTAACTTCTCTATTTGATCCAATTGAGCTGAGAGTTCATGTACCATCCACTCATAAGTTGTTGCAACTCTGAGAGTGGGTATTAAGAAATCAATTGGCAAAATAGCATTGTGTCCGTACACTAAGTTAAAAGGGGTAGTGCCTATGGCTGTTTTGTATGCTACTCGGAATGCCCATAAAGCATGATGTAATTGTTTATCCCAATCAGATCTACCATTATTGACAATTTTCGTGAGAACTGTGCACAAGATTTTATTTGAACTTTCGGCTTGTCCATTAGCTTGCGGGTGATATGGGGCTGATTTCTTATGAATTACCAAGAATTCATTCAGTAAGGCTTCTATTACTTCATTCACAAAGTGCGTGCCTCTATCACTCACAATTTCTATCGGTAGTCCAAATCTAGTGAAAACGTTCTCAAAGAGAAACTTGGTTGTTGTTCTTGCATCATTTTTCTTGGTTGCTTTGGCTTCAACCCATTTGTTCAGATAGTATGTGGCTACGATTATGTATTTGGCATGGGATCCTTTAGCTGGTGGGCTAATAGGTCCTATGAAGTCTATTCCCCATTTTGTGAAAGCTCTTGCACTCATCATGGGTTTCAGTGGCATTTCATCTCTTTTAATGGGATATTTCGTTCGTTGACAAGTATCACATCGTTGAACATATGTGGTTGCATCCTGATGTAGAGTTGACCACCACATTCCAGGAAAGAGAATCATTTTTGCAGTTTTATCCACGGAAAAATGTCCTCCTGCAGCTCCTGTATGTGCCATCTCTAAGACAACAAGATACTCGTCTTCATGAATGCACATTCATAAATGATTATCTCTTCCTCATTTAAAGAGTTGTTTTCCTATGAGAGCATAGTCCTTGCTTTGTTCTACAAGTGCACGTTTCCTTGCTAGAGTGGCTCCTTCTGGGTACTCTTGGGTTTTCAAGAACTTCACCAGAGGCATGCTCCATCTTGGTGCTATGGTGGAGTAGCATAAATTAGAGTTCTCTTTTGGATTTCCTTCTTGACAGGTTGGGCACGCTAATACATAATTATGTGTATCCCTTTGCATGGTTGGCCAATATATGCCTAATCTCTTCAATGTTTCCCATGTTCCGGTTGCATTTAAATGAGTTTTCCATTGATTTACATGTGCTTTTTGAAGCCACATCTCCTGTTCCTCTTCTTCTACACATCTCATGAGTAATCCACTTGAGTCTTGGTGATATACCCATATGTAAGTATTAAGATCAACTTTTTTGCCCATTGGGGACATACTTTGAGATTAAAAAGGTACGTGTCAGGCAGATCATCTGGTACTCCTATGGGTGGTTCTCCATGTGTCATTCTTGATAGGTGATCTGCTCTAATGTGGGTATTCCCTTTCTTGACAACTACTTCAAAATCAAATTCCATCAACAATAGAAACCATCATACTAGTCGTCCCATATTACAAGGCTTATTGACTAAGTACAGTAGGGCTTGATGATCAATGAAGAATTTGAATTTGTTTGCGAATAAGTAGTGTCGAAACTTCTTCACTGTGTACACCATTCCTAGGACTTCTCTTTCAGTAGTGGTATAATTGCGTTCTGCTTGATTCAACTGTCTACTGGCATAGGCTATAGGGTGATCTAACTTTCCCGTAGCTGCGGGTTGAGCTAGGATGCAACCAATGGAAAACTTGGAAGCATCTACATGAATGTGAAATGGTTTGTTCCAATTAGGCACTCGAAGGATTGGGGCTAAACTTAATCGACTCTTTAATTCATTAAAGGCCTTTTCACATTCTTCAGTCCAGGTAAACTGAGTCAATAATGCATAAAGAGTTCTAGCAATTATGGCATACATATGTATAAATCATCGGTAGTATCTGCAATGTCCCATAAATGCTTGTACTTCTCTAGGAGTCTTTGGTCTCGGTAAATCCAGAATCACTTTGATTTTGTCTTCATCAGTTGAGATCCCATTCTTAGAGACAATATGTCCTAATATCTTTCCTTGTCGAACCATGAAGACACATTTTTCTAGATTGAGGCATACTCTATATTGTCGACATTTGGCAAAGATCCTTCCTAATTCAGGGATATGTTCTGATCGTATAGCTGAATAAGTGCATAAATCATCCACGTATACTTCCATATGTTTTCTCAGAAACTCCTTGAATACATGGCACATCAATCTTTGGAAAGTGGCTGGGGCATTGGTTAGGGCGAAAGGCATAACCCTAAAAGTGTATACTCCCTATTCAGTTGCAAAGGCTGTTTTATGTTGGTCCTAAGGGGTGATGGCTACCTGATTATACCCCGAAAAGCCGTCCAAAAAATTATAAAATTCCTTCCCTGCAACTCTTTCCAAAAGATGATCCATGATGGGTAATGGGTAACTATCTCTTATGGTGGCAGCATTTACTTTTTTCAGGTTGATGCATACTCTTAACTTACCATTCTTTTTTGGTACAAACACCAAAGGTGACACCCATTCTGTATGTTCAATCTCGTAAATGAACCCAGCATCTAACAACTTATCGATCTCTTCCTTGATTTTTGCTGAGTAAACATCATTGTATGTGTATGTTCTTTGTTTGGAAGGTTTAGCTTCAGATGTCATAGGGATTCTATGGGCACCAATAGAAGGGTCCACTCCTTTCAAATCTTTATATGCCCAGGCAAAGACATCCCTATATTCTCGAATTGTGTCATATCAACTCTTGCTCTTCTTCCAATGAGACATCTTGACCTATAAAAGTACATCTTTCTTTGCCTTCCTCCAAGGTTACTACAATTTTCTTAGTTTGTTCCTTGTTGTCATAGGCTATTCCTGGCTGTGCTTCTCGTTTCGGCATCTGAATAGAAATTTTCCTTTCTTCTACTTCATATTTTTTGAAGTGGGCAGGCACTTCAAATTGATCTTGAGGCTTGTTTTCTTCATCATCTTTTGCTTTATCTAATCCAAGCTCTTCTTCCTGTGTCCTTTCTTGATTTATTTCATTAGTTATGGCAATTACTTCTTGATTTCCACTTTCTGTTTCCATTTGCTCTTGCTCCATTTCAGTGCTCTCATAATCCTCCTTCCATTCTTTTTCAATTACTTCTCCTTCTTCTGCCTCTTGAAGAACTACCACGTATAGACTAACGTCATAGCCTTCCTCGTCAATACATTCATTCATGGTTATCACTTCTTCGTTTACACACACATCGAGAGTGGCTAAAATCTCCATCCAACCATGAGGTTCGAATTCTTCATCTAGGAATATTTGAGGCATGTAAACTGGATATTGTGCAGACCTAGCAACTCCTTGCCTGTGTTACCATCCTTTCCTCCTATCCTCTTCCTTTTTCACAGTTTGGCATATCCATAGATGAGTGTCTTCGTTCATCCATGATTGATCACTGGAACCTATACTGTGAATCGACTGCTCATCTTCCTCCTTATGAATCTGATTCCACTGCAGTTGGGGCACATCTTGATACGTATATGTATGGAGATTTATTCTTTTTGTGGTTCCCTCATGCTATAAGTATATCGCGTCTTTTCCCCAATCTTGCACTACCTTTAGCTGTCTCATGAAGGGTCTTCCAAGTATCATCTCATAATTGCTAGTCCTTTCAAATTGACATATCGCTAAGGTGTGCTCGAATTCCACTCCGCATGTGGTAAAAATTACTCTTTCCAAGAATCCCAAGGGTCGTTCAGTGTGTCCATCTGCCATTTGTATCTTCATGCGTGTTGGTCTTAGAGCTGGTTTTCCCCATTTCTCCCAGATTTCTTTAGTTGCAATTCCTACTCCAGCTCCAGAATCCAAGATGGCTTTGGTGGTGTAACCCCTATAGGTAATTGGAAGGCAAGTGTTTCCTTCATCTCCCTCACTGAAATCTCCAACCTTATCGATTGGTATTTTGACTGTGGCCACTTCATCAGGCATCTCCGTTCTTTTGGCCTTGATCTTCAATTGACTAGTTATCTTCTCCTTCAAATGCGGTTTGACCTTCAACAGTTCTTCCAATGTCAGAGTGCAAGGGATTTTTAACTTCTTAAGGTATTGTATGATGTCTGATGTTTGGACTGATGGATTCTGTTCTTTTTTTCTCATTGAGGGAATGCGGTATAATTCTGAATTATGTTCGTATTCTCCTATGTAATTTGGCAAAACGTTTACATTGTCATTTTCTTTGTCACTTGGATCAATTTGTATTAATTCTTCTGAATTCAGTTCAGGTATGGAGTCTTCAATTTCACCTTTTGCTTCTAGCTCCTCAAAGGGTGGTTTTATTCCTTCCACTTTCTTCAATCGGTCTTCTTGGACTCTTGCCCACAAGTCTTTAGGCCATTCTCCGTCTACTTCGGGGACAATGGATCCTTCCCTTTTATACTCACAGTGATTTTCATTATGTATCTCACCTTTTTTGGTTTTCTCGAGGTCATTAGGGATGACACACTCTTGGAATTCTTTTTCGGGAATTCATGAATTGGGTGGTTGAAGAACAGGTTTTTCTAAGGTCTGTTGGGCTACTTCAATTAATTTTTTGCATATCTCCAACCTTTCTTTCTCTAGGTCACCTCTAGGATATTCTTTTTCATGTTGTTCAATGGTAGGTCCTGCTCTTATTCGTGCCTTGTACGCCTGAATCCACAGGCTAACTCTTCTGGCATGGGATCTGCCAAAATTGATCCTACCTCTTCTTTTTTATAATTTCCTTTTTTATTTTCTTCTTCAAGTTTTTGTTGTTCTTTTTTATCTTGTTCATCTTTTTCCCTCTTCATCTGTTGTTGTAGTTTCTTTTCCTTTATCCTATCTCTACGATTCTTCCATCTCTGTGTTCGTTTACTTGTAACACTTTTCCCAAGCTCTTTTGCGTCTTCAACTACTTGGGTTGTAGGTATATTCACTTCTCTGTCGCTTTGATCATTCTCTCCCTTTTTTTCTAGGGTCTCTCGAGCTTTAGCTCTTGTTATTGCTTTCAATGGCACAGTGTACTCCTTATCACTTCTTGACGATTCTATCGCTTCTATTACGTTGATCTGTACACTCGATTTAACTTTGTTGGGGTTCTTGGGGCAATCTCTGAAAAGGTGTTCTTTACCACAATCACTACAGTATCCTTCCTAGACTTGCTGTAGTGGTGGTGGGTTTGGTAGTGTACATTCTCTGATATAATTATCACCTCCGCATCTATAACATGGTCCTCTAGGTATAGGCAGTCTATTCATAGGTCGGGGGCGTATGGGTGCTCTGGGAGCAGTATACATCAATGACACATAATCCTTCTCATATCCATAGGAACTATCTGGTACCTCCATGCCATATGCATATGGTTCGTACATTTGCCCGTATTCTATTATAGAGCTTTCATAAGTAGAATAATTTCCTTGACTATGGTCATAAGATGAGTCATATGGTTCATTGGTGTGGCTGGAACTATTGCTCTTTCTAGATTTTCTTCAGGTTGGGCCATTTTTACTGGGACAACATTTTGAGGATGGGGTGGTTGTTGTCCTAACACTGGTCGTGGTTGAGTGTAACTTTGATAGGCATAAGGTCGTGGTGCTGGTGCCTGCTGCTGATATGTGGGATATCTGAAGGCTTCTCCTCCTAGATCTTTCTGAGGGTATCCATAAGGTCTCATGAGCGGTTGTACTAGTCTTGATTGTCGATTCTAAGGACAGTTTTCTGTACTGTGATTTGTGTATTTTTGTTCTATGCTACAATATTGTAGAGGGCCCAGAATAGGTGGTCTATTGTAAGCATAAGCAGGTGGTGGGACTATTCCCCTAGTGCAGAAATGAGAGGGATGATCACCTCCACACTGCATACATCTTCTAAGCATGGGTACTCGCATGGGGTTATTGGGGTAGTTCCTATGTCCTTGAACATTCAGTTTCTTTGCTACTAAGTCGGCTATTTCCTCCACATTGTTCTTAGGGTTTGATATGCTGCTGACTGAATCTTCACTTTTCACACTACCTTGAGGTATTTTCAGATCTTCTGCTAGATTGTCCTCTAGGTCAATACATTCTTGCAAAGTTTGAACTCTTTTCACATATACTAGTGATCTTAATGATCCATTCACTAATCCTTCCAAAAACAATGACACCATCTTGTTTTGAGTGGGTCTCTCTTCCACTGGACATCTATCCACATATTGTTTGAATCTTCTTGCAGCCAATCTCACTGATTCTGTAGGAGCTTGCTTAAAACTATGGATCAATGAGGAAGAGTTGTTTTTAATCCCAGATTTAGTGAATTCCTCAATCATTTCTTGGTAGACTTGTTCCATGTTTTGAAAATTATTAGGATCTAATGGTTGGAACCAAGCTAAAGCTGTGTCTGTCAAGGTTAGACCAAAAGATTCATATAGGATAAAAAAGTCTTCCACTTGTTCAGCTCTGATTACTTGCTTAAATTCATCTATATGATTGTAAGGTTCACTAGAGCCATCATAATGGTTTCTCATGCATTTGGCAACTTGGATGGGTCTTAATCTTCTTCCTACCTCAGGTGGTCTAGGCATCACAGGGAAAACTGGTCTTCCTATCGGTATACCAGGTCCTCTTACTACAGGTGGTCTATTTAGAACAAGGATTCTATTCCTTGGGTCAACAGGTGGCTGAGGTTGATAATTCAAATTATTTGCAAGCATAGTAAACTGCACATGTGGTCTGACCGGAATGTGCGTATGCTGAGTTTGTCCAGACTATTGATAAGAATTATCCTGAAATGTTCCTTCAGGGTTCTGAGAAGTAGTAGCTTGATCCTTAGGAGGGAACACTGGAATGTTCTGATATTTCAACCCTGCTCTTTCTAACTCCGTTAGAGGCCAGTATCTCCTATGGTTTTTGTCCAAATATGTGATGCTGGTAGGGAACTCAGGATCTTGTAACTCATAGATAGTAACTGGGTTAGGGGCTACTTCCCATAATAAAGAGTGGGCTCTGAGGAGGTGCTCCATTCCATTGATCAAATACACATCCATTAAGAGTCATCTTGGGGAACTAGGTCTCCTCTCGAAACCCTAGCAACAGTAGATCTCCCTCTGGGGGTGGTCACTTGTTCTTCATGCCCCTCTGCATTAGGATTATGAGCATTATTTTCTTCCCCATGTTCATTGATGTTTTCTGAGTGTTCTGTAACAACATACTGGATGTCTCTCTTGTCCATATAAATTCCTCCGACTTATTTAACTGTTGGCCTAGGCACTATGTATGCATCTGAAGCTTTCTTTAATATGGCCACTGATCAGTTTAGACCATCTAGGTAGATAGGTATCTCATTTTGGTTGGTGTTCACATATTCCAAGGATGTCCGATATTCTCCCTCAATGATTGACATCATGCCAATCATTGGTACTGTATTCTGCATGTCCTCGGAAGCCATGGGAATTTCTTCCTCTAACTCACTAGAGGTTTCAGAATACTCTGAGTGGCTATTGGGTTCAGCTACACTTCCCACTGAAGAGATTACACTTCTTCGGCTTCATAGGGCTCTCCCATACCTTAAGTTCATTCACTTAAAGGCTCTAATTAACCTTGCCAAGCTCCAACTTCTAGAGTTCTTCACTAAGGGTCAGAATTCTAGAGAAAATTTGGTTGGAAATGGACTAACAATGAGAATCCTCAAATCACGATACTTGACCCAAAATAATCCACGATACTCGATATCTCACACACTAGAATGGTACCACGATACTCGACATGTGAAGAAGACGATACACGATATCTACACCAACTTATACACGATACTTCCAGAAACACGATATATGATATTTGGATAAACACGATACTCGATACCCACAATATGCGATACTTGACACTGAAGGTCACGATACTTGATGCTCAGGAAATGTGATACACGATATTTGCCCAATATCGCTTGCTAATCACGATACTCGACACACAGCAAATATCGCGAGAAAATTCCCGACAATACTCGATATTTGTCAGGTATCGGGAAAATGCCTCCACGATACACGATATTCGCCAAGTATCGAGAACTGAATTTCACGATATACGATACTTTTCAAGTATCATGGAAAATTTCCAACGATACTCGATACTCAACAAGTATCGTAAAGAGTTACCCTCACGATACACAATATTGCATAGGTATCGCGATCTGAGATTCTCGATATACGATATGCGATATTCGACAAGTATCGTGAGAAATTCTCAACGATACTCGATATTTGACATGTATCCTCAGACCCGAATCCATGATACCCAACACTTGACAGGTATCACGAAGGGAGTTCAGCGATAGATGATACTCTAGAAGGTCAGGTATCGCGATACTCAACCACAAGAGATCACGATACTCAGGTATCGCGATACTCGACCGCGAGAGAACACGATACTGACACTTTTCAAGTTTTTGCAAGTGTTTTTTTGGATTTTGAGTGCATACACATGTTCTTAGAGTGCATCTACCCTCCCCTCTTAGCCTAGATCACAGAAATAAACTCTCTTTTCCCTTGGATGACTTTCACGATACTCGACGCAAGTCGTTTTTCTGAAAACTTGATTTCAAAAGTAGTTATGCACAAAGAATCAGTAGTGCGCTCACCTTAGAAGCTTTTCCCAACTCTCTTATCCCTGTTGCTTGCTCTGCAAAGCTCAACAACCCTGGTCTCAGCTCACGACACTTGACAGATTACTCCCACGATACTTGTTTCAGAGATAAGTGACTTGAAAAATGACACTTTTTTGGTTTTTATACCTTTTGAAAAATTCTCCTAACTACAAAGACTAAAAAAAACTAAGGTCAATTCCTACTTGAACCTCCTAGCTACTCCCTTCTTCCTCCTACTCTACTCACTTTCCTAGATTATCAACTCACTACACACACTCCAAGAGTGAGAAGTAGTAAGTGCGGATGAGTGTGACTCACCAAAGAAGAGAAATTCACAACTCCTCTACTCGCTTCAATGCTAAAAGCTACTTACCATCACACGAATGCCTCGGTTTGATTCGACATTCCCCGACAACGGCGCAAAAAATGTGTGTACCTAAGATCCAACCTAGGGACTTGCGGAGAAAGAGACTATACCTCAATCCCCTTCAAGTGCATATAGTGGGGATTCACGCTTTATTTATCAATCCGAAGAGTATCAAAACCTAGCCGAGTGTATGAAGACATGCATTCAAATGATGATCAATGCAAATGGGTTTCCCAAAGAGTGTATACAAGGCTAAGAATAATCCAAACAAGCTTCAACTGCTAGTCAAAGTGTCGCGATACTTGAAGCAGCAGTCAACAGTAAATTGAGCTTTTCTCTCAGCTCGGAACTCCGAATATAGGGAATAGCATATGCATTTCGAAGCTCTCGAGAAGACGCATCCAGTAGTCTATTTTCACTCAATTCTGACGCTTTTACTTCAAGTTATGAGCAAAATACTGAATCGCGGGAATGACCTTCCTACACTTCAGCACTTCCTACACCTCACACACACCTTAACAACAGCAAACAAATACTTTCATGGATAGACAACACTTCCTAACACTCTTTTCAAGCAACACACATGCATACAAACTCACAAAGAAGATGATATAGAGAGGAGAAGACACAAATTCAAAATTCTGTGCTCTTGATTCTCACAATGGCCAAAAGTCCTTACAAAGAGTCAAAAATTGACTTATATACATGTGCCCTAAAAATGGTCCTTTCACACAAGAGACCGGCACTTTATTCACTAAAAGGCTAATTTCCTACTAATTTACATGGCTAAGCTACTAATCTTCTGTGGGGATGCATCTAGAGGACTCCTCTAGTGCTTTTACATCGGAAATTATATTACAAAATGATTATGATACAAAAATATGATGTCCAAATCGGAAAAATTTTGGGGCTCGTCTTTTTCTCTGCCTTGTGCTCTTCTTCGCTCTGCAACAGGGCAATAGGCATATATACAAGCTAGGGGAAAAAAACCTCCTAAAGAGGGAAAAAAGTGCCCTGGCAGTTCTAGTGTGTTCACACACATCACTACCTAAATATATCAACAATATTGAAGTGCACATGCTAGATCATTAAGATATTTCACATAGTATATGAGCTTATACAACTCATGACATAAAATGCCAAAAGTAATAATAATATGAACATTTGAGAGATCATGAATTATACGTATATCATCAATAAATTTGACAACCAAACCAATCTTGGCTAATGCTGACACTGAAAAAATATTTAATTTCTTGATCCCTAGTACATATAAAGCATCTCAAAATGTGAAAGAACTAGCATCAATAGTAGTGATGATCTTACCAACTCCCATTACAAGATAAGAGGAGTTGTTAGTGCATGTGATAATATTCCTTGTAGGGGCAGGCTCAACTAAACTGAAGAAAATGCACTACGAGGTAATGTTTGGTTGCTCCATTATCAAAGTACTGAACATTTGGGTCTATTACAAACATATAATGCTCATGAGAAGATGGGTCATAACTGCAAAAATGAGTAAATGCCCATTCTTCATTCTAAAAAAGGTTAGCATACTCTATTTTAGGTGTAGAGGCTCTTTCTTCTTTGCCTCTTTTGCAGCCAATTCAGGAAAACTCTTAATGAAATGATATTTCCCTTATAGTATTTTCAATTGTTTCTTTGCATTTTTTCTTCTTCTCATATTTGTCTTCCTTGTTTGACTCTATAGCATTAGCAAATTTTTGCTTACTAATAGATGAGCACCTTTTCACTTTTGACTAGCTAAGAAAGCTTGATCTACAACATTATTGGTGTACAAGGCCAATGCCAAGCTAGAGGAGTAGGCACAGAAGGTGCAAACACATGTAAAACATGGCAAGCCTGTTATTTGTGAATATAATTCATAATGATTCATATATTTTAAAACTTTAAACTATGATTTTCATCACTATATTTGTACATACAAAAGCCAATTTTCTAAGCTGCATGCTCCATCTTGTGCAAGCAAAGAAGTTCTTGAGCTTGAGGAGTTTAGATAGAATAGATACCGTTTTTCATAATTTTTGGAACTCATTAGGACCCCCCAAATTATCTCTAGAACCCAATTTTAACTATTCCGAACATTGTGTCCGCAATTAATGAAAACTAGAGAAAAATATAAATAGAGCTAGAGAGCTCGTTTGAGAGGTTAGATTTTGTTGGAGTTGTCTGCGGAAGCACGCGAACAACACAAGGAAGAAGAAGAAACTTGGAGCACAACACACAATACTGAATGTATTACCACTAGAATGTACAAAGATATGTAGCCTGTTAGGGCAATAGGCATATATACAAGCCGGGGGAAAATACCTCCTAAAGAGGGAAAAAAGTACCCCGGTGGTCCTACAGTGTTCACACATATCACTACCTAAATATATCAACAAATTCCCCCTGGGAGTGATGCGGTGAACAAGGAGCTGGCACTCATGTATAAGGAAGTGCAAAGCTATGTGGAAATCACTCCACAAAAGGAAGTAAGTCCAAAGCTTTTTGGAAAGCTTCAAACTTCTCCCTAGGTAGAGCCTTCGTGAAAAGGTCTGCAATGTTCTCTTGTGTGTGGGCACATAGGCCAAGCTAATCTCCCTAGCAGGAACCTCTCCTTGACATAATGATAATGCACCTCAATGTGCTTAGTGCGAGCATGGAACATAGGGTTCCTCATGTTGGGGATGTAAGGGTCATGTGACCTTACCCCCATATTCATATATATACATCATATATAGAGCATTGCCTCAAGAGAGATCATTATGTGGGTTTCGAGGCTCCCACGCATATCCGCGCGTCGTTCCTCTCTTCTCTCTCCCTCCATCTCCTCCTTCCTCCCTCTTCTTCTGCACATCGAATCCCTTCATTGGTATCAGAGCATGTTGAAGGCTAGTGTGCAAGAAGCTTCAATGGAAGCTTAGGTGAGAAGAGGTAGAAGTGCAGGTCGGCATCTCTTGACAACTGTTCAGTATTTCGGTCATAACTCGAGCTAAGAAGCTCGGATTGACGCGTTTTAAAGTTCTGTGCGTAGCTAACACAGAGAGCTACAACTTCACAGGAGGGCGCAAAACCTGGTTCAGACTCCTGAAGTGCCGAAAATTCGAAAAACGCAGAGAATTGTAGAAGGCGAATCTACATTGAGTAGGACAGCAGGTCGGTTTTTTTGTCATAACTTGAGTTCTACAGCTCGGAATGCAATGATTCAACTTGCTGCTTGTAGCTTGGAAAGATAGCTACAACTTTGTAGAAGAACTCAGATCCAGATTCTGAGTTTTACGTTGCCGAAATTGCAAAATACAGAGCAGTACTGTTGTAAGTGAAATTGAAATTGACAGCAGGTGCTTGTCTTAAGCATATCTTGAGCTACGCACCTCCGATTGAGGTGTTCTTTATGTCGTTACGTAGCCAAGAAGTGGATCTTGAAGTTTGCTGAAGACCAAAAGTTCAGATTCAGAGGTTATCACCTCTGAAACAGCAAAACACAGAGCAGTAGAGTTTTACCCAAACAACCCTAATTGCACTTGGAGGTTGAATTTGCTTTGGAACTTCTTCGAGAGAGAATTTATGGTGTGCAAGCTCTTATTTTCAGAGCTTCAAGACATTGTACATGTATGATCATTATGGTAGCTCCTCCATATGAGAGTAGAGCATGATCTTGTTACATGTTTGGCATGTAAGATGGCATTGTGGTATACTCTTTTTGAGGTTTATGTCATCATGAGTTTGATCATGGATGTATAGTGGCATTGTGGTCTACATCTTGCTTTTGCCACTTGGTTATGGATTTACTTGCCGATTGCACATACTTTTATGAGAGTTGATTTTGGATCTTGTTTGGTACTTGTATCTTTTGTTTTCTTTGCAGGTACGTGATCCAGATTGGAGCCTCAGTTACACGTTCGTTTGTCACCGTTATTAGCATTTGGTCATTGATTGATATATATTTGCCAGTGTGATTCTTGGCATATGTGGATGGTGATTCCCACATGGTTATTTTGGTTCTAGAGTCCATTTTACAGAGGAGATGCTGCCGAAATTTCATCGGCTTTTATGCTAGAAAGGAGCTCTTGTGGATCTTGAAGCTTTTGCGATAGCTTTGGATCATTGACTATCTCCATTCACTTGGACTTGGTCACAGGTTGTTTGTGACAGGTTGGACCATCTTGCAGGATTTATTCTTGAGTGGGAGTTGTATTGCCATTGTATTGGCGTGTATTGCCATTAGTTTTTTGGCACATGTAGTTGCCATTATCTTCTTGATTTATATCAGTGACAGGTGGTGACAGATTATTCATTGTTCTTTGCTGATTGGTTATCTTGTTTGATTGCTCAGTTTACAGGGGATACTTTGTCGAATTTTTCCCAGGATTCTTCCACATCTATTTGGTCACTTTGGAGACTTGGTGAGCAGGCTTATGCTCATGGTTTTATATGCATGCTAGATGCATGGTTATGTGACAGGTGGTTCACATAGTTCCTTCTCCATCGAGACATTTGTGATATGACTTATGCATATGGATATGCAGGTGTGATCCTATTCAGGATAGAGTATTGTTTCTAGTCTCTTGTTATATTGCTAGTCTATTGGATTGCCAGCATGGTGTCTTCTCGATTTGATGGCACTGACTTTCCGAGATGGAAAGCTCAGATGTGGCATACATTGGTTCGTGCAGGGTTACACATGTATGTGCATAGAGATGCACAGAGGCCTTGTGACATGCCCGATCATGTATGGATGGATATGGATGCACTGGCCAGCTCCACTATCCGATTACAGCTTGTGGATTCTATATATGAGTCTGTTATGTATGAGGAGACGAGTAGTGCATTATGGCAGAGACTACATGATATGTATGCGAGTCCATTGACTCATGTGAGACATAGATCACATCGACGACTTCGATGTTGGCACTGTGGTCATGAGGGCCATATTCGACGACGCTGCTTCAGGCGGATGCGACGACGATTTCAGAGATATGCACGTGATGCAGGTCAGGTAGTGGTTTCAGGAGAGTCTATGACAGTTGATTATGCTAGTGATGGTGATATCACTTTCTCCTATGGTTCATCTCAGGATTCCTCTTGTTCATTGGATAGCACGCATATGGCTTGGTTGCTTGATGCATTAGCTACTTTTCATGTTACTCCACATCGTGAGTGGTTTTGTCGATTCTCACGTGAGAGTCGTGGATGTGTGCAGTTGCCTGACGGTACGACATATGACATTGAGGGTGCAGGAGATATATGCCTTATGCTACCTAGTGGAGCATCACTTATGCTTAGACATGTACGTCATGTGCCTTCATTCCCTATGAGCTTGATTTCAGTTAGCCAGTTACAGGAGAGCAGATGTTATGCATTCCTTGGTGAGCATCATTTTCAGTTGCAGTTGGGACAGCTTATGCTTGTTAGAGGTGCCAGGATTGGGCACATGTATCCACTACAGGTACTTCATGTGAGAGACAGTCTCGTCTCAGTGGGAGTTCAGCCTTATGTGCGATGTGAGACTCGTCATGTCTCATTCTGTCTACCTATAGATAGGTCTATTGACATTCATGATGCACATGTATGGCATGATTCAGATGCTCAGATGGATGCACATGTAGAGCATGTTTTGGATGCTCATGATGCTTATATAGAGCATGATTTTCTTGATCATATGGATGCTCACATAGAGCATACTTTGGATGATCAGTTGGATGCTTTAGAGCATGATGTGGATGCTCATGTAGAGCATTGTGATGATACTCACTTAGAGTTAGATCATCAGATGGATCTTGGTGTTGATGTTGTGCAGTCAGCTCATGTGGAGCATGATGATACACTTGGTGTGGTAGAGCACGATAGCTCTCATGATACACAGTGTATGGTAGAGCATATTAGCTCTCATGATGCACAGCTAGATACATCCTTGGTTGTGAGCATGGATGATTTAGATGCTGAGGAGTCAGCAGTTATGCAGTCATTCTTGGATTCGCTCATGCCAGATGTTGACATAGATATGTCAGGACATGTTGGTCTTGACGATGGTGCTTTGGATGCCTTGGATAGAGGCATGGCTGGCATACTTAGGTTAGCTAGTATAGCACATGTTTCGTCAGCGTTCGGGAGTCTGATGTATGAGTTATTATGCTCGAGACCAGACATTGCAGTTGCTATTGGAGCATTTGCATTTGGAGTTGTCAGTCGTTCGATGATTGACATAGGCATGGAGCGAGTGGGAGCTTTGCAGGAACTTCATCAGTTCTTGCATCAGTCATATGTGAGCTCGACTCTTATCGATATGAGTCTAGAGCAGTTTGAGGTGCATGGATACACCTTGTTCGAGGCAGTTGGTGTAGGCTGATCCGTATGGGTAGAGATCCGGACTCTTCCTGTACATTATTGTATAATCCTACATCATTCTTTGTATATTTTTCCACTTATGGTCACATTGACCCTTAAGTGGGAGATTGTTGGGGATGTAAGGGTCATGTGACCTTACCCCCATATTCATATATATACATCATATATAGAGCATTGCCTCAAGAGAGATCATTATGTGGGTTTCGAGGCTCCCACGCATATCCGCGCGTCGTTCCTCTCTTCTCTCTCCCTCCATCTCCTCCTTCCTCCTCTTCTTCTGCACATCAAATCCCTTCACCTCACAATTGCCAATGTGCTCCAGCTGTTAGTGAAGATGGTGGTGACAAAAGACTAACCAACACCCAAATCAGCCATAAGGCATCTGAGCCACACACATTCAACAGTAGCTGTGACAGCTTCCCTATACTCAACCTCACAACTAGAAGTGGCCAGAGTAGGCTGCTTCTTGCTCAACCAAGATATACATGAGCTACCAAGCATGAAGCAAAAACCACTAGTGGACATACGAGTGTAATAGCAACCAGCCCAATCAGAGTCAAAAAAAGCATGCAAATTTGGCGGTAGTGATCCCCCCTTGGGATAAAACAACCCAAGTATCCGAGTACCACTCAAGTAGTGAAAGATGCGCTTAACTACTTGCCAATGCTTAACACCTGGGCAATGCATAAACCTGCTCATCTGTGAGACAGCAAATTGAATATCTGGCTGAGTAATGCATAAATAAATCAAGCATCCAATAGCTTGCTGATAGAGAACAACATCAAATGCATCTCCAGCATCATGAAGACTCAATCATAAACCTGTCTCCATAGGAGTGGCAATAGGCTTACAGTCTTCAAGGCCGAAACATTGTAATAATGTGTCAATATATTTTGTTTGACACAAGGCCATTCCACCATCAACATGCATATGTTGAATGCCTAAATAGTGATGCAAATGCCCCAAATCAAATATCTCAAATGAGGCCTGCAAATCAACCTTAAAATCAGCAATATGCTTCTCAATAGGACCAGGGAGCAGCATGTCATCAACATAGACAACAATGATTAGAAGCACATCATTAGCATGCTTAACATGTAAGGTGCTTTCAGTTGGGATGTTCTCAAAACCATGTGCAATCAGATAGGCATGTATCTTCTCATACCAAGCATGTGATGCTTGCTTTAAACCATATGATGCCTTCTTTATCCTACACACCTGGTTTTCATGCCCTTTCTGCACAAAGCCACAGGGCTGAAAAACATACACTTCTTCATGCAAGTCACCATTCAGAAATGTTGTTATAATGTCCAATTGATGTACATTCCAACCATGATGAGCTGCAAGTGAACAGATGCTCCGAACAGTAGTCATACATCATGTAGGTGCAAAGGTTTCATGAAAATCAATGCCTCTTTCATGTGCATAACCCTTTGCAACAAGCTTAGCCTTATACCTATCAATTGTTCCATCAGACTTACGCTTCAGCTTGTAAAGCCACTTAGTGCCAATGGCATTCTTGCTAGGAGGCAAGTCACATAAAGACCAGGTACCATTCTTCATTATAGCATCATACTCAGATTGCATAGTAGCCATCTAATTTTTTGAATGTTGTGATTCATCAAATGAAACACGCTCATTCTCATAACAGAGACTAGATGCAGCCATAGCATAGCAATCTGATGCAAAACAGGTACTATGAGAGCCTGAACGAGTATGATATGACAGAGGTGCATCTAATTTGCTATCACACAAGGTCTAAACCAACCATTTTGGCATAGTTTTTGCCTCCTCAATATTAGCTCTCTCATCAACAAGTGCATCATGTAAATTCGCATAAAAAATAGGATGATTTGCATCATCACATGAAACCTGCAAAGGTTGAGAAGTTGCCTCATTAGGACCACCACTAGACTGTTTGCCTGTAAAAAGAGGCAACAAAGTATCATACATGTCTTTAAAGCTAACAGATGTCTCCTTAGTACATGAAAGCAATGGCTGAATAGCATCTTCCACAAAGACAACATCACGGCTAACTAGAGTGCATTTAGTTTGTGGATGATACAAACGATAGCCTTTACTTTCATAATTGTGCCCAACAAAAATACATTTTATTGCTTTATCATCCAATTTTTTGTGATGTTGTTTAGGCACTAATGCATATGCCAAACAACCAAAAACACGCAGATGAGCAACAGATGGCTTGCCATCATGCCTAGACTCATATGGAGTGATAGACTATAGTGCTTTGGTGGGACACCTGTTAAGTACATATGTTGCACACATGACAGCCTCAAGCCAGAAACTATGTGGTAAAGCCTGACTCTTGATCATACACCTCGCCATCTCCATGAGTGACCTATTCTTCCTTCCAACAATTCCATTATGTTGAGGTGTATACGACACTGTACACTGGTGTTTTATCCCACATTCAGCTAGAAATGCATTAAAGTCAGAAGACATATATTCCCCCCCTCGATCAAAATGAAGGTGCCCATTTTACATGCTGATAGATTTTCAACCAAAACCAAAAACTGTTTGGAGCACATAAACACTTCGAACTTTGCTTTGAGTAGATATACCCATGCATGCCTGGAAAAATCATCAATGAAAGTCATGAAATAAAGATAGTTTCCAAAAGAAGGTATCTGCATAGGACCACAGACATTGCTATGAACAAGCTACAATTTTTTAGTAGCCCGAACTGAACCATCTTTTGGAAACGAGGAACACTGCATTTTGCCCAAAATATAGCCTTCACATACATGTTTATCGGGTGCCTCAATTTTGGGCAAAGAGGACATCATTTCAGATTTCTACAGGCATAGCAAACTAGCAAAGTTCAGATGACCAAAGCGTGCATGCCAAAGCTTTGCATTTGAAATAGCCTGAGAATCATGTACTACACATGCCAAATCATTCATGGATCTTTCATAGTCTATGAGCTTATACAGCCCATGACATAAAATGCCAGAAGCAATAATCACGTTGCCATTTGATATATCATGAACTCTACATCTATCATCAACAAATTTCATAACCAAGCCAATCTTGGCTAATGCAAAAATTGATAACAGATTCTTCTTGATCCCTTGCACAAATAAAGCATCTGACAAAGTGAAAGAACTACCATCAACAGTAGTCAGAATGATCTTACCAACTCCCATAATAGGATAAGAGGAGTTGTTGGCACATGTAATAGTATTCCCTATAGGGGCAGGCTCGAGTGAAGAGAAGAAACTACGCTAGGAGGTTATAAGTTTGGTCACCCCACTATCAAAGTACCAAAAATGTGAGTCTACTGCAGACATGCACTGCTCATGAGAAGATGGGTCAAAACTGCAAACAATAGTAAACACCCATTCTTCATCCTGCACAAGGTTAGCGGACTTTGTTTTTGGAGTAGAAGCCTCTACAACAACCATTCCTGCCTCTTTTGCAGCCAGTTTAGGAAAATTCTTTATGATATGATCATTTCCTTTACAGTACTTGCAAAACAATTTTTGCTTTTTTGATTTCTTCTCATCTTTGTCTTCCTTCTTCGAATGTGCAACATTTGCAGATTTTTGCTTGCTACTTAAAGAGCTCCATTTTCCTTTGGCCTTCTCACTAGCCAGGAAAGCTTGATCTGCAACATGCATAATGGAATATCATCATCTTCAACACCTTCTGCATCAACTTCAATACCTACAATTTTAACAGTTTCTAGTGTGATAGGATGTTTTTCAACACTCTACATAATGTTCCACAGTCCTTTTGCAACCAATACATGTGACATCATATAAGCCCATAATGGGTAGTTGGTTGGTACCATCCAACTTATCCTCAAAATTAATGAGCACAAATTTCTTCTTCAAAATTCTATGAAATTCCCTCGAAGACATGTAAATGCACTAGAGGAGTCCTCTTGATAGCTAAGCCCCAAATCCTTGTAACATAACTCTTGTAAAATAGTAGGAAATTAGAGATTAGTTAATAAAGTGCTAGTCTCTTGTGTGAAAGGACCATTTTTAGGGCACATGTATATAAGTCACTTTGTGACTCTTGTAAGATACTTTTTGCCATTGTGAAGAATTGAAGAAGATTTTCGAATTTGCTTCTTTTCTACTGATTTCTTCCTCCTCCATGATCTTTTGTGTGTGTGTAATGCTTGGAATGTGTGTGTAGGACTATTATCTATCACTTCCCATCACTTTTGAACTCCTATAGTGTGTGCATGAGCCATTATGAGTTGTGAAGCGAGTGTGGGTGTTTCCTACCATTCATTATTTTGTCATATTCGACTGAAAATACCACCATCTTGTCGAGAGCTTCAAAATGAACCTAGTATCGGCCATATTCGGAGTTCATAACCAGGAGAAAAGCTCGAATTTGTGCTTACTACTGTAATTGATATCGCGGCATCCATTTTTAGAGGATCAGTGAGTTAGAGAGATAGTTAAGTCTTTTCATATGCATTGTAGCTTAGCCGCTTCACTTTCCATCATGTGTGCACATGTCTTCATACACTTGGTTCGTATGGTTCCTCAGATTGATAATTAACTGTGTATCGATTCATCACTATATGAACTTCTAGGGCGATTGAGATTTATTCTCATCGACACGAGTCCCTAAGGCTTCACGACTTAGGTGTAGAGGTTTTTGGTGCCATTGCCAGGGAAGAAACTTAACCAAGGTGCCTTCGTGATGGATATAGCTCTGGAGTGAAGGAATCGTACTTGTGTAGGTGAATTTGTTCAGTGGCAAGTAGTCAAGTGTTGGCAGCAGTCAAGGCACCCAAGGACCCACAATACAAGGAAGCCAAAGAAGGGAGTCGGAGCAAGGATCAAGCAAGCAAAGTAGTCAACGCAAATCTAGCAAATAGGCCCTGAAATTTTTCCAAATATTTCCCAAATAGTGATTTTAGTCACTCCACACCATTGTAAATACCATTTCATATTTTTGTAGCTCCATTTTGTGAAGCCAAGGAGTCCTTGAGCTTGAGAGCATTAGGAGTACCTACCTGTCAATTTTCATATTTTTTAGACTCCGTTTGAGCCCTCAAATAGGCCCTAGATTTTTAACTAGGCCGGACACTAGGTCTGGATAGGGCCAAAGCTAGTCAAAAACTATAAAAAGAGCTAGAGAGCTCATTTTTGAGGTTAGCTTGTTGTAGAATTGAACTTGCAAGAGCACTTTTGAGTAATCTAAAGAACTCCATTGTCTCTCTCTTTGTTCTTGCCTTGTGTGCACATGTGTGTGTATGTGTGTGCATGTTAGTGTGCTTCTCACTCACACACTTGTGCCATCACTTGTTCGAGGTCTTCATACCATCCTCACGTCTTCCCGGATTGACATTAAAGGACATGCTACTCATCACTGAGCTACACCAAATTTTGGCACCGTTGCCGGGGATCGAGCTTTTGAGGATGAGCGTGTGATGGTAAGACGTAGAGATGAGACATTGGAGTCATATGTATTTTCTTCACTTTCATCTACATTCTTTTGTTTTCTTCATCACCATCTCCCACCTCCACCTCGATCATTGCGACTTTTTCAATTTTTTGGTCATATCACCCTTCCCATACCATTTTCCTCATTTCACTTGTGAGAGAGAGAGAGAGCGAGAGAGCGAAAATGTGCTTGTGCTTTTGTGTGTTTCTTGAGATTTTCTATAGGAATCAGCATCCCCAGCAGCTGCACCAACTTCAGCAGGCAGAGATTTTTTACTGTGCAGGTCCTAAGGCATTGAGCTCTGTCAATTGCGACCGACAAAAAAATTGATCAGATTGCTAAACTAAGTGCATAAATGTGATGTGTAGGCCTAGAGCATTCCAAAAGTGTGTTTAAAATTTTAAAATTCCTCAGTTTTCTGTCAATCGCGATTGACACGTCAATCGCGATTGACAAACGACGATGGACACTTGCCGACGGACCTGTCAATCGTGATCGACACGTCGATCACGATCGATAGAGTCAATGACCGACTGACCACAACCGATAGAGCCTGCGCGTGCCACGTGTCAATCGTGATCGACCCACAATCACAACTGACCCATACACACAATCGCGACTGAGAGCCCCGACAGACCTGTCAATCATGATTGAACGATTCTTTGACCACGACTGACTGAATTCTCGACTGATCCATCAATCACGATGGACAGCCCCGACGGACCTATCAATCGCGACTGACCCAGTCAATGACTGTTTGACCACAATTGAATAAATTTTCGGGCCACGTGTCAATTGTGATTGACCCATCAATCGCGATTGACAGCCACGACGGATCTGTCAATTGCGATCGACACATCGATCGCGATTGACAGACTTCTCTATCATGATTGACGGGCAATTTCGGCATTATTTTTAGGGCAAAAAAATACTTGTTCTATTTTGGGCTAATATTTAGGAAACATTAAGGGTTATTAGAGCATTCTGAGGCCCCTACGCAAGTAATTCAAGAAATCATGTTTGCCTGTTAGCCTGTTTTAACCATGTTTTAGCCCCAGAACCCTGAACTCGCATAACTTTCTCATATGAAATCCGTTTGCTGTGATCTTGGGTTTGTTGGAAAGCTCGTGGGGACCATACCCAGGGGGAAGAAAACTGGAGGATCTTTAGGATTGTTTTCCACAAAGCCAAAGAACAATTTGATCTCTAAATTACATGAATGAACATGGTTTGTTGTGTCAATTGAATTTAAATCTTGAGCTAACTTTGGGACTATTACAGGTCTATTGAGCGTATCGAAGGGCATTCTAAGCAAGAGTAAGTGCAAGTTTGGGAACACACTTCCTGGGCACACAAGGGCAACCAAGGAGAGAAACTAAAGGTTGGAAATTTTCAATAGCCTCTGTCAATTCCTAGCTTATGCTAAGTAGAGATAGAGGTTTTGATCAATTAGGGTTACATTAAGCACGACCAAGTCCAAGAACTCTAATCACTCAAGTGCAATTACAAAGAAATTACATTTGTGAAACAACCTAAGCGAAAAGAAGTTAAATCAAGCGACCAAACTCAAGTGCGATAAAACCTTAGTGTTCCTTGTGATGACGATTGATTGGACAAGAAGTGACATCCTAAGAAAATTAAAAAGAACAAGTGATTAATACAAATTGATCCGCAACGAGGTTGTACTTGGGAAAATTGGGGCTATTCAATTAGGCATATGAACCTTAGATCAAGACGACACCTAGGGAGAGATAGACAGAGTCTTAGGTCTTCAGAGGCTAGTGTCAATCATACTGCCAAGTCGTGGGCCTAGCAGTTGAGCCACTATTCGCACTACCCTACCTCAGAAACTAGCGAGTCTGAGATGTCTAATGGTATGGAGAGACCCACAAGAAGTTCAGGTGTGCCATATTTACAAAGGGTAGAAGGCCCTTACAAGACTCAACTGGAATACCTTAGGACCAACCGATAAGGTGCTTGCATCTATGAGGATAGCCTAGGAAGATCCGTGGTCCAGATTAAAAACCCAGATCAACCCATTGGACTAGAACATCTAGCAGTCAAGTTTGAAAATGGAGCATACCTAGACAAAGAAGGAACCATATACATAGTAACCAGTCACCTAGATAGAACAGAAGAATTTGCGAATGTGATCCCAGAGACGGACTTAGGTGACCTAGAGCAAGGGAACATAGGTGGAGAGCCTAAAACCCCTAGAGGCAAATCAGTCCTCACTAGAATTATCACACTAGAGTGGGTTCCCCAGGATAATAAGAGCATAGATCTGCTCTTAAACCGAGAGACCGATGAAGCCTTTTGGAGGTATAAGCTTGATCAACCTAACGAGGTAGGAATGATCACAATCTATGAGTTTAAAGATCCAGATACCCCAGGCAAAGTGACTTACCTAGACAATACTTCAGAGAGGGTCTTTGTGGTCATAGAGCATGGTAGGCATGCCTACACTTGGAAGGGTGAATTTGTTTTCTCCCAACCAAGATCTAATGTCTCTTATGGTCACCTAGGAGCACGAATGGCCCAAGCTCATGGAGCTCAAAGGGATAGGAGTCGAGATAGACCCGAAGTAAGTTTCACCAACCCGTTGGGAAGAGAAATATGAGAACAGAAACGGATAGAATAGAAACTGACAGACCTAGAGCCCCAAGAAACCAAAGAAATGTAGATGAATTCCCTCTACCAAGGCCCAGAGAGCACAGGAGGACTTTGAGACCTACACAGCTAGTTAAGCCCATGAAGAATTACTTCGATGGTACTGGAGACCCATATGATCATGTGGCTGAGTTTAGGCAAGTCTTGAGAGCTGAACAAGTTGAGGACCTATTCACACAGTACAATGCTTTTGGTCTAACCCTTAGGAACACCACCCTTACCTAGTTTCAACCACTAAATGAGAGACAATTAAGGAACATAGACCAACTTCTAGAGGCATTCATTACTGAATTCTCTAAGAGTGGCATATGGCATAACACTTCCTCACTGGTTCATAGCTTCAAGCAGACACCTCAAGAGACTGTTAGACTTGCACGAAGAAGGTTTAGGCAATACCTAGAGAGATGTCCTGTTTCGGAATTACCCACACCAGCCAAGCAAGTGGCTTTATTCCTAGATGGATTGCTAAGTACCAACCTGAGATCATATGTGTACTTAAAGGACACTAGGACCATAGAAGAGTGTGTATCCCAAGGAAGAGCTAGGGCGAGTGAAAGAATAACCATTCCTCCCCAGGAAGCTTATGTGCCTAACTCCACCGAACCAGATACCTCTTCTTCTATGAATAGGTATTCACCAGAATTCTTGCGAGAGATTCATGAAGAGAAATGGGCTAAAGAAAGTGAAGTTCCTCCTCCCATCGAACTTGTGGATGACTTTCATGATCAATTCCCAGAAGATATCCCTTCCATTTATGGAGAGCAGGAGAGCACCCAATCTCATGAGAGATTAGACTTCAAGTCTAACTCCTTACAGGAACTACCCCATTTCACAGACCCATGGGAAGCAAAGTCTACTTGCATGAGCACCCACGGTCATGGTAAGAAACGAAGACTCAGTCATACATAGGAACACGGAGGTGGTGAAGAACACTAAAGTGCATTGCAACCTCACTTTAGAAGAGCTACTCAAGGTTAGGCCAGAACTATGGAAGCATGTAGCCAATCAAGTGCCAGGAGTAGCAAAACCTCGTTCCCAGGTAGGATTTCACAGAAAAATGCCAGAAATACCCTTGGACAAGATAGGAGACATGAGTGAAGGAGAGGAAGGGAATACGTATCTTCCCATCACCCATCAAGGATACACAACCAAGGCAATTTTGGACTCAGGTGCAGGAGTTGCAATTGCTACCTCTTGCCTTTGGAAGCGTTGGGGCAAGCCAACACTCAAGCCAACGAGAATGAAATTGCAGATGGTCGATGGTCACATTGAGAGACCCTTAGGATTGCTAGAAGAAATCACTCTCACTACATGTGGTGTTGAGTTCGACCGTACTTTTGCTATATGTGACTTTAGCAAAAATCAGGCCTATGAGATGATTTTGGGAAGACCATTTATGTGACAGTTGCAAGTGGTATAGGATTGGGGAACCAATTCTTTGTACCTGCAACACTTATGTGTCACGACCAAAGTTAATCTCAAGGATTACTCTCATCGAGATGCCCCTCCCATCCAATGGAATCCCATCCATAGAGCTAAGGATGATACTGAGTCAGTGCATTCCATAGGATCAGGATCCTCATGAATGCATGAAGGCACTCACTTGTGGATGTGTAAAGTAGCAGTAGAAGAAGAGAAGAGAGAAAAAGCCAGAGAGATAGGTGTGAAGGGTGAAGGAGACCCATAGATCAATTCAAGACCCAACCTATGCACATGTAGTATTTCCTGACGAAGAATTTGAACCTCACGGTTGGGCGGAAATTCTAGTAACAATGGATGTAGCCATCAATGAAGAACAATGGACACCCCATTGTGATTAGGATGGCTATGACATTTTAGTCTTCTCAATAGAGCCAATCATGGGTGATTCGGTTCTTGAAGAATGTGATCCTAGCACTGATGCATTCGAAGATGCAAGTGATTCCGATCTAGAGTCAATCATTATGGACCCACCTTTTGCATCAGATGAGGAATACTTCTATGAAGTAGAAGTTCATCCTCAGAGATATGAAGAGATTACCAACGATGTGATGTTAACCACACAAGTGGCCACCAAAAGTGAAGGCAAGAAAAGGAAGAAGAGAGAAGTCACACGAGAAGAGGAAGAATCTTTGTTTGAGGTACCTGAAAATTTTGAGAAATATGAGATAGAAGAGAGGAGAGTCATGATAAGAATGCCTAAGTGTGAGACCCAATCAGGAGAGGCCTATGATAACAAAGAAACCACCAAGAAAATAGTTATATCCATAGAAGAAAGAGACGAGAGATGCACTTACATAGGACATGACCTGACAAAAGAAGAAGAAGAGCAAGAGTTGTTAGCTTTGCTTAGAGAATACAAAGATGTATTCCCTTGGAGTTACAAAGACTTGAAAGGTGTAGACCCTGACATATGCTCACACATGATTCCCATGACCTCAGATGCCAAACCCTCTAAACAGAAGCCATACACATACAACAATAACTATGCTGCCAAAATCAAGGAAGAGATAGACAGATTGGTGGAAGTTGGGTTCATCTATGAAATCGAGCACACTGAATGGGTATCACCCATTGTAGTGGTGCCCAAGAAGAATGGAAAGTTACGTGTGTGCATTAACTTGAAGAAGGTTAATGCAGCCACTATCCGAGATAACTATCCGCTTCCTATCACTGAGCATCTGCTAGAACAAGTAGTAGGCAAGGAAGTGGATAGCTTCATCGATAGATTTTTCGGCTACAATCAAGTAGCCATTGCTCCAGAAGATCAGCATAAGACAGCTTTTTCCACACAATGGGGCATATTTGCCTTTCGAGTAATGCCATTTGGTCTTACCAATGCGCCAGCTACCTTTCAAAGGTTGATGTGCCATGTATTTAAAGAATTCTTGAGGAAGAATTTAGAAGTCTATGTTGACGATCTCTGTGCTCATTCAAACATTAGGTAGACACACATACCTGGACTCAGACAAATCTTTGACAAATGTAGAGAATATCAAGTCTGCTTGAACCCAGAAAAGTGTGTTTTCATGGTCAAGCAAGGCAAGATTCTAGGACGCATAGTGTCAAAGAATGGCATATCCATGGATGAGGAGAAAGTGAGAGCCATTTCAGAACTAGCTAGGCCAAGGAATGTCAAGGAGGTACAGGCTTTCATGGGGCATTGTGGCTATTATCGCCAATTCATTCATATGTATGCCATCATTGCAAAGCCCCTGTATGATCTAATGACTAACTTTGAGTGAATTGATGAATGTGAGAACTCTTTCAATGAGCTTAAACGAAGATTATGTTCAACACCAATCTTGACCACACCAAATTGGAACAAACCCTTTCATGTTCAAATGGATGAATCCAATTATGCTATTGGATGTGTACTCGCATAGCCTACTGGTGAAGGTAATATGGATCTTCCAATTGCCTATGCTACTAGACAATTAAATGCAGCTGAACGAAATTATACCACTACCGAACGAGAAGGATTAGGCATGGTATATGCGATTAAAAAGTTTGAACACTATTTGCTTGCAAATAAGTTTAAATTTTTTTACTGATCATCAAGCATTGTTGTACTTGGTAAATAAACCATGCAATACAGGTAGATTGGTGAGATGGTTTCTTTTGCTAATGGAATACGACTTTGAGGTTGTGGTGAGGAAAGGCAAGACTCATTTGAGAGCAGATCATCTCTCTAGGCTCACATCTAGAGAGGCCCCACAAGGACTATGAGATGACCTTCTTGATGCTTACTTGTTTAATTTGGAAGTTGTACCTCAGTGGGCTAAGCCATTAGTGCCATTATTGACATACGAGCCTAATCACCCAGTAATAAACACACAAGATAGGGAGGTAGTAAAAGCCCAAAAGTACCATATCATGGCGAGAAGTATGTACAAGCATACAAATCTAGGAATATTGTCTTGTTGTGTGGAAGAGGATGAGTATGCTAAATGGTTGCAACTAGCACATGTAGGTGCATTAGAGTAACACTACTCAAGGCAACAAACCCTACAGACACTAAGGAGACTCGGAGTGCATTGGCCAACTATGGAAGCAGATGTTCATAATGTTGGAGTTTATTGACCTCCAAAGTATAGCAGGAAGTAGGTGGAACCCCCTAGGAACAAGTTGACCTTCTCACAAACTTCATCATAGAAAACCAGTCATGCTTGCAGAGCTTACTACTCTCTACTCACTCAAAAGTTTTTGAAACTGTTTTAACCACATATACTAGAGACCAAGAGCTTTCCAATGAACCAAAGAACACTCAATTTGGATAAATACTCAATGAGCTATGACCTCTGCAATATGCAGCTTTAATGGAGACCTTGAAACAGAGATGAACCTGAGGACATACATCACTTGCAGAGACTACTGCTCTTAACTCACAACTCCAATGAATCTGAAAATTTGCAGAATACAAATAGACTTGTAGAGCTTTCTAACAAGCCAAAGAACACATGATTTGGATACATACACAGGGAGATATGACCTCTGCAAGTTGGATGTTTAATGGAGACCTTCAGCAGGGATAAAAAACAGAGAACACACACTACTTGCAGAGAGTGTTGCTCTCAGCTCACAAATCCAATTATTATGAAAATTGGTACTATGAAAGTAGACAAGCAGAGCTTTCAAATGAGCTATCAAACATGTAATTTGGATATATAATGAGGGAGATACAAGCTCTGCAAGCTCTGCATACAAGAACTAGAGTAGCATAGAGATACTCTCTTGGACATCCCACAAGATCACGACTTTTCTCCTCTTTTTATAGCATGGGAAACTAATCTAAAACCTTCCTAATACATCTAAATTCGTGGTAGACACTTGGATGGAGGTATTACATGACTCAAGTGCTCAAATAAGCAAAGTATTGATGGACTTTGAGAACTAGCCACATCGACCTTCCACTAGGACACCACTGAAGCTCCCTTGTGACTCACTAATTTGACTCACCATGTTCTAGAACTCACGTGGTATTTTTGCTACATTTTATGAATAATATGAGCCTTCTTGAAGTATTTGAAGACTTCCCAAAGGTATTTACATAATTTGAAACTTGTACCCTACATAAAACAAATGTTCGCAACATTCTCCCCCTCAAGTTTCAAAGGGTATTTCCTTCATGCCAAGAATATAGTTGAATCTTTGAAGCTTTGGTCCATCCAAGGATTTGGTGAAGATATCTGCAACTTGATCCTTTGTTCCAACAAAAGAAACCTGCACTTCATTGTTCATGGCCTTCTCTCGAACATAATGATAGTGAACCTCTTATGCTTTGTTCTAGCATGAAAAATAGGATTTGAGGTCATATGAATGCTGCTCAAGTTATCCCCATATATCAGTGGTACATCAACCTGCACATACAAGTCATGAAACAACTTTTTAAACCACATAACCTCAGTAGTAGCCAATGCTAAACCTCTATACTCAGCCTCTGTAGAAGATAAAGCAACTGTAGGCTGTTTCTTTGAACTCCATGTTAATGTCTTGTTTCCTGCTATTACCACATATCCACTTGTGGATCTTCTGTCATCTTTGCTTCCAGCCCAATCTGCATCACTAAAAACTTTAAGAGTTAGATCAGCATCATGACTATAAAATAATCCTTCGTTCATGGTACCTTTCAAATACCTAAGCACTCTTTTCGCTGCATACATATGAGGCACTCTAGGTTCATGCATAAACTGTGACAATACTCCCACTGCATAACATATATCAGGTCTAGTTTTTGTTGCATAAATCAAAGATCCTACCATGGATCTATATACATTCATATCATGCAACTCATCACCTTCCTTTGCACTCAGCTTTACATTACATTCCATTGGAGTAGAAACAAATTTACATTCCTGCATACCAAACCTTTTCAGCATATCACATATATACTTTCTTTGTATCAACCACATACCTTCATCGCTATACACAATTTCAATCCCAAGAAAGTATCTGAGCAAACCAAGATCTGAAATTTTAAATTCCTTTCCCAAATTACCTTTTATCTCATCAATTGCTTTTGCATCATTCCCTGTAATTAACAAGTCATCCACATAAATGCATACATAGACACACATGCCATCTACATGTTTTACATAAAGTGAAGGATCAGCATGACTCGCTGTGTATCCTTGCAGCATAAGATACTTTACCAACCTTGCATTCCATGCTCTAGGTGCCTGCTTAAGACCATACAATGCCTTCTTTAACCTGCATACATGATTAGGATATTTTGCATCCACATAACCATCTGGTTGTGACATATACACTTCTTCATTTAACTCACCATTAAGAAAGGCATTCTTTATATCGAGTTGATATATATTCCACCTTTTACTTGCAGCTAAAGCCAACAAAGTTCTCACCGTTGCCATTTTTGCTACTGGACTAAATGTTTCCTCATAGTCCACACCTTGAGTTTGATTATATCCTTTTGCTACAAGTCTAGCCTTATATCTAGACACACTACCATCACTATTTCTTTTAATCTTAAAAACCCACTTGCAACCAATTACCTTTTGCTTTGGTGTACTTGGAACTAAATTCCAAGTCTTGTTATCCTGTAGTGCTTCCATTTCTTCTCTCATTGCTTTCTCCCACTTTTCATCTCCTTTGGCCTCATCATAACATGTGGGTTCATTTTCGTGCTCAACTTTTGTCATAAAAGCATAATGAGTATTCATGAAAGATTCATAAGTATACCTTTGAGGTTGCTTACTTACTCTTGAAGTTCTTCTTACCTCCAATGTAGATGCTCTTCCTTTCTTATTAGGAACCTTTGATGATTCTCCATACTCACATACATCACTAATTTCCTCTCCTTCATCATTAACTTCAACAAGTTTGAGTTTACCTTTACTTTTAACACTTGGAGGTGACTCTTGCCTTAATCTTCCATTGAAAGGTGATCCTCTTTCTTCATCTAGACCACTCCTTTCATCATTTAAACTTCCTGATGGCTGAACTATGCATTCATCTCCTTCAACCACACCTTCTTCATTTTCATCCATGACCTGCAAACAATTCTTATCTGCATACCATGAAAGTGATTCATCAAAGTTTACATCTCTTGACACAACAACCTTATTGGTATGAGGATTATAGCATCTATATCCTCTTTGAGTATCTGCATAACCAATAAATATACATTTTTCTGATTTTGCATCAAGTTTAGATCTCACCTCACTAGGTACATGTACATAACATACACAACCAAATACTTTCAAATGACTTACACTTGGTTTCCTTCCATGCCATACCTCATATGGTGTCAAATGATGAACTCCAGCAGTCGGAACTCTATTCATAATGTAAACACTTGTGCTAACAGCTTCAGCCCAAAAATAATTAGGCAAACACATATCATTAAGCATACTTCTAGATGCTTCTGCTATGATTCTGTTTCTTCTTTCTGCGACTCCATTTTGTTGTGGAGTATACCTGCATGTAACTTCTCTTTTGATACCTTCATCATACAAAAAATCAGTAAAAGCTTGAGAGAAATACTCTCCCCCTCCATCAGACCTTAGCTTCTTAATATACCTTCCTGTTTGCTTTTCAACATATGATTTGAACTTCTTGAAACAATCAAAGACCTCACTCTTATGTTTAATGAAATACACAAATGTCATTCTACTATGATCATCAATGAATGATACATAGTACTTATTACCAATCAAGGATGCCTCTTTAGTAGGTCCCCACACATCTGTGTGTATGAGATCTAGCAAACCATCACTTACATAACTTGAATGCTTGAAAGGTTGTCTACTCTGCTTACCCATTTGACATGCTTCACAAAGATGCACCATATGTTGCTTAGTAAGATCAGGTAATCCTTCAACAATCCTCTTCTTTGATAGCTCCTTTAACCTGTGTACATTCATGTGTCCAATCCTTTTGTGCCATAGATCAAGCTCTGCTATTCGATGCATACCATAAGAGAAATAGTTTGTATGATTTGGGTTTACCTTGAATGTAAACAATCTACCTTGTTTTTGACCTCTAGCAATTAACCTCCTTTGCTTTGGATCCTCAATGAAGCAACCTGCATGATTAAATCTCACTTGTAGACCTTTTTCTACCATTTGACCAACCGACATCAAATTCTTAGTGATTGTTGGCACATAAAGTACATCCTTCAAGCAATTTGTCTTGCTCTTATCCTGCATAACAACATCTCCAACCTGCATAATCTTATGTGTTGTATCATCTCCTGTTTCAACATGACCTTTACATGACGGATTATGCATATTAGAAAACCATGAAGCATCATGAGACATGTGATTAGAACAACCACTATCTACATACCATACATCACTATTGGAATTCATCTTAGTTTCTACATTCATCATAAGAAGAGAATCATAATCATCACTTTTACCTTCAACTGTATAATTTCCTTGTTGTTTACCTCTTCTTGAATAGCCTCCTCTTCGATTACCACCTTGATTATTTTCATTTTGATAACAATCTTTGGCATAGTGTCCATACCTTCCACATATATAGCAATCGTTCTTATTATCTTCACTCCTTTGTCTTTGGTTGTAGTTGTAGTAGCCTCTCGTACCTCTAGCGCTTGATCTTCCTCTTCCTCTTGTGTTGAAGAAGCCACTTGAAGTCCTTTGATCATCGATCCTTCTTCCTCGACCTCTATTTGAACCTCTTCCACCTCTGTTTCCACCTCTTGATGATCCTACATAAAGAGCTTGTCCTTGAGATCCTTTTTGATTTGAAGTAGAACCATTTAGATTCATCTCCTCCGTGACCATGAGGGCAATAAGTTGATCAAAATCTGGTAATTCTCCTCTGACATAAACTGAAGTAATGAAGGGTTTCCATCTCTCATCATCTTTGAGTCCGTTGAGAGTATGTGCAACCAAGTCGTCGTCCTCCACATGAGCTTGAATTGATCCTAGTTGATCTGCAATCTCTTTAACTTTCAATATGTAATCATTGACCGATGTCCTTGTATCTTTCTTTATGTTATTCAACTCATTTTTGAGTTGAATCTTCCTTGCTCTTGTTCCTGTAGCATACAACCTTTCCAATGCAAGCCAAACATCTCTACTTGTGTCTAGATCTTGTATGTGTCCTACCATTGAATCTTGAATATTTTGTGATAAAATGAATATAACCCTTTTGTCTCTCTCATTCCAAAGTCTAAACTCCCTCAATTGTTGCTGATTTGGGTCCTCTGGTAATGTGGGTTTGATATCTGTGCCGTCAATCAAACCATACAAGCCTCTACCTTGCAAGTATGCTGTGATTCTAAACTTCCATGCCTGATAATTGGTCTTATCAAGCTTCTCTATTTGTGCATGTTGGTCTCCCATAATACAAATGCTAAGCTTCCTCCTTTAAGCCTCCTTTCCAATGTGTGTGATGAGAAGAAATATAATATTTACCTTGTAAATGAGGTATGTGCACCTTTCTTTGCTTGGATGTTGCTTCAGATGCCTCCTTGCAATCTTCTTCTACCTTTGTGTAGTGTTGATGATGAACTGCTTCTTTGATAGCTTCAAATTCTTCGTCAAGGTATGATAACCTTCTCCAAGCCTCCAAGTACTTGCTCTGATACCAATGTTGGAGTTTATTGACCTCCAAAGTATAGCAGGAAGTAGGTGGAACCCCCTAGGAACAAGTTGACCTTCTCACAAACTTCATCATAGAAAACCAGTCATGCTTGCAGAGCTTACTACTCTCTACTCACTCAAAAGTTTTTGAAACTGTTTTAACCACATATACTAGAGACCAAGATCTTTCCAATGAACCAAAGAACACTCAATTTGGATAAATACTCAATGAGCTATGACCTCTGCAATATGCAGCTTTAATGGAGACCTTGAAACAGAGATGAACCTGAGGACATACATCACTTGCAGAGACTACTGCTCTTAACTCACAACTCCAATGAATCTGAAAATTTCCAGAATACAAATAGACTTGGAGAGCTTTCTAACAAGCCAAAGAACACATGATTTGGATACATACACAAGGAGATATGACCTCTGCAAGTTGGATGTTTAATGGAGACCTTCAGCAGGGATAAAAAACAGAGAACACACACTACTTGCAGAGAGTGTTGCTCTCAGCTCACAAATCCAATGATTATGAAAATTGGTATATGAAAGTAGACAAGAAGAGCTTTCAAATGAGCTATCAAACATGTAATTTGGATATATAATGAGGGAGATACAAGCTCTGCAAGCTCTGCATACAAAAACTAGAGTAGCATAGAGATACTCTCTTGGACATCCCACAAGATCACGACTTTTCTCCTCTTTTTATAGCTTGGGAAACTAATCTAAAACCTTCCTAATACATCTAAATTCATGGTAGACACTTGGATGGAGGTATTACATGACTCAAGTGCTCAAATAAGCAAAGTATTGATGGACTTTGAGAACTAGCCACATCGACCTTCCACTAGGACACCACTGAAGCTCCCTTGTGACTCACTAATTTGACTCACCATGTTCTAGAACTCACGTGGTATTTTTGCTACATTTTATGAATAATATGAGCCTTCTTGAAGTATTTGAAGACTTCCCAAAGGTATTTACATAATTTGAAACTTGTACCCTACATAAAACAAATGTTCGCAACACATAAGTTGTGTATAGAATGTCCAATCTGTCGTATTAGACCACCTGTGGAGCATGCTACACTGTATCAAGTGTCTCTAATACCAGATTGGAGTGAACCATTGGTAGCTTTCTTGAGGACGAAAACATTCCCTCAAGATATGACATTGGCTAGACAAAGAAGTCTAGAACAAGAAGCCCTAGATTACTCACTCATTGGTGATAATCTATACAAGCGTGGAAAAGATGGATATCTTAGATTATGTGTCCATGAGAGTGAATATCTGAAGCTCTTGGAAACTGCTCACCAAGGTGTAGCAGGAGGACACTTTGGACTAGATAGAGTGATTAACCTATTTGCAAGACTTTGGTGGCCAACCCTTCACATGGATTCACATACCTATGTGAAGATGTTTCTCCCCCCATTCATCATTCAACTATAAGGGAGGAAGAAGAGCCCAACACAGAAATACACGATCCGGCTATTGCAGAACTAAGCCGACCTAAGAGGGCACTACTGGAGTCCCAGCTTATGGACAATTTGAAGAACAAGTGGTCAAGGTAATGAAAGAGGAAAACATTGAAAGTAAGAGCCTGGAACAAATTTTGAAACCATTCAATAAACCTTATGGACTACTTAAAGAAGAAACACGATAGTATATAAAGAAGACCACCAATAAAGAACCAGATAGCGATCTGCAATTCAATCTGTAGACATTCACATATACACAAGAAGAATTTGACAAGGTAGATCCTATCTAGAGATGCAAGTTTTTGGAAAAGAATCCTACGTTAAGGGTACACTAAGAGTCATCACCATACGTGCTTCAAGTGAATCCATCTTTTTGCCCAGTACCTCGACGATGCTCCTGGATGCAATTTTGGGAAGCACAGTGCCAGGGTAGCTTAAATAATCAATGGCTAAATTATCCGCTATTACCTAGTCTTCCATGCAGCTATCTACCGACCGAGGAATACATGGTGCGGATGATAGAATTTTGGCTCTCCAGATATGCCACAGTACCAGACTTAGCCATCAAAATGACAAACAAAATTTTGAGTATGCTTCTTACAGTATAAGGGTATTTCAACACACGCAATATACCTTTTTGAACCTCATCGAAATTAACGAGGGAGCAGATGCCCTAATTTTTTATCTATCTACCACCCCTAGTCCTTTAACAATCATGGAAATATACTCAAGACTTATGTTTTTGTCAAGTCCATACATGCAAACATTCGAAGAAGCATTCTTTACATGGTTTTTTGAAATGGACTCGGAGATCTTTGTAAAAAATGTCTTCCAACTTAAATGCACGACTAGTGGCCTACGAATTAAGCTTTTTTGAAGATCATAGATAGATACTAGATGATGGAGTAAAGAAAAATCAATGGGAGGAACTGATGATATGTCAAGCAAATTCGCTTAATCATAGAGAGCAAAAAGTCATACAAAATTATACATGTCGTAACAAAAAGCCTATCAAGGACGACAGAGTTCAGGAGGAGGGACGTGTGGAAGGAGATTCAAGCAAGAAGAGAAGAAGAAGAAGAAGATCAAAGAATAAAGCAGCTCACTAAAGAAGAACCACCCACTGCCCAAAGCCCCACAGGGCACGCATCAGGCTACAACGCAAAAGGATGAGGTCCTGAAGATTGGAAATAAAGAACAACATCCATGACCTTTCAAGGGAAGTTGCACGCAGCTTCCTCATCCACAAGGTGTGTGTGGTGGAAAGAAGTAAACAGGCTCCAAGCAATACAATAGGATGAGATGTGTGAAGACAAAGACATGTCAAAAGACCAAAAGCTAGAAAGAGGCCGAGGATGAAAAGGTGAAGCGGGTGACTAAGAGTATCACATTCTTAGCCATCGATGGCATGCATGGCAACCCAACTTAACACAATAACCCAGATTTATGAATGTAAGGAATACCAAGGGGATCACAGAAGCAAAGGACTTAGTTCGGATAAAGTAACAAATTGTCTGACAATCCTTATCGCTTTCTCGACCACTGGATGCATGTACTTAGGAGCTATAGACAAGCTGCAAACAAAAGAAAAAAGCAAAGCCTGTCAAGGGACGAAAGAGACAAAGAGGGGAGAGTGTTGTGGAGAAAAGAGGCACAAAAGAGGAGCCCCAAAATTTTCAAATTAATGAGCACAAATTTTCTTCTTCAAAATTCTATGAAATTCCCTCGAAGCCATGTAAATGCACTAGAGGAGTCTTTTAGATGTTTAAGCCCCAAATCCTTGTAACATAACTCTTGTAAACTAATAGAAAATTAGAGATTAGTTAATAAAGTGTCGGTCTCTTCTATGAAAGGACCATTTTTAGGGCACATGTATATGAGTCACTTTGTGACTCTTGTAAGAGACCTTTTTCCATTGTGAAGAATTGAAGAAGATTTTCAAATTTGCTTCTTTCCTACTGATTTCCTCCTCCTCCATGATCTTTTGTGTGTGTAATGCTTCGAATTGTGTGTAGGACTATTATCTATCACTTCCCATCACTTTTGAACTATTGTAGTGTGTGTGTGAGTCATTACGAGTTGTGGAGTGAGTGTTGGTGTTTCCCACCATTCACTATTTTGCTCATAACTTGAAGAACGTTTGTCAAATTCAAGTGAAAATACCACCATAGATGCGTCTCGTCGAGGGCTTTGAAAGGAACCTAGTATTGGCCATATTCGGAGTTTGGAGCCAAGGGAAAAGTTGGAATTTGTGCTTACTGTTGTAATTGGTATCGTTGCATGCATTTTCATATGCAATGTAGCTTAGCCACTTCACTTTCCATGATGTGTGCACATGCCTTCATATGCAATGTAGCTTAGCCACTTCACTTTCCATGATGTGTGCACACGCCTTCATACACTTGGTTCATACAGTTCCTCGGATTGATAATTAAACGTGTATCGATCCACCACTATATGCACTTATGGGGCGACTGAAGTAGTTAAGTCTTTTCATATGCAATGTAGCTTAGCCACTTCACTTTCCATGATGTGTGCACATGCCTTCATACACTTGGTTCATATGGTTCCTTGGATTGATAATTAAACGTGTATCGATCCACCACTATATGCATTTATGGGACGATTGAGATTTAGTCTCATCGACACGAGTCCCTAAGGCTTCACAACTTAGGTACACAATGTGTGTACAAGTGCATGAATCTTGTGTGCTTCTCCCCTTCATCTTCACTCATTTCAGTTGTTCACAATTGTCATATCATCCTCACATCTCCATGGGTTTAAAATTATGAGGTGAAGGTCCTTAATGTGTGTTGGCATCATATGGGAAGAAGCAAGTATGGGAATGCATGCAGATCTAGCACTAAAGCAACCCATTAAATTTTTCCAATCCTTACATTGGTATAAAAGTGATTCTCATCACTGACAACCATTAATAAATACCATTTCATCTTTTTGTAGCTCCATTTTGTGCAAGCCGAGGAGTCCTCGAGCTTGGGAGCCTTAGAAGTAATTGTCTACTAATTTTCACATTTTTTAGACCTCGTTTGGGCCCTCAAATAAGCCTTGGAACCTAATTTTTAACTAAGCCGGACACTAGGTCTGGACAGGGCCAAAGCTAGTCAAAAACTATAAACAGAGCTAGAGAGCTCATTTTTGGGGCTAGCTTCTTGTAGTTTTGAGCTTGTATGAGAACTTTTTGGCAATAGAGTGATTCCATTGTCTTACTCTCTTTGTTCTTGCCGTGTGTGCGCGTGTGTGTGAATGTGTGTGCATGTTGGTGTGCTTCTCACTCACACATTTGTGCCTTCACTTGCTCGAGGTCTTCATACCATCCTCATGTCTTCCCGGATTGACATTAAAGGAGGTGCTACTCATCACTGAGCTACACCAAATTTTGGCGCCGTTGCCGGGGATTCGAGCTTTGAGGACGAGCGTGTGATGGTAAGACATAGAGAGGATGCGTTGGAATGGTAAGTAGTAGGTAATTTTCGTGTTTTTTTCTCCATCTCCATCTCCATCTCCACCTCCATCTCCATCTCCTTCTCCACTTCATATTCCCTCTTCCTTGTCATTCTCGTCATTTGCTTTGTGTGAGTTTGAGAGAGAGTGACTATGCATTGTTGTTTTGTGTGTTTTTGCATGTTTCTTGTAGGTTTCAGCATCCTCACCATCTCCAACAAGCTCAGCAGGTACAGAACTTCTCTGCGCAAGCCCCGAGGCGTCAATCTCGAGCTATCGCAACACACCGAAAAACTAACCCTATCACAATTCTGAGTGCACCATGACACTGCGCAGGCTGAGAGCTCCTAGAATCACTAGCTTGTCAGAAAAATTCACCATATCCCGGTCTATTGCGACACACCGAGGTATCGCGACACACCGACCTATTGCGACACACCGAGGTATCCCGACACACCAAGGTATCGCGACACACCGAGGTATCGCGACACACCGATGTATGGCGACACACCCAAGTATCACGACACATCGACCTATCGCCACACACCCGTCTATCGCGACACACACACCTATCGTGATACACCCATCTATCGTGACACACCCAAGTATCACGACACACCAACCTATCATGACACACCCGTCTATCACGACACACCCACCTATCACGAAACACCCATCTATCGCGACACTCCCGTCTATCGCGACACATTCGTCTATCGCGACACACCCGTCTATCGCGACACACCCACCTATCGCGACATCCCATCTATCGCGACACTCCCGTCTATCCCGACACACCCATCTATCGCGACACACCCACCTATCGTGACACACCCATCTATCGTGACACTCCCGTCTATTGCAACACACCCATCTATCGCGACACACCCATCTATCGCGACACACCCATCTATCATGACACTCTCGTCTATCGCGACACACCCGTCTATCGCGACACTCCGACCTATCGCGACACACCCACTTATCACGACACATCGACCCGAGCTATCGCGATACACAGGCCTCACAAATAATTTTTTTTGGAGTGTAATAATTGATTGACTTCGGATAATTTTTGGGCTTGATTTCTAACATATTGGGACTACCTTAGAGCCTTAGAAGTGGGCAAAATATGGGGAAAATCATAAAAAATTTTTGAACCTCGAGAGCCTGTTTTGAACCCTAAATGCCTGAAAAGTCATAACTTCCTCATACGAAATCCGTTTGGAGTGATCTTAGGCTTGTTGGAAAGCTCATGGGGAGTACTACCAAAATTTCCACTGGTTACAGTAAAACTAATGTTAGGATTATTAGATAGGGTATTTTGAAGTTGACCATACCCAAGGGTAGGAAAGCTGGGGAATCTATAGAATTATCTTCCACAAAGCCAAAGAACAAGTTGATCTATGAATTGCATGAATGAGTTTGGTCTATTGTGTTTTTTAAATGGAAATCTTGAGCTAACATTGGGACTTTTACAGGTCCATTGAGAGCAATCGAAGGACAATCCAAGCAAGAGTAAGTGCAAGCTTGGGAACCGGCTTCCTGGACACACAAGGACAACCTAGGAAGAAGCCTTAAGGTTGGGAATTCTCAACACCCTTTGTCAATTCCTAGCTTAGGCTAAGTACGACCTAGGTGTGGTGATTAATTAGGGTTACGTCAGGCACAAATCAAGTCTAAGAGAACTAATCAACTAAGTACAAGCATTAGGTAGATCTTAAGTGCAAAAACTCTAAGGGACAAAAGTAAACTTGATTCGACCAATTATCAAGTGCGAAATTCACTTCAGTACTCCTGACGACGTGATTTCAAACAAAGGCTTAACAAAATATTCAACTAAAAAGAACAAAGTGATTGGTACAAATTAACTTGCAACGAGAGGGTACTTCGGACCAAGGGGTAAGATAAACCAGGCATATGAACCTTAGGTCAGGAAGACACCTAGGCTGAGATAGGCAAAGCCTCATATCTTCTGAAGCTAGTGTCAATCACACTGCTAGGACTTGGGCCCAGTAGTTGAGTGATTACCCATACACTCCCAGATCAGAAACAAGTGATTCTGAGATGTCCTATAACATGGAGAGACCAATAGGTAGTTCAGGGGTGGCGTACCTAGAAAAGCTAGGACCTTACAAGACTCAATTGGAATACATCAGGACTAATCATCTAGGTGATCGCATCTACGAAGACAACCAAAGAAGATCTGTGGTCCAGATTAAGAACCCCGATCAACCCCATGGACTAGAACACCCGATAGTCAAGTTCGAGAATGGAGCATACCTAGATAAAGAAGGGACTATTTATGTAGTCACCACCCTTTCAGTTAGAATAGACGAGTTCGGGAATGTGATCGCAGAGAGCGACATGGGTGACATAGAGCAAGGGAACTTAAGGAGAGAGCCGGGGACTCCCCGTGGCAAATCAGTCCTGACTAGAATCATCACACCAGAGTGGGTTCCCCAAGACAATAAGACTATAGAATTGCTTTTAAACCGAGAAACCGATGAGGCTTTTTGGAGGTATAAGCCTACCCAGCCTCATGAAGTAGGAGCTCACAATTTATGAGTTTAAAGACCCTGATATTCCAGGCAAAGTAACCTACCTAGACAATACGTCAGAGCAGATCTTTGTGTCTCAGAGCATGGGAGACATGCCTACACTTGGAAGGGTGAATTTGTTTTTCCCCAACCTCAGTCCAATGTGTCCTACAACCACCAAGGAGCTAGGACCTCCCAAGATCATGGAGCTCAAAGAGATAGAAGTAGAGACATACCTAAGGTAAGCTTTGCCAACCCCCTGGGAAGAGAAAGGATGAGAACAGAAACGGATAGAGACGAAACCGAGAGACCTAGAACCCCAAGGAACCAAAGAAATGCTGATGATTTCCCTTTTCCAAGGCCGAGAGAGCACACTAGGACCCTGAGGCCAACTCGGCTGGTGAAGTCCATGAAGAACTATTTCGATGGCAAAGGAGACCCATACGATCATGTAGCTGAATTTAGACAAGTCTTGAGAGCTGAACAAGTGGAGGACCTATTCATGCAATACAATGCTTTTGGTCTAACCCTTAGGAACACTACCCTTACATGGTTTCAACCCCTGAAGGAGAGGCAGTTTAGGAGCACATACCAACTTTTAGAGGCTTTTGTCACTGAGTTCTCTAAGAGTGGCATACGGCATAATACCTCCTCCCTGATTCATAGCTTTAAGCAAACACCTCAAGAGACCGTCAAACTGGTAGGAAGACGGTTTAGGAAATACTTAGAGAGGTGCCCAATGCCTGAGTTACCCACACCAGCCAAGCAAGTGGCTTTGTTCTTCGATGGATTGTTGAGCACCAAGCTCAGGTCATATGTGTATCTGAAGGACCCTAGAACTATAGAAGAATGCGTGCACATGTGCATAGACATTGAGGATAATCTAGGCGAGGAGTTGGAGGTATCAAAAATCTACAAGGATTCGGATAGCTCTAGCAGCCTTACGTCTGGTCAATCCACATCTATTGAGGAACTTGCAGAGAGGGTAGCTCAAAAACTAGGTGTCTCTAGCAAACAAATCCCTAGATTTGCCCCAGTGAGGAGATGTTATACTTGTGGCGGTGACCATATGGCGAATGTATGTCGCATTATGGCTCAACCCCAAGTGAATCCTAATAGCCAGTACTGCACCATAGAACGGAGGTACACCAATCACACCGCGCAAGATTGCCCATACAATAAGCAAGCAGTTAGGCAAACGTACCCTCAACCATACCCTCAACAAGGAAGATACCAGAACCAGTACCCACCTCAACAATATGGTAGACCACAGCAACCCTATCAAACCCAACAAAGGCCTCAACCCGTGTTAGTGCAACAACCCCCTGCTCCAACCAATGTGATTCCAATAAAGTACACAGCTGCAGAAGAGAATCTGAATAGAGCCATAATGCCAGTGACACCACTGCTTTCTGAAAGTGATCTTGGTGATCATAGTTTTGAGTCTACTCACATTGAAAGCCCGCAAGCTTATTACATGCATTCACCTGAGCATGACGAGTCATACTATTATGAGGACTCGAGTGAACCTAGTGGGGAGCCTGAGTATGCAAATGTCATGTACACAAACCCCAACTCTAGACCTCAACCTAGGCAGGTACGGCCGCCATTTCCTAGAGGACCATGCTTCAGATGTCAGGGAGATCACCTCATACATGATTGTCCACTGCCTGCCCCTACACAACCCCAATCAGTGACAATTCAGGGCTTCTGTCAAGATTGCGAAAAAGAGCATCTCTTACGAGATTGCCCGAAGAACCCCAATAACCTACCAAAAATCACTCCTATCAACGTCATTGGACTAGTAGTAGACTCTACAGGAAGTGTAACTTCCACTGCCCCAGTGCATGTGGTCACTAGAGCTCAAGCCTTGCAACAAACTCAAGGAGTAGGGCAGGAAAAGAGTTCTAAGGTTAGTGAGACAGAGAGTATAACCAAGAAAAGGACGAGAGCATGGAGAGATAGCCCGGAGAGAATGAAAAGACAATGGTCAGAGAAAATGAGCGAACTTGAAGAAAGCTTGAGAGAAACCAAAGCAAAGATAAGTGAACTCGCATCTCAAAACCACTCTCACACTACCCCACCACCATCCTTTCCACCTCCCACCAACCCATCACTTTCCATTCCCCAACTTTCTAATCCACTACACATAACCCACCCACCACCCAGAGTAGGATCAGTCCTAGCCGATCCCACTCTTGAGGATCTAGACATGATGCTTAAAGCATATAAGGCCAGAATCCAAGAAGGGCCAAATGTGACAGATCATGATAAATGTTACCCTAGAGCCGATCTAGAAATAGAGAGAACAAAACTTTGTGCTAAGATGGTAGAATTGGTGCAAGCTATGTTTGAACCCAATCGCTTGTTCAATGGCTCTAGCTCCACTAGAACACCATTGCATTTTGATGGTCTATTAGATAGATTTGAAAGGCTACTTGCAAAGTCTGGAAATGGAGCCTCCTCCCAGCTTAAGGAGAGTGCAAGTGATAGAATAAGCATTCCTCCCCAGGAAGCTTATGTGCCTAACTCCACTGAACCCGACACCTCTTCTTCTATGAATAGGTATTCACCAGAGTTCTTGAGAGAGATTCAAGAAGAGAAGTGGGCAAAGGAAAGTGAAGTCCCTCCTCCCATTGAACTTGTGGATGACGCACATGATCAATTCCCACAGGACATCCCTTCTATTTATGAAGAGCAGGAGAGTGCGCAATCTCATGAGAGATTAGATTTTGAGTCTAATTCCTTGCAAGAGTAACCACATTTCACAGGCCCATGGGAAACTAAGTCAACATGCATGAGAGCGCCCACGGTCATGATAAGAAACAAAGATTCGATCATACCTAGGAATACAGAAGTAGTAAAGAACACTAAAGTGCAGTGCAACCTCACTTTAGAAGAGCTACTCAAGGTTAAGCTTGAATTGTGGAAACATGTGGCCAAACAAGTGCCAGACGTAGCGAAATCGTGTTCCCAGGTAGGATCTCATAGAACAGTGCCATTGGATAAGATAGGAAACATGAGTGAAGGAGAAGAAGGAAATACCTATCTCCCAGTTACCCATCAGGGATACACAACCAAGGCAATTTTGGACTCAGGTGCAGGAGTTGCAATTGCTACCACTTCCCTATGGAAGCGTTGGGGCAAGCCAACACTCAGGCCAACGAGAATGAAATTGCAGATGGTCGATGGTCATATTGAGAGGCCCTTAGGATTTCTAGAAGGAATAACTCTCACTACATGTGGTGTTGAGTTCGAGCATACTTTTGCTATCTGCGACTTTAGCAAAAACCAAGCCTACGAAATGATTTTGGGAAGGCCATTTATGCGGCAATTGCAAGTGGTACAAGATTGGGGAAACAATTCATTGTACTTGCAACACCTAGGTGTTACAACCAAAGTCAATCTCAAGGATTACTCTCGTAGAGACGTACCACCTATTCATTGGAATCCCATCCATAGAGCCAAGGATGACACGGAGTCTTTGCACTCCATAGGATCAGGATCTTCATGGATGCATGAAGACACCCACTTGTGGATGTGTAAAGTTGCAGTAGAAGAGGAGACAAGAGAAAAGGCCCGAGAGATAGGTGCGAAGGAAACTCATAGATCGGTTCAAGACCCAGCCTATGCACCTGTCGTATTCCTTGATGAAGAATTTGAACCTCACGACTGGGCAGAGATTTTAGCAACAATGGATGTAGCCATCAATGAAGAACAATGGACACCCCACTGTGACAAGGATGGCTATGACATTTCAGTCTTCTCCATAGAGCCAATCATGGGAGACTCAATTTTAGAAGAATGCGAACCTAGCCCTGCTGCATTTGAGGATGCAAGTGACTCCGATCTAGAGTCAATCATTATGGACTCACCTTTTGCATCAGATGAAAGAATACTTCTATGAGGTAGAAGTTCACCCTCAGAAACATGGAGAGCTCACAAATGATGTAAGGTTAACCACACAAGTGACTCCCAAAAGTGAAGGTAGGAAAAGGAAGAAGAGAGAAATCATACTAGTAGAGGAAGAGTCTTTGTTTGAGGTTCCCGAAAACTTCAAAAAATATGAGATAGACGATAGGGGAGTCATGATAGGAATGCCTAAACATGAGGCACAAGTAGGAGAGGCCTATGATAACAAAGAAACCACCAAGAAAATAGTTGTAGCCATAGAAGAGGGAGAAGAAAGATGCACCTACATTGGCCATGAGCTGACGGAAGAAGAAGAGCAAGAGTTGATAGCTTTGCTAAGAGAGTATAGAGATGTATTCGCTTGGAGCTACAAGGACCTGAAAGGTGTAGACGCTGACATATGCTCACATACGATCCCCATGACCTCAGATGCCAGACCCTCTAAGCAGAAGCCCTACACATACAATGGAAACTACGCTGCCAAGATCAAAGAAGAGATAGATCGCTTGGTTGAAGCTGGATTTATCTATGAAATTGAGCACACTGAATGGGTTTCCCCCATTGTAGTGGTGCCCAAAAAGAGTGGCAAATTACGTGTATGAATTAACTTGAAGAAGATTAACGCAGCCACTATCAGAGATAGTTATCCGCTTCCTATCACTGAGCATCTCTTGGAAAGAGTAGCAGGCAAAGAAGTATACAGCTTCCTAGATGGGTTCTCTGGCTACAATCAAGTAGCCATTGCACCGAAAGATCAACATAAGATGGCTTTTGCCACATAGTGGGGCATATTTGCTTTTTGGGTAATGCCATTTGGGCTTACCAATGCACCCGCTACCTTTCAAAGATTGATGTGCCATGTGTTTAAAGAATTCCTAAGAAATAATTTAGAAGTCTATGTTGATGATCTTTGTGCTCATTCCAACATTAGACAGACCCATATACCTAAACTCAGACAAATCTTTGATAAATGTAGAGAATATCAAGTCTGTCTGAACCCAGAAAAGTGTGTTTTCATGGTCAGGCAAGGCAAAATGTAAGACAATAGTTACGCAATATAACACAGGAGCAATAGCAGAGAAGATAACAGATATAGGAGAATCTCAACAATTTTCTACTAGCAGCAAGTACAAAGATGATGGCGTTGTCCACCCGTGCGCTCTCAAGGTAGAGCTTAAATGGTGATCTAGACAACTCTAGATAGGGAGATACAAGGTAGAGGTATGCTGGCTCAACTCAATGTCTTAGGTAGTGCAGAAGTCATGTATATATAGGATCATGGGTGGCCTGCCATGGACGGCTATACATGGGCGGTAGGGCGTGGGCGGCCACCGCCCGCGTAATTGCCATACACGGCTTAGACTGGTTGAACCGACCTAACAAATATAAATGATTTCTGACTCCGACAGGGAATATTCCATGGAATATTCCCTTTACCGTCGCGCCGGGGGCGCTGCCCCCGGACCCCATAATTGGGGACCCTGGTAACTCCCTTTCCTTATAATATCTTACATGGTCCAATATGACCTTCATCCAACATTCAAGTTGGGATTCCCATCAATTGGGTAATGCACGCTTGGCTTCTCCTCATAACGGGGGCCTTACAAAATGTGCATACAATCATGAGGGGTAGACATTGATCATACTCTAACACCCCCCCTCAATGTTTACCGATGATAAATCAAGTAGGTCTCGGTCCTATGCCCATCTGTTGAAGATGCTTGTTGAGTTGCTCTCTTCCAAGTGCTTTAGTGAATATGTCAGCACAATTTGCCTCTGTTGGGCAATATTCTAGCTCCACAATTTCATCTTCAATTAGCTCACGAATGTAATGGTACTGTACTTCTATGTGCTTGGTGCGAGCATGAAATACTGGGTTCTTTGCAATAGCCATACAACTTTGATTATCACACTTGAGTACAATTGGCATATTTGATGGAAAGCCTATATCTGCAAGAATTCTCCTTAACCAGACTGCCTCACAAGAAGCAAAACAAGCTGCTTTGTACTCTGCTTCAGTGGAGGAGAGTGCGAGAGTTGGTTGCTTCCTACTTACCCAAGAAAATATTCCTGAACCAAGTGAGAAACAATATCCAGAAACTGATTTTCTAGAATCACAATCTCCAGCCCAATATGAATCACAATATCCTTGGAGTGTATCACCTGTGGTATACAAAATACCAAAATCCAAGGTTCCTGCAATGTACCTTAGAATTCGCATTCCAGCATTCCAGTGACTCTCCTTAGGTTTGTTGGAAAACCTGCTTAACACTCCAATAGCATAGCAAATGTCTGGTCTAGTGTTGCACAGAAAAATAAGACTTCCAACGAGCTTCCTATACTTCTTAGCATTTGCATCAGGCATGTTATCATCCATAGATAGCTTATGATTTACCTCCATAGGTGTGCTAGTTGGTTTGCAGTCCATCATTCCAAATGCCTTGAGAATTTCTTTGGAATATTTTTGTTGTGAGATGAAAATGCCATCCTTCCTTTGCCATACTTCAATTCCCAGACAAAAATGGAGTAGACCTAAGTCTGTCATTTCAAACTCAGTTCCCAAGCTGATCCGAGCTTGATTGATGAGTTCCTGATGATCTCCTGTAATGATCAAATCATCTACATATACAATGACAACAACTAGCTTGCTATCCCTTTTCGTTACATACAAGTTAGCATCAGAAGTACTTCTTTCAAAACCCATATTTTTGAAAAAATGATCAATTCGTTGGTACCAAGCCCGTGGAGCTTGCTTAAGTCCATACAAAGCTTTCTTCAACCTGCAAACTTTATTTTCTGAATTGGGCACCTCAAAACCTGGTGGTTGAGATACATATACCTCCTCCTTGAGGTGACCATTCAAAAATGCAGATTTGACATCCATCTGGAAAATAGGCCAAGACTTTTGTGCAGCTACTGCAAGTACCGTCCGAATAGTTGTCATGCGTGCTGTTGGTGCAAAAGTTTCTTGAACATCAAATCCTTCAATCTGTGAAAAACCCTGTGCAACTAATCGTGCCTTATACTTTTCTAATGTTCCATCAGCTTTATACTTAGCTTTCCAAATCCATTTAGTACCTATTACCTTCTTCTTTGGCGGCAAGTCGACTAGATCCCATGTATCATTTTTGAGTATACTATCATACTCAGACTGCATTGCCGCTCTCCAATCTGGATCATCAATGGCTTCTTCAATGGTGGTAGGTTCCTTTATCGAACCCATGATATCTGCCATTAGAGCCATGTTAACAATGTGTTCTGAGGCTCTTCTTTGCTCCTCTATTCTCTTTGATCTTCGTAATCCATCCGATGATGATTCTGGTGCATCTACATGTGGATTGTGATCATCAAAGAGCTGTTGTGCCCACTTCGGTAGTGGCTTACGCTGTGCAGCTACAATTGGTTGGCTTTTTATTGAGGAAATTTCTCCATCAGATGTTTCCTCCTCCTCAACTTTAACCTGTCTTTTGATAGGCACAAGGTGAGATATTTCTCCGTTTGATGAGATAGTAGATTTACCTTTATCTTCTACTAAGTGTGGTCGTTCATCAAACACCACATCTCGGCTGACAAAAATCTTCCTTGCCTCAGGATCCCATAACCTGTATGCTTTAGACTCTTCACTATATCCTAGGAAGACACACTTTTTGCTTTTTGAATCCAACTTTGATCTTGTTGAATCAGGAATATGTGCATAACAGAAACAACCAAAAATTCTGAAATGCAAAACTGAAGGCTTTTTACCAGAATATGCTTCTTGAGGAGTCATCCCCTTCAGAGCTTTTGTGTAGCTTCGATTGAGGATGTAGACTGCTGTATTGACTGCTTCTGCCCAGAATGAATCAGGCATGTCTTGAGCCTTTAACATACAACGAGCCATTTCAACTACTGTCCTGTTCCTGCGCTCAACAACGCCATTTTGTTGAGGTGTATGAGCTGTGGTAAGTTGCCTTTTCACACCATGCTCCTTACAGTAATTGTTGAATTCTGTTGACAAGAATTCACCTCCTCTATCTGTTCTAAATTTCTTCAGTTTCCTTCCTGATTCACTTTCTACATACTTATGCCACGCTTTAAATTTTTCAAAAGCATCAGCCTTCTCTCGAATGAAATAAACCCACATCTTTCTACTATAATCGTCGACTAACAGCAAGAAGTAGAAAGATCCTCCTAAAGCAGGTGTAGACATTTTACCGCAGAGATCAGCATGTACCAACTCTAGAGGAGCTTGAGATCGATTGCTGGTCTCTCTTGGAAATGCCTTTCGTTGTTGCTTGCCCATCATACAAGCTTCACAAGGTTCCTGCAACTCTGAAAATGCAGGCAAATGAGCAACCATCCCTGTTCGTTGCATCTCCTTCAAAACTGCAAATCCGAGATGCCCAAATCGTTGGTGCCATAACCTGCTTACATCTTTATCTTCTGTAGCAGTTAAAGCACTTAACTCATACAAGTTATCCCGTCGTGTGCCTTTACCTACAACATTACCTGATGAATCCATGATTTCCGCACCACTCTTATTGAAGTGAACTTCGAGTCCACGATCTGTTATTGCAGAAACTGACAACAAATTTCTTTTGAGTGTAGGTACATAGAGAACATCGGATAACTTTTTCTCAACACCTGGAGAAGTGATAAAAGAGATGGTTCCAGTTCCTTCAGCTGGACACTTGGAGTCGTTTCCCACCACTACATTGATGGATTCCCGCAGAGGCACTAGGGAACTATACCAATCCTTTTTACTAGTCATATGGCGAGAAGCTCCACTATCTAAAATCCATGGCTCATCAACACGAGCTTGAGCAGATGAACATACCTCTTCAATAGCTACCCAAAGTTCCAGCTCTGTGTTGTTTGCAGACTCTTTGTTCTTCCATGATGATTTTACAGTCCCATTCCGTTCATCAGCTTGCTTCTTTCTGCAATCCTTGATGGCATGGCCTTTCTTTTCACAATAGAAGCAACTTCCTGTGAACTTTTTCTTCTTTGGCTTCTTCTTTGATCCCTCTGAAGAGCCTTTACCTTTTGCATTTGCTGAGAATGCAGCATCAGTTGTACTTTGCCGATTCTTCAGCCGCATCTCTTCTTCTAAAAGCATGGCACAAAACTCTTCAAATGTAAGAGGAGTTGGCCTTACCTGAGTGTTAAGGGCTGTTACTAATCCATCATACTTTGCTGGAAGAACACGTACAGATCTTCGAGCTAGCTCTTCTGGTGTTATAACAACACCAACTGCAGCCAATTGATCTTGAAGATGCTTTATCCGTTTGATAAAATCTTCAGCCTTTTCAGAATCAGAATGCTTTTCATTTGCCAACTGATTTTCTAAATTCTGTATCCTAGTGTGGTTCTTGGTCTCATATTGTCGAGCCAATATGCCCCAAGCCTCATGTGCTTTAGTAGTATGTTGAACTAAAGTAAGCACAGAATCACTTACACTAGTGACAATCGCACATAATGCATCAGCATTCCGCCTCTTCCAAGCTCGTACAAGATCTGGATCTGGCTGAATCATCAATCTTGAATTTGCTGGATCTTCAACTGGTATAGGCTCTGGATCCAATCCCATCGGTCCCATGACAGTGTCAAGTAATTCATAGGAGTCCAAAATTGCAGAAATTTTGAACTTCCAGAGTGTATAGTTGGTTCCATCCAGCTTCCCTTCAGTGAATGCAGGTGGACGAATTCGAATAGGTGCAGCATTAACATTAGGTGAAGCGCCAAGACTAGTGTTCGACGATGAAGCCATCATGTAATCACTCGAATAATCTACTGATATTCTAGTCTGCTAGTAGGCTAAAATAATGATACTTCTCAAGCTATTCGAACCTTACAGCTCTGATACCATGTAAGACAATAGTTACGCAATATAACACAGGAGCAATAGCAGAGAAGATAACAGATATAGGAGAATCTCAACAATTTTCTACTAGCAGCAAGTACAAAGATGATGGCGTTGTCCACCCGTGCGCTCTCAAGGTAGAGCTTAAATGGTGATCTAGACAACTCTAGATAGGGAGATACAAGGTAGAGGTATGCTGGCTCAACTCAATGTCTTAGGTAGTGCAGAAGTCATGTATATATAGGATCATGGGTGGCCTGCCATGGACGGCTATACATGGGCGGTAGGGCGTGGGCGGCCACCGCCCGCGTAATTGCCATACACGGCTTAGACTGGTTGAACCGACCTAACAAATATAAATGATTTCTGACTCCGACAGGGAATATTCCATGGAATATTCCCTTTACCGTCGCGCCGGGGGCGCTGCCCCCGGACCCCCACCAGGGGGCCCGCTGGGCCCCTGGGACCCCCCAGCCAGGGGGCCCGCTGGCCCCCTTGGACCCCCCAGCCGGGGCTGCTCACCGCTGCCCCGGACCCCATAATTGGGGACCCTGGTAACTCCCTTTCCTTATAATATCTTACATGGTCCAATATGACCTTCATCCAACATTCAAGTTGGGATTCCCATCAATTGGGTAATGCACGCTTGGCTTCTCCTCATAAAGGGGGCCTTACAAAATGTGCATACAATCATGAGGGGTAGACATTGATCATACTCTAACACAAAATTCTAGGACACATAGTGTCAAAGAATGGCATATCCACGGATGAGGAGAAAGTGAGAGCCATTGCGGAACTACCAAGGCCAAGGAATGTCAAGGAGGTATAGGCCTTCATGGGGCATTGTGGTTACTACCGCCGATTCATTCACATGTATGCCGTCATTGCAAAGCCTTTGTATGCTCTTCTAACTAACTTTGATTCGATTGATGAATGTGAGAACTCTTTCAAGGAGCTCAAATGAAGATTATGTTCAGCACCAATCCTGACCACACCAGGTTGGAATAAGTCATTCCATGTCCATGTGGATGCATCCAATTATGCTATTCGATGTGTGCTAGCACAATCTACGGGCGAAGGTAACATGGATCTTCCAATTTCCTATGCTAGTCGACAGTTGAATGCAGCTGAACAGAATTATACCACTACTGAGAGAGAAGGATTAGGCATGGTCTATGCGGTTAAAAAGTTTAGACATTATTTGCTTGCAAATAAGTTTAAATTTTTTATTGATCATCAAGCACTATTGTACTTAGTAAACAAACCATGCAATACAGGCAGATTGGTGAGATGGTTCCTCTTGCTAATGGAATACGACTTTGAGGTTGTGGTGAGGAAAGGCAAGACTCATTTGAGAGTATACCATCTCTCGAGACTCACATCTGGAGAGGCCCCACAAGGAGTATCAGACGATCTCCCGGATGCTTACTTATTTAATTTGGAAGTTGTACCTCAGTGGGCTAAGCCCTTAGTGCCAGTACTGACATATGGGCCTAAGCATCCAGTAGTAAACACTCAAGATAGGGAGGTAGTAAAAGCCCAAAAGTATCATATCATGGCAGGAAGTATGTACAAACATACAGAGCAAGGAGTATTAGCTTGTTGTGTGGAAGAGGACGAGTATGCGAAGTGGTTGCAATTATCACATGTAGGTGCATTAGAGCAACTCCACTCAAAACAATGAACCCTACAGACACTAAGGAGACTAGGAGTGCATTGGCCAACTATGGAAGTTGATGTCCATAGAATGTGCAAAGAATGCCCAATCTCTCGCACTAAACAACCAGTGGAACATGCTACTCTTTATCGAATATCTTTAGTACCAGATTGGAGTGAACCATTAGTAGACTTTCTGAGGACAAAAACATTCCCTCAAGATATGACTTTGGCTAGACAAAGGAGTTTGGAACAAGAAGCCTTAGATTACACAATCATTGGTGATAATTTATACAAACGTGGTAAAGATGGTTACCTAAGACTATGCGTCCATGAGAGCGAATACCTCAAGATATTAGAGAATGCTCACCAAGGTGTAGGAGGAGGACACTTCGGTCCAGATCAGGTGATCAAGGCAATACTATTTGCAGGATTTTGGTGGCCCACCCTTCACATGGATGCACATACCTACGTGAAGAGGTGTGAGGTTTGTCAACGGACTCAATATCCTATACGCAAGGATGAGATGCCATTGAAACCTATGATGGGTGGACATGCATTCTCTAAGTGGGGAATAGACTTTGTTGGTCCTATTAATCCCCCGGCTAAGGGTCCACATGCTGAGTATATCATTGTGGCCACAGACTATCCAACCAAGTGGGTAGAAGTGAAAGCCACTACGAAGAATGATGCTCAAACAACAACAAAGTTCTTATTTGAAAATGTGTTCACTAGATACGGATTGCCAATAGAATTAGTGAGTGATAGAGGCACACACTTCTTGAATGAATTCATAGAAAACCTTCTCCAAGAATTCTTAGTGATACATAAGAAGTCTGCCCCCTATCATCCACAAGCTAATGGCCAGGCTGAAAGCACAAATAAGATTCTATGCAATGTATTGACCAAACTAGTGAATAATAAATGCTCTGATTGGGACAAACAGCTACACCATGCTGTTTGGGCATACCAAGTTTCCTATAAAGCGGTACTCCAAGCCACTCCCTTTCAAATGGTATTTGGCCAAAATGCAGTGCTACCATTGGATTTCTTGATACCTACATTGAAAGTAGCACAAGAGCATGAGTGGACAGGGCATGAGCTCTCCTCTAGAATCTTTGATCTTGAACATTTAGGTGAGACACGATTGAGAGTTGCAGTAGGAATCTATGCAGCCAAGAAGAGGCAAAAGGCGTATTTTGATGCACACGTGAAGGATAAATGCTTGAAAGCGGGAGACCTACTCTTAGTCTACACCTTGAAGCAACATGCACGGAAATTAGAGAAGAGAGGCTATGGACCTATGATAATCAATAGAATCTCCACAAGTGGAGTAGTACAATTAGCCACTCTAGAAGGTGATGTTCTCCCTAGCTGCATAAGCAGATGCAGAGTCAAGTTATATCAAGAACCTCTGACTGAAGAGATGCTAAATCGACTCAACACTGCCAAGAAACACAAGGAAGAAGAAAAGCGAATTCGAGAGGAAGCACATACAGAAGCTTTAGAACGCATCCGACGAATGAAATTGAGAAGACAAGGTAGAGATCAGCCCATGCTTGACTCTCAAGAAGTTTTAGGTTATCACATGGCCATGTGCGAGGCCTCAGGTGAACGGACCCATAGGATAGTTGATCACCGACCTTTTGTGACGCTAGAAGTAGGACAAGGAGAGAGTGCAAGGACAATGAGGGCATTAATTGACTCAGGTGCAGCCACTAGTGCAGTTTGACTTTCTTACTGCCAAGAACTACAATTGAAGGTAACGCCTATAGAAGCATATCTCATAGGGCGGGGAGGAGTTGAAACCCCTTGCATGGGAGAGGTGGAACTTCCCCTCTACATTCAAGAGGTCCTCATGCCAGCAAAAGTGATAGTATGTGAAGACGAGGATCTTACCAAACCTCTTGTTTTGGGCCAAGACTGGATCTATGATCACGCAGTCAACCTCAACCTAAGAAGTGGACTTCTTCAGGCTTGGGCAGGCCAAAACCGTCTTACGATTGAATTAGAAAATCAAGCACTCAAACCATTAGAACAGGCACCAACTCTTGGTCCCTCCAAGAACCCACTTGACGATAACCATGATATTATTGTCCAAAGTTCTATGGTGTAGAAGATTGTCACTCTTGACGAAGGAGCAGAAGTCAATGAGGAGTTCCCATTTGTCCCAAAGAAGATTCAAGAAAGGCAGGCTGAGCAACACACGACATTAAGGAGACTGATGATCAAGAAGCATGTGCACCAACTTGGGCAATATGAAGTACCTCATGGCATGAAGCAGATCTGGATACGCAAAGGGGACAAAACCACGACTCCAGAGATAGGCTCTCAGAAAAGCATCAAGTGAGCCACACCATCAAGGACTAAAACAAAGGAGTTCCCTAGGCAACACTCTAGACACACCCTTTCTATTTGGGTCCCTAAGCGGTCAATGAAGGCTATCCCCACTGCTAGACAGATGTGGGTGCCCAAGGCCTGCTTATGAGCTCAAATAGCTTCACCTCCAGTCACTAGCATAAATCAACACTCACTAGTACTCTTGGTAAACAGTTCAGGAAAGATACCTACACCTCACACTATTACACCTTTGGTCAAACCTAGAAATGTCTGGAAATGGGTGCCCAAAAGGTCCCAAATCCAGCACAATCTAGTTCATAAATATTTAACTATCATTAGCTCTAAGAGATACGAATCCTCAATCAAAGTTTGGAGACTTAAACCCTGTATCAAACCCCCTGACCCAATTTTGTAAATCCATCCACTCTGATGTAGGTGCATTCTGAGTCCATTGCATATCCAAAGTATTCATCTAGGATGACACTAACCTCTAACAAACATTCAACCTTATCACAAAAACTTCACCTCTAACCACTAACCACTAACCACCTTGAATGTCATGTTAGTATTGTGAAGGGAACACCATTACATCTCGTTTCCTATGCAGCACTAATGTGCCCTTCTTCTTCTAACAGATAAACATTAGAAGTCTCATGGTAGCCGCAGCAGGCACGAGCTCCCAGGTAGGCACGAGTACTCAAGTGAATTGGGATACCATGCATGTGGAGGTCCCACTAACAGCTAGGCCTGAGGAGTTTTTGAACATGAGAAGAATTCCCATCTCGGATCCACCAAGTAGCTTAACCGAAAGAGTGAAAGGACATTCTCATTGGTTCAATGAGATGTCAGGGGATTTGGGGGATGCGGACCACATATGGGAGTCCAAGTTGGAATTCGGAGGAGTCTGGTGGACATTTCAATTCTTCTCACAAGAATTTGAAGCATTACAAAATGTAGCTCCTCTTCAAGATATTTGGCAGGAAGCGGGGTTACAGGATTATTTTAGTGCATCTCTGCCTAAACCTGATTTCCTTAGGTGCTATTACTTGATTGCCACTCTGAAAGAGACAAGAGATAAAGATCAGTCAGGCACATTCCTAGTGCCCTCTCTATCAAACCAGGAGGAAATGAAAAAGTTTGAGTTGAACATAACTTTAATCAGGGAAGCCCTTCACATGTACGGCACCCATGTACCCTCCGATCGAGATCCTTTGATACCGGAGTCTATGAAGAACAGTAAACTCAAGAAGTTGAAAGAGATGTGTGCCCTCACCCCGAACATTGCCATACCGTTGAGAATGTGCCTTCAACACTTCGCATTTCCGGCTCAAGATCGATTCACTCAGTCTCATAAAAAGATTTGGTACGGGCTATACCTGGCGGAGACCAGGAGTCTACCTATTAAGACGCCGGTATGGATCCTTGATCAATTATATGAGTAGGAAAACGAGGAGTGAGGAAGCCTACTTTGAATGGTTTTTGTGCCATTACAAGAATCATCTACAGATGCCTTGCCTATGATGTGCCAATTGCACGGGCACTTAAATACTCACAGCTGCAATTCTTCCAGGGGCGAAAGCCAGGGGTTCAACCAGCCAAAAGAATGTGTGGATCACTTTCATATGTTCCAATTCCTCGCGAGTCCACCATAGAAATCTCCCTTGGAGAAGAAGCACAAGTAGACCCATTCACGATCCATCTCCAACAACCACAATCAGAGGGCGTGTTACAACCCACTCCATTAGCCCCTCCACTACCCACGGATGCTGAGTTTGCCTCCATGGCTACATTGGCAGAAGATACATCCTTTGACTTTGAGAGCTTATTGCAAACAGCACAGTTATCTGAGGGTGATTTCTTCTCAGACACTGATGGTCCCGGATCATCATCCCAGAGAGAACGGCCACAGAGTGATGCAAGAAGAGTACATTGGGAAGATGAGGCACAACATACTCATGCTGAAGGCACATAGGATCAAGAAGAGGCACAGGGAAATGAATCAGAGGAGAGTGAGGAGGAAGCCCCTGCCTACACTGCACAACTCAAACGGCTCTACAAAATGATCAAGCAAGTATAAAAAAGGCACAAGTTATCAGAAGAGGCAAATAGAGCACTAGTGAACCAGATGCTGCAGGCAAAGAATGTAGACCCTCATTTTATAGAATCATTGAATCTTTTGGCAGATACCTATGGAATAGTGGAAGCCATGCGGACCATGGTATATCGTCCCAACCCTCAATATGATCAACGAAGGATCGATACGCAACCGTGAAGGGGAAAAATGATTCAGATGGAAGTCTCTACCTCACTCCCTACCACAGCTTAGGAAGATGTGTACATGAACAGCCCCACTAACACGGATGCACGTGAGGACAGCACACAAATACCATCTTCCCCATCACCTCCCACCCAACCCATCAAACCCCTCGCCACTAGCATCATTGAACAACCCACAGCAATCCTTACTAAACCTATACCGCACACCACCATTTTTCCATCCTTACATATCCCTACCTCTATCATTGCTTGCCCATTTTCCGAACCTCATATAGGTCATCCTGCCACCCATCAAACCATATTAGGCCACCCATCTTATTAACCAGCTTTTGGACAGCCACATGTCCCTACCCAAACATTAACACACCCATTTCCCTTCCCTAATACATTTCCTCTTTCCGACCCCTACCCACTGTACCCCTTTTAACCCCCTCAGAACCAACGCAAACCAACCATTCCCCATTCTTGGCAAACCTTGTAAATATAGCTCAACAAATTGAGAATCATAATAGAAAGTCCCTTTCCCACCCCACCTCCCCCACATTCACGGCAACCACCAACACACCACCCACCATTCCAGTATTCACGATTCACACTTCACACACAATCATGTCCGATCCCATGGACATTTCACCCTCCACAAGACCACTCACCACCACTTTTGTCTCCACATCACCACTTGTAACTTCATGCACATCACCACATACACCCATTGTCAGTACCACATCCACCTTTCCCTTCCCCATTTCCCAACCCCTTGCATCTCTCACCTCCACCTCTGCATCCACCTCATTTAGTCTTGCACTAGACACCATGCTTGAAGCTGCGGCCCAGCTTAAACAGGAATACAGATTATTAGAAGAAAACAATAAAGAGCTTGGTACTCTGTCGTCCCACCTCCAGGCACGTGTCAACGCCTTGGAGCTGAGTAATATTGCATTACAACAAGAGGTTACCACTCTCCAACAATCTCATGCAGAGCTTGAAGCCAAGTATACAGAGACGGGTAAAGCGATGGAAGAACAACTCAGAGATCAGCTAGCCCGCAACGCGAGACTACAAAGAAACATGGCTTTACTCCGACGACACCTAGCAGCTGCCCAAGAAGAGAACAGAAGATTGCAACAACAAAATCAAGACAATCTCGAAGCCGCCATAGAAAACACTCCAGGGGCACCCATAGACCCTGCTAGCTTCCGAGCTATCCCCTCAGAAAGTATCCAGCAAATATTGGAAACCTATGCCAATCTCTTAGAAGCACATGATCAGCTTGCCGACCAAGTGAAAGAACTACAGAAACAACCAATGCTCGTACCACACATGATAGAACCAAGGAATGTGGTCAATGCTGCTACTTCACCAGAGCCAGAATCTTCCACGACCAACGATGTACTTGAGCTACGACAACAAGTGACAGAATTAAAGATTAAGTTGTTACAATATGAACGACCCCCCTCTCCACCTGATCAACCGTCAGAAGAAGAAGCAATAAACATTCCTGTGAAAGAAACCTTTGAAGATAACTATGAGCCTCAACCTCTTGCAAGAGGTAGAATCACGGAGGAAGGACAAGACACATATGAGGAGCCCCCTTCGGCATGGATGAAACAAGTAGAAGAAATGGGGCCAACTCATGAGGAGCGTATATCCACTCAGATGCTGGCCATGAAGACCATGGAAGAGACCATACTTCAATCAGAATATTTCAGGTACCTCGCCTCTAGAAGACTGATAACTAGTTCAGAGTTACAGTATAAGCCCTACTTTGTGCTATTGGCAGACTACAATGCTGAAATCAAAAGAGTCATCAATAGGTCTCCTTCCTTTGCAACATAGTTCCAACCAGAGGACATCCCGGAAGAAGCTAGAAAAGGTGCCATATTCCAGCCTATCTGGAGGCAAAAATTACTTGAGACCTATCCGGAGATGCTACGAACATGGGATCATGCTCCTATGCATTTGAAATATAACCCTTGCTTTGGGCCAGTGCAACGCAGAAGATCATGGAAGGCATTTTCCATAAAAGTTCAGAACAATAATAATTGCAAACAATGGCTAAATTACCCCTCCATCGCACCCCCAATAGGCACACCAATGGTAGCTTACATGATGGCTACCATCAGACATTGGATGCCACACCTACACCCCATGCCTGATGTCGCTGCACAGATGATGCTCAAAATCCTGGACATGATGCAAGTAGTGTTGAAGACTTTCCGCAATGTACGTATTATCCAACAGTCGATTTTGGGCTTCATAAATGGTAATTATGATTTACTTTATGATATGAGCACGACCCCGAGTATTCGAGTTGCTTATGAATGGCATGCACGAATAAGATATCTCCCTGATTGCTACAAGCAAAATTTTGATGACATGTTCGCCATGGGGTTATGGGAGTCACACTCAGAAGTGTTCACACCACACCCAACTCATCTGCTACAATTATTCGCGTGCGAACAATACAATGCATTCAGATCTCTACACCATGCCATAACCTGACATGCGTGGAGCAGTCAACTGGGATGCCCTTCAAAGAGACCTGGTCAGGGGACTACGGATCAAAGAGCAAGAATTGGCAACCGACATACTCTAGCACTACATTGATCAAACCGCAGGGCACATGTCTGTCAGAGACGACAGACGCTAGGGGGTTTGGCATCATATGGGAAGAAGCAAGTATGGGCATGCATGCAGATCTAGCACTAAGGCAACCCATTAAATTTTTCCAATTCTTACATTAGTATAAAAGTGATTCTCATCACAACCATTGTAAATACCATTTCATCTTTTTGTAGCTCCATTTTGTGCAAGCCGAGGACTTCTCAAGCTTGGGGAGCCTTATAAGTAATTGCCTACCAATTTTCATATTTTTTAGACCTCATTTGAGCCCTCAAATAAGCCCTGGAACCTAATTTTTAACTAGGCCGGATACTAGGTCTAGACAAGGCCAAAGCTAGTCAAAAACTATAAATAGAGCTAGAGAGCTCATTTTTGGGGCTAGCTTCTTGTAGTTTTGAGCTTGTATGAGACTTTTTTGTCAATAGAGTGATTCCATTGTCTTACTCTCTTTGTTCTTGCCGTGTGTGCGCGTGTGTATGTATGTGTGTGTGTGCATGTTGGTGTGCTTCTCACTCACACATTTGTGCCTTCACTTGCTCGAGGTCTTCATACCATCCTCATGTCTTCCCGGATTGACATTAAAGGAGGTGCTACTCATCACTGAGCTACAATGTGGTACTCGTCCTGATCTAGAGTGATGAACATGTATAATTGAACAGTTCTGCTTGGACTGATCCTCCTAAAACAAAACAAAAACTAAGTCCTCAAATGTTAAGGTATTTTGATTTCCTTTCATCATCAAATAAAGAGCAAAAGAAAAAATCGGATATGAAATTAGAGGATCAATAGTCTACACAACTGAACTATCTAGCAAGACTTCATTAGTAGAACTCAATTGCTCCTTCAAATCTTTGTTCTTTGTCAAAACATTTTCCCTAGAATCTCCATTACTCATATGCTCACTCTCCAACTATTTTTGGAGGTAAGCAACAAGAGCCTTATTTCTTGCTTGGTATAAAGTTGTAAGTGTATCCCAAGCATCCTTTGCTATTTTGCAGGAGAGAGATCTCTCTAGCAAAGAACCTCTTAAAGGTGATGGTGGTAGAAGATAGATTAACACCCAAATCAGCCAAAAGACATTTGAGCCACACACACTTAGCAATTACTGTGAAAGCTACCCTATACTCAACCTCACAACTAGAAGTGTCCATAGTAGGCTCCTTCTTACTCAACCAAGATATGCATGAGCTACCAAGCATTAAGAAAAAACCACTAGTGGACACAAGTGTTATAGCCATGATCCCAATCAAAGTGAAGAAAATCCACATAGATCTCAGTGTAAGGATCCCCCCTTGGGATAAAACAATCCAAGTAGATGGGTGCCATTCAAGTAACAAAAGATGCGCTTGACTTCTTGCCAATGCTTGACACCTAGGCAATGCATAAACATGCTCATCTAAGAGACACTAAATTGAATATTAGGTTGAGTTATTCATAAGTAAATCAAGCATAAAAAACCCTACTCATAGAGAAAAACATCAAATGCATCTCTAGCATAATAAAGACTCAATCATAAATGTGTTTCCATAGGAATGAAAATAGTTTTGCAATCTTCAAGGCCAAAACACTAAACTAATCTATCAATATATTTTGTTTGACACAAAGCTATTCCCCCATCAACATGCAGAAATTGAATGCCCAAAAAATGGTGCAAGTTCCCTTAATCTGACACCTCAAAGGAGGCATGCAAATCAACCATAAATTCAGCAATATGCTTCTCATTAGGAATTGTGACTAGCATGTCATCAATGGATACAAGGATGATTTGAAATACATCATTTGCACGCTTTACATTAATGATTTGATGCAAAGGAAGCACTATGAGAGCCTTGACACGTACAGTATGAGAGAGCTGCATCTAATTTGTTGTCTCTCAAAGTTTGGACCAGCCATTTAGGCATAGTTTTTGCCTCATCTATGTCAGCCCTCTCATCTACAAGTGCATCATGTAAATCTACATAAGAAATGGAATGATCTCCATCATCATGTGGAACCTATAAAGGCTAAAAGATTGCCTAATTTGGACCAGCACTTGATTGGCCACTTGTGAAAAGAGGAAGCAAAGTGTGATACACATCTTTGAAGCTAATGGATATCTCCTTAGTACATGAAAGCAATGGCTGAATTGCATCTTCAACAAAAACAACATCATGGATAACCAAAATGTGTTATGTGGTGGATACAAAGGATAGGCTTCGCTTTTAAAATTGTACCCAACAAATTTTAGAGATTGAAGTCTGTGCAAGCAGGTGAATAGCACAAGGAAGAAGAAGAAGCATGGAGCATAACAAAAAACGGAATGAATTACCGATTGAATGTACAAAGTTAAGTAACCTATTAGGGTTATAGGTGTACATACAAGATAGGGAGAAAAACCTCTTAAAGATAAAAAAAGTGTCCTGGTGGTCCTAAGTGCGTTCACACACATCACTATTGAAATATATTAAGAAATCTCTCTGGGAGTGATACAGTGAACAAGGAGCTCATGCTCATGTATAAGGAAGTGTGAAGCTATGTAGAAAGAGATCAATCCACAAAAAGAAGTATGCCCAAAGCTTTGCAAAAAGCTTCAAACTTCTTCTTATGCAGAGCCTTTGTGAAAGGTCTACAACATTCTCTTGTCTAAGCACATATGTCAAATTGATCTCTATAGTAGAGAACCTCTCCATGACATAATGATAGTGCACCGCAATGTGCTTTGTGCAAGCATGTAACAAAGGATTCCTCCCAATTGCCAATGGGCTCTAATTATTAGTGAAGATGGTGGTGGTAGAAGGCTGACCAACACCCAAATCAACCAAGAGGCGTTTGAGCCACATAAATTGAAAAATCACTGTGAAAGTTGCCCTATACTCAGCCTCACAAATAAAAGTGGCCACAATAGTCTACTTCTTGCTCAATTAAGATATGCATGAGCTACCAAGCATCATGCAAAGACCACTAGTGGACGCATGAGGGTCATAGCAACTAGTCCAGTTTGAGTAAAAAAAAACCATGTGAATCTAGTGATAATGATTTCCCCTTGGGATAAAACAATCCAAGTATCTGGGTACCACTCAAGTAGCGAAAAGATGCATTTAACCACCTATCAATGCCCTACACATGTGCAATGCATAAACCTACTCATATAAGAGATAGCAAACTGAATATGAGGCCGAGTTATGCATAAGTAAATCAAGCATCCAATAGCATGATGAAGGACAACAACATCAAACGCATCTCCAACATCATGAAGACTCAATCGTAAACCTGCTTCCATAGGATTTGTAATAGATACAAAATTAGTTTCATTTTAGAACCGTAGTATGTTGCAACCAACAAAACATGTAAGGGAGCATTATAAATTTCTAACATGAGAACATCTTGACGTGTACTCATTTACTTGGTGATAGTAAAGTTATATTACACGAGAACCGTAGTATGTTGCAACCAACAAAACATGTAAGGGAGCATTGGAAATATCTAACATGAGAACATCTTGACGTGTACTCATTTACTTGGTGATACTAAAGTTATATTACATCACCTAAGAATTTGGTTTATCATGCAAAGACCAAGCACATCAAGGTGTGATATTACTTTATTGATCATTGAATGCCCATTGATCACATTTTACTTGAGAAGGATCATACTCAAGAGAATGCAATAAATGCTTTGACAAAGGCTCTTCCATAGGATAGACATAGGCATTGTTGTCATCTGAAGTGGTTACTTGATTTCTACTTTCGTTCAATCTCTTATACATGGTGTGACATGCCCATTAGGTGGGAGGTATATGCCGCTCAATCTGAAGTGGTTACTTGATTTCTACTTTCGTTCAATCTCTTATACATGGTGTGACATGCCCATTAGGTGGGAGGTATATCCTCTTGTTTTACATTGGCTATATTGGCCTTTAATGAGATATTGTTAATATTCATGTGTGGATGAAAGGCACACTTTTTGTTGGTGCAAATGCCAAGCCTACAAACTTGGCTAGGCATGAGAAGACTTCATGTGAAATTGGTTGAAGACCCATGAGAACCATTGCTATGGATTCTTTATCTTTTACCATTTGCAAAAGTCAAATTAACTTGAAGGAATATTTGTAAGAGCCACAAAACCTGTGGAGTTAGATGGATTAAAAAGATATGAATCCATTAGAGAGAATATTTCCTATATTAGGGGATCAGTTTTTATTGAGAGCCAAAAGTTGAATTCAAATTCAAATTTTGAATGAAGCATCTATAAAAGATGAATGTAAAATCTCACGGAGAGATCACTCCAATTCTGAGCCTTCAGTTGATCATATTGTAGAGAGTGTGTGGCTCACTTCATAGCCTACACTTCTCACTATCATTGGTCATTGATTATCATGCCAATGATCATGTACAACATTGTCTTATAATACAATAGATCAATTCTTATATCTATTGGTCTCTTTGTCATAGTCACTCAGAATAATCATTTTGCATTGCTCATATGTTAGTCATTACTTCCCCATTTTCAATGTTCTATAGCTCATTGGAATCAGCTCTAAGTCGTCTACATGCTGACAAATGTTGAAGGCATTCCATTTAGTGCATTTGGAGAAAAACGCAACGAAGTGGTCATTAGTCAATTTTTGCAGAGGTCCTAAAAAATCGAGGGTAATGCTAAAACTGCTAAATTGATTGCTCTGTGTATAGTCAATCATTTTAAGTGATTCCACTTGGAATCATTAGCTCTTTAAGCTAATCTAATATCTCCAGGAGGAACTTTTCTAATTCCTACTATGTTGGGAGCACTGAGTTTAACAAGCAACATGTGTGTGAACCAAAATAGAAAGTTTTGCATGGATTGTGAATTGGGAAGTAGTCTCTTTTGAATGAATCATTACTTACATCATTTCCAAAGTACATAGGCACTTATTTAGTGTCATTGGAAAGTTAAGAGGGCCTACAACGCAACTCTGAAGTGAAAGAGGACTGGTATAAAGTAGGGATTAGCAATACCAACTCATTTTCTGGAGTATCCATCCATCTTTCCAACATTGGTATTAGAGCTAAGCTAAGGTAAAGTGGGAGATGGTTTTCCTTCTTTCATTGATAAATTGGACAGGAACAACTACGAAGCATGGTCCTTAAGGATGAAGACATACTTGCAAGGAAGGAGTCTCTATGGATACATCTCAGGAGATGAGGAGATGCCCATTTGCAGAAGCAAAGTACAACCTACAAGAGAGGAGCATGAGAGACTCAATTCATGGTGTGCCAAAGATGCATTAGCAAGGTCATACTTACTTTATTCAATCTCTGATTTTCTTCTACCATACGTTAGGAACTGTAAGACATCCCAAGAGACTTGGAAACATTGTCTTCATATTTTTCTTCCAACACACAAGACATTCCATTTAGTGGATTCATAGAAAAACGTGTCGAAGTGGTCACTGTTCAACTTTTGTAGAGGTCCTAAAAAATCGGGGGTAATGCTACACTTGCTAAATTGATTGCTCTGTGTATAGTCAATCATTTTAAGTGATTACACTTGGAACCATTAGCTCTTTAAGCTAATTTAATATCTCTAGAAGGAATTTTTCTAATTCCTAGTGTGCTGGGAGCACTAAGTTTAACAAGCAAGAGGTGTGTGAACCAAAATAGAAAATTTTTCATGGATTGTGAATTGGGAAGTAGTCTATTTTGAATGAATCATTACTTTCATCATTTCTAAAGTACATAGGCAATTATTTAGTGTCATTGGAAAGCTAAGAGGGCCTACAATGCAACTCTGAAGTGAAAGAGGGCTGGTATAAAGCAAGGATTAGCAGTACCAACTCATTTTATAGAGTGTCTATCCATCTTTCCAACACTTTTCTATATGTATATTTTAATAACATATATAATGATCTGGCCAAGAGACATTGCATTGCGATTATCATTCGAAAATTTTCATATTTGTGTGTTGTTCTTTTGTCTTGTGCGTTTTCTATAGGTGTGTGTAAGTTGAAACACGGATCATTCTAGGTTGCTCTACTAAAGAATAATCCGCTTCATGAGGAGTATGGAACTTGTCCTTCATTACATTTCGCATAGTATGTCTCTACAAATGAGAAAAATGATTTCATGCCAAACCTTGTTGTTAGGGGTTAGCTCATCATCCATATAAGATTTTCATCCTTGCATGAGGAGTATGGGAGTTGTCCTGGATTACATGTTGCATAGTATGTTTCTACAAAATGAGAAAAATTAATTTCATGCCAAACCTTGTTGTTAGGGGTTAGCTAATCGTCCATAGGATATATAAGATTTTCATCCTTGCTTGATCATCCTAAGGCCCGTCACCTTTCCTTGAAGTTGTGCACAATTTGGTATGACACCTCCCATGCACCATGGATGCTTTAAGGTTGGATTTTCTATTGTTATACCAAAATGCACCTTTATGTTGTTCTCCAAATCCATTGAGTTCGTATGTCTTACAATTTGTTTTTAATGGAGGTTTTGCAAGCACCTACTCCTTGGAGCTTTAACTTTGACAGGACAACTATACAGGTCAATGGGTATAGTACCTGCGAGACCTCCGGTATCCCACAAAGCAAGAGTTAGACAAGACTACAACTGGTTTTTATTGGTTTAAACTGACCAAATCCATTACATGTCGAATCTGAGGATTGAACTCTGGACATTCACCTCAAGAGACCAAAAACTCAACCACTAGAACAACGGGACGTGAACTATGTCTTACATTTTGCCTCTCTTCTCGTTGGGCAAGTTGTAGCACATCGATACTTGGATGAGCCGTGAGAGATGTCTGTTCATCATTGTGTTCTCTTGTCTTTTTCTTTATGTGTTTTTAGTTTTCATTGGCTAGACTTTAGTTGTGCACTATTCCTTTTATTGGCTCATCTTTAGTTATTATATACAATCTTCTTTGTAATATTCCTTCACATGTGAAAGTTCAAGGTCTTCTCACATGAGCATTGAGCTTCTTGTGCATACTAGTTGTGAAGCACCACAGCAAAGACATGTGCATTTGTGCCAATGTCAGAGAGAGAGAGAGAGAGAGATAGAGAGCAATGGCTTTTCACACAATTTCAGAGGGCTCTGTTGTGTGCCCAACGACGTCGCCAGCTGTGCCAGCTTTCTTCTTTTCGCTTTCCGCTTTCCTCTCCTCGCTCTATTTCCTTCCGGTGATGGTGTACATCCTTTCAGTAGTGCGCCTGCCTTTTTGTCCAGTTACACAGGAAGCACGGCCTACATAGGCAGTGCGCGTAGTACCATTGGAACTCATTCCCTTGTACTTCATACGCAGTGAGACAGACAACCATCACCTCGCCTATCTCCACTTAGACATCAGAGGCATACCCTTGCTAGTTGCTGGTCCAATGGCAGCAGATCTCACAGGCCTCGCCTCGCTTCATATCAGCACCGAACCGGGCACCTCCAATGCATATGCCCATGGTGATCCTGAGGAACTTCTTCCTCTCTACACAAGCAAGAACCACGTCGCAGATGACCTATCGAGTCACAATCGGGAGATAGCGATGCGAGTAGACGATGATGAAGATGATGGATGTGCTGAGGATTCCGAGGATATTGATGGTATGCTCGATATCACCCTTCATCACGCCTCCAACATCCATAACATATGTATCTACGGTAACCAAGATGTTTATGCGAAATTTTCGATCACTCAGACTCAGGATGCTGTGTATTCGACACAGCCTGTGCGGGGAGGTGGTAAGAACCCCGTCTTCAATCAGAGCTTGCAGATACTCATATCAAAGCTTCATGCGGTGCTGAAGTGCGAGTTGTGGATGATGAGTTGTGAGCATAACTATCTTCAAGATCAGCTGTTAGGGTTTGTCCTTGTGCCCCTCTGTGATTTAATGGGGATGGGAAAGATCACAGCTGATTATTCCTTGACATCGACCGAGCTTTTTCACACACCTGCAGGGATTGTCTGTCTTTCACTCAGTTTCTACAAAAGGTGCTCACAGCCACTGCTTTCCGACATGATGCTGAGTTGTGTAAAGCTCAACGGAGGTAGACATGGTAGTGCTGCTTATTCGCACACAGTTAAAGAGAACGGCAACACACCAGTAGATTACAACAGCATCGAATTCCCAGACTTGCAGGTTGCATCTGAAAACCAGCAGCTTATTTCCATGTACATGAAGATAGTTTCAGGAGACTCCAACATGGATGATGTTTCAAATGGAGGAGATGCTCCTCAGATTGAAAATGGAGTTAAAAGTAAACCTCAAGGCATAGATTCAGCTGGGCTTATGCCGAGGGGTGCTAAAGACTCAAAATTCAAGTTTGGCAAGTCCAGTCTACAAGGGGATTGTCAGCTCTCTTTAAACACTGGAGAAAACAACAGATGCGATTCATGGAGTGAAGCCATGGCGCAAGACACCTTGCCACCGTCATCATTAAGCAATGGCCATCAGCATGATGTGCAAGGAAAAACAGTCAGTTTATCCGCCGATCAAATGACAAATGCCAAGCCCTCCAGCATTTCTGTGTGTAGTAATGGCCTCCAGTCCAGTCCCAGCCCTACCAGTGTCTCACCTAGTAGGGTCCATTCATCCTCAGACGGCAAGGTGATAGGCAGTGGAGATGGACAAGAAGGTGTCTCATCCTTGACTAATCTTCCACTTGTCAGCATATCATTGGAGCCAGAAGTTCCAGTGGTTCAACAACAGATAGTGGACATGTACATGAAGAGCATGCAACAGTTTACTGATTCACTTGCCAAGATGAAGCTTCCCTTCAACGTGGATGGAGATACACCGCATGAGAGTGGCTCAAATGCAGACTCAAATGAGTCGCACCAAGGATCCCAAAAAAATGCGATAGCAACATCAGAATCACTAGCAAAAGATGGACCTCGACTCTTCTATGGGAGTAGAGCTTTCTTTTGAAGAATTCACAAGGTGCAAACAAGTACTCCACTTTGTGGTCAACATCAGGCTTGCAAAGTCATACATGATAAAAAAAGTAGAAAGGTATAGTCTCTATCAACATCTTTCTTCAAGTAGAGGATATATGTTGTTATAGAGCTTGACCGATAGAAACATACACATACCAATTCCTATGAATAAATGAGATACTTTACCAACCAAGTTGGTGGCGATGCTTTTATCAATCAAGTTCATGATTATAATCTTACCAGCTCGGTTGGTTAGAACACGCATCAACCATGTATACGATATAAGGAAATTCATGTATATATGATATGCAAGTATCACTTGTTTTGAGTGCCCAACTCATATGCATAGCGTATTTAATCTACTTATGTATGCAAGATTTATGATACATAAGTGTTGATAGATTATTATATATATATATATATATATATATATATATATATATATATATATATATATATATATATATATATATATATATATATATATATATATATATATATATATATATATATATTATAATATTGTAAAGCCTCTGATGATTGTATGGACTATCTAACCATCTTAAGTGTTTAGAACTATAATGGTACAATCCACCTTCCAATGAGTAAACTTGACTTTAGAAATACATCCTTATGGAGGAACTAAGAATACACAAGTAATAGATTAAGCATATAATTAAAACTATCTTTTTCTATAATTTGAGAGAGAGAGAGAGAGAGATTATCCACTAAGAGTTATTATAATCATGCGACAATAGGGTAATGAACCTTTGGTGAATCCCTCACTTATCCATGAAGATGGGAATAAAGAATGCATATTTCGTAATCAGTCCTATCTTTTATTTGCATTTTATGATGGGCTTCATTATGGTAGAGTTTTTCCATCACTTTTGGAAGTGATAGAGACTTAGTTGGCGGAGCTTCTTATGAGTTCATGTTTATTATGTGTGCACGATATGGGGTGTGTGTGAGCATGTATTTATTCTTTGTTCTCGACCCACTAGTGGGTAATATTGATGTTAGAGGAGATGTCATAGTATTAAGTCGATATTATGCATAATGGAGCTAAATTTGATTTATAGTCGTGTGGTTGACTACCATGATATTATAATTGTACTTTCTTTTAAGGATGAATTTGAGATTTGCCTAAATTCATTTTGGTAAATATAAAGAATGGTAAAACTTATTTTTGTAGTCAAAGTACTAGTGATTAGGTGTGAAGGTTTTAACATATGAGTCACTAGAGCCCTTATCATCTACATAAGCTTAAACATCATCTTTTTTGTTACCTAGCATTAGATCCAATATAATGAATAATTATTTTCTATAATTCTTGGTGATATTTACTAAGAAGTCTTCCTCTTTTGTAGTTGTAAAGCTCAAGATTCTGCATGTCCCCATTCAATATACTTTGGAAGCTGTTTCTTCCTTTTCTTTGGATTCAAGTTGATATGAAAGTTGTTTCTCTCCTTCTTTGGGGGGCATTTGTAGAGATTTCTCGATCACAAGCTATCCCGAATCAAGAGCTTTTGATCATTCAAGAATAGTAAAAGAAAGAAAAGAAGAACTTGCACAAGATAAGATAAAATTTGATGCGAAAGAGTAGACAAGATATGACTCAGAGAAAGAGAAGTTCTCATATTATAGATTTGAATCAACTGATATAATAACTTTCGAAAATAGTTTCTTGACAAAGCCTTGACCTCTCGACCATTCTCGAGCTATCACAATCTCATTCACACACACTCTCAATTACACTCTCACTCTTAATTTCACTCTCAATTACAAGATAATTCTTTGATGTTCAACCTCTTCCTGTTTAATAAAAAAAATCTTCTTCAAAATAGAGTTTATCATTCCCAAGAAAGTGTGTGATCCACCAAATATAGAAAAAATCGGCTCTCCTCGTATTGCATATAAAACTTTCATAAAAGCATATGTTTGTAGTAATCAAGTGCTTTCTTTAGCAATATGTGTCCAAAAATAGAAGAAAAACAATGAAAAGATATATTCAAAGATATTCGTAAGTATGCATGACAACATGTATGCTTCAAAATCATGGATTTGAATACCATTCCACCAAAATCTCTACTATATATCTATTTCTAAGTAATCTTTTCCTCCTACCCTAATACTATTTTTGGTTGAAGCTCAAAAGAGCCATCATCTTTAGCCTATAGTTTTTTCCCAAGACATGAGCAACATTAGATATATATCTTTTAAGTAAGCTAACATGAAATATAGGATGCACATTTAAATGTTTAGGTAAATCCAACAAATACGCAAGAGATCTAATCTTTTTCAAAACTTTATAAGGACCCACATATCGTGCAAAAATGTATAGTCCTTTCCTAGCAACAAGTTAGATCAGTGAGGATTGACTTTAAGAAATATCATGTCACATTAGGGAAAAAAATGAACCCTGCATGGGCCTTTTGGATTAAGGAGTGATTAGTGATGGACCAATGAGAGGAGGGTGGTGGACACAGTCTATAGCCTATAAATCACTAGGCTGAAGGGGGATGAGGGGACAAGATTCCCCTATGTTCAGGTTTTGCCTCTAGAGAGAGAAAGGAATCTCGTAACTTACCTGGGCCCAAAAATTCAAAATTTTCAAAAAGTTATAAAACTCATCATAACACCATTTAATGGTCCCCCAACCACTTTTTAGGATCAAAAGTGCTATTTTTGGGTTCTAAATCAAAATCCGTGCATGAACTGAAGTGAAAAAAGTGACTTTTTCAAAAATAACTCAAAATGCAACTTTCTCCCTCCAAAACCTCCCATTTTCATACCCAGGTCCCAAAAAGTCATCTCTTTCCACTACTTTCTCTCCCTAGCACACCATTGCAGCTCCTGCATCTCCATTTCTTTCTCTATGCATCATCTTCTTTGAATTCCTATTGTCATTTCCATAGCCTGATCTCCAATGGAGAAACCTAAATCTCATAGACGTCCAAAAGATGAGGTTATCGCGATAAAATGTCACAATATCAAGGCTCCAGAAGGATTTTGGTTAGGACAGGAGTTCTGCAAAGGTGCATGGGTGTACATGCAACCCTCTGGTGTTGGTCCTCACCGTGTGAGAGATCGTGGAAACTTGGATCTTCATTGGAAAGGGAAGTTACTAGGCTTCAAAAAGCTCAAAAATGGTGAAACTGTTGCCATTGTACAACATGTGTTCACAATGTCAACCATGAAATTGGAAAACTCAAACAAAATGAGATATCCTATCAACTGTAAGTATTACTCATTGACTTTTGTCCAAATTTCAGAATATACCTAGCTAAGTTGTGTATTTTTTTGTTGTAGACATATTTCCTTCTACCTTGGTGGAAGAACAACCACTTCATAGTTGTTGAAGTATGGGGAGTAACCAACCCAAACCGCCTCACATGGAAGTGAGGGGCTCTTCCAAGAGGAGTTGTAAGAAGTGCAAGCAACGCACACACACCCACGTCCATGAACAATGGCACCATGGCCAACGTCAAAAGGAACAAGGGAGGGCAATGCTCACACACAAGCCAACCCCAAATGCCAAACCCACACACATGGATCATCGCCTAGCACACAAGGAGAAATGTGGAAGCCAAATGACACCTTCTTCCATTACCAAAATGGAGGCCAAGGCCATGGCCAAGGGACCTCTCCTTTTTACAAAATGAGCTTCTCCTTATATAAGAGAGGAGAGGGATCCGTTGAATACAAGTGGCCAAAGGCTTCATTAACTAAAGATGTTCAAAAAAAGGTAGGTAGTTGGGAAAATCAAAAAGAGAATCTTCCTAGAGAGAGAGAGCATTTGCACGTATCCAAAAGTGAGCTCTCTTTTCTAAAATAAGGAAAGAATTCAAAAAGGAGCCTTTTACAAAAAAGAAGGGAAAGGTTGAGTTTTTATGGGTTTTCTCACATAAATAAGTAAGCAGGAGTTCCTATGAAGAAACTTATTTACAAGAGGGAAAAGTGGGAAATTTGGAAGACTGTCACACAAGGCCTTGAGTATTCAAGTATCCTTAACTCCAAGGTAGGCCTCCAAGTACTCCATAGCCTTCATAGCTTCATAGGCCTTTCATGACTTCACGGTTCCAACACCCTCCCCCACCTAGTCTTTGTCGTCCTCGACAAAGCTAAGAGAGGAGAGGCATACACTGCCGAACGGGTCCAATGTTTGGAGTCTTCAACTCTTCAGATACGCAGCAATTCAAGTCTGATTGTTGCAAGGTTGCAAATCTTTTGAATCAGCAAGCCGTCTGCCTTCAAATCTTCAATCCAGCAATTGCTGAGCGACACAATCCCCTTGGGGGGCAGTCAGCCCAGCCTCCATCCAATGCGCCTCTTTCAAAGCTCCAATACGCTTTCCATTTTGTGACGGCCCCAAGCTTATCCAGTTTCTGCATCAATTTGCTTTTAGCGATTATATCAATCCAAAGCATATTAAACCTCACTACTTTACTAGAAGCTACAACTGTAGAGGACAAAATTAATTGATAGCTTCAGCAAACATTGTCGAACAATAGTACACAGTCAAGAGAGCAAAACTTCGAAACATTATGGCATATCGAGACAATGATTTATGGAAGCATGCTCCAAACAAGAATGAATCTAGAGCCACAGAATGAGATCAGCCTTAGAAAATTTGTCACCAAGCTTTGCAAATTATAAAACTTCCAGAGTCATGAATCTTTCCCGTCAGAGCCCAAGTTGCACTCAAACAAGTGGTGTTTTATGTGAGACAGGATGGGTACTGATAGGACGTAAACCTGCATCATAGATCAATTCTTGAAGTTGGCTAGCAATGGAATGTTAAGAAGTATAGCAGTGCTATTATAGAATTGTATCTTTGAAAACAGTCACAAGTGTGAGGATGCTTCTAACTCTTGAAAAGAATAGCCCCCGTACCAGGCTATACCTGCAACCTGTTCCTATTTCAACCGAGTCATTTAAATCATCTGAAATTATTGAAGCTTACCAGTATCACATGAATATGAACACTATGGGTCCATCACACACCGCCCACAGAGTGTAGCACAATCCCAGAAACCTCCCACCATAAGCTTTGCGACCAACAACTTCCCATGCTCCCAAATTGAGAGATTTCTAAGCATAATATAGCTCCATGTAGAGAAATTTGTGTGTAGTTTAAACAGTTCCCTAACTGATAAGTCAAAGAAACTTCCCACCGACAACATTGTCTGCTAATTCCTTCAGATCAGTTCGTATACCTTTCAGGAGGGACCGAATGAAAACACCTGTCAAGAAGCAATCTTCAAGATTTATTAAGCTACAATCAACCTTATCCACAGCTCCAAAATGACTGGGGCACATCTCCAACCTATGTGTAGTCACTGTAGGATTCCAGAACCTGTACACACTTCCAAAACATAGCCAAGAAATACTATTATGTTTACTAAACTGAGCACACATTATCTCAAGCATACTCTGCCAGTGGCAGTTTAAATAACTCAGTCAAGGATACACTCTGTCAGACTATCAAGAGCTGAGAAACTTCTAGCTTGACATCCAAGTCCAAGTTCCATACTTCAAATATCGAGAATCATCATCTCCTTATGTAGTCAAAACTCCCAATTTTATTGAGATCACTAAAGCTAAATTTGTTTGGGCATAAACATGTGAACAGCTAAGACTGGAATGGTGCCACAGATCTTTCAATGTTTCCACCCATATTCAAAGAAGACAAAACAACAATGATCCCTTTACCAAATTTCCCTATAGGGAAACACTAAGAACTTGAAGTTACACAAGGGAGCATTTGAAAATCGATAGATCATGAAGTGAATACAAGAAAATAGAGCCCCTATGAATCTATTGTGCAAGGTTATAACTTCAAAAGGGAAACAAATATGATTTATCCATGTTATTTCATTAGCCTCCAAGCATTAACAAGAGTGATAATACACGAGGAGTCCTCATAAGGTGTGACAGTAGACCCGAGTGAGTTGATACTTTTTATGGTCACATCAGTCAACATTAAGTATGCATGTATACCAACTCGTCCACCATTTGGTTCTCTAATAATCGATGTTCTTGGTGAATGATGAGAGGCATCACCATTTGTTCAATACATCTGAATTTTGGTCAGGTATGTCAGATAGAAGGAAATGTCCAGACCCAACATGCTAGTGGCTAGGTTGCATAGCTACACCCTACTTCCTTCACCTCTTAAGTGGAATTACTTACCACAATCTTTAATGAGTTACGTCCAAATAGAAGGTCATCCTAGGACACCAAGTCTTTTCCTCCATAAAAAATCGATTAGAATCATATGTCATATATCTGTTTATCCCAAACGTTACCAAGAAAGTTACACTATGTGTAGTGTAAAACAAAGTCATGTGCCTTTATTACAAATAGCCACTGACTACTGCTTGTGCCCCTATCAGCATGTTAGAAACCCATCATTCGTGTAAAGCTTGTGAATGTGCATGCATATCAGACAAACCCTTTAATAGATTACATATTTCTACCTTTGTGAATGCGAGTATGCCAAATACCAGAGGGGAAAACATTATGGTTTCTTTGCTGACATTCAAAGGTTATTGCAACAAAAGACATTTCTTGGCTTCATGGCCCCTGCTGCATTAGCACAAACCCTAGCGAATAGCAAGTCATAAAACTTTAGAGTTCAAATTCAATCATCGAATGTAATAATCCCATTTACATGATAAAAGGATCAGCACACCTGATCAGTCGTGAAGTAACTGCTAGGCCAACCTTAGGATGATCTTGGCTTCATCATAGGTAATTTGACATATAGCGATTATAGACAAAATTTGTATCATAGAGAGTTCAATACATCAAAACAGAATAATCTGTGTCACATATTTTAGTGCTACAATCAGAACCAATGCTTCAAGACTTTACTGACTCAAACCTTGATTCCTTTCGAAGATCATCCGATTCGAATCTCCAGCATCAAGAAAGCCAATGGATGCACATCCTGAAGCATAACATACCCCGTGGGCAGCAGCCAAGTAGATTTCTTCTTCAACAGCATAGAGCAGGTAAGGCGATATAACACCTCAAATCAAAAAAGCTCCACCGGAACCCAGCCCAACCATAAAGATTCCCTACCATCTACATCGAGGGTACCGACATGCAGACATCAACCACAAGGTTGGAGTAAACAAAAAACAAGTTACACCCATAGAACAGATACTCCTTATTATTCTGAAAGAGCTCCCTAGATCGTCAGAAGCAACAACATCTCCTGCTCCTTGGAAGAAAAGCCCAGGTTGAGCGAATGCAAAACAGAAGAGATATGGGTACATGAATAAGCATGTGTACTGGCAATAGAAGCCCTTGAGATCACCAAAGAGTCGATAGCTAGCTTATTACTACACAAGATGCTTGGTAAGGAAATATTCGATCAGAGGAATTGTTCGGCCTGCTCTGGCAGATTGTGGTTCAATGCTTGCCGCCTTCTTGACATGCAGCAATGAGAGGAGAGACTAGTGTGGGTACTCCTGCAGACTTCAGAAGGCAGAACAAGAAGGGAGGTATAGGGACGGAAGCTTCCCCAAACACAAAAGAATACTTGTCATGCAAAAAACTCGGAAAGCCCATGTATATGACACGCAACAACCGAAATGACATCACATGGACATGCGCAACATCTGCCTATACTTTCCGTTGTGAAGCAAAACTAGGAAGATGGAGCGTGAATAATGCTTGACCCCATCCATCATTCATATGAGGGAGAATATGCTAGTAAGGGCAGAAAAGAAGCACAGCAGGCAAGCTGGAAGCCCGAGAATCATTCCCCCCTGCCCAACAACATCTGCCGACAGTGAAACCAAAAGGCAAAGGTATACCGAGAAAACCACAGACGCTGCACCGAACGGGTTTCCAGACAACCTAGTTGTATAGCAGACGCCAAGGCAACCAAAATACACATATATTAAGGATAGCTCCCGAGGGCTTTCATTCATGCTCCAAAGGAGAGCAGACGTAGAAGCTTCTGCGAAGCTCAAATCAGCAGTAGTTCCGAGATCGTGAAAAAAAAAAGACGGAAAGAGAAATCCTTAGGGTTGCCAACGGTTGAAGGTCGATCATCCCCGGCAACGGCGCCAGATTTGTTGTTGAAGTATGGGGAGTAACCAACCCAAACCGCCTCACATGGAAGTGAGGGGCTCTTCCAAGAGGAGTTGCAAGAAGTGCAAGCAACGCACACACACCCACGTCCATGAACAATGGCACCATGGCCAACGTCAAAAGGAACAAGGGAGGGCAATGCTCACACACAAGCCAACCCCAAATGCCAAACCCACACACATGGATCATCGCCTAGCACACAAGGAGAAATGTGGAAGCCAAATGACACCTTCTTCCATTACCAAAATGGAGGCCAAGGCCATGGCCAAGGGACCTCTCCTTTTTACAAAATGAGCTTCTCCTTATATAAGAGAGGAGAGGGATCCGTTGAATACAAGTGGCCAAAGGCTTCATTAACTAAAGATGTTCTAAAAAAGGTAGGTAGTTGGGAAAATCAAAAAGAGAATCTTCCTAGAGAGAGAGAGCATTTGCACGTATCCAAAAGTGAGCTCTCTTTTCTAAAATAAGGAAAGAATTCAAAAAGGAGCCTTTTACAAAAAAGAAGGGAAAGGTTGAGTTTTTATGGGTTTTCTCACATAAATAAGTAAGCAGGAGTTCCTATGAAGAAACTTATTTACAAGAGGGAAAAGTGGGAAATTTGGAAGACTGTCACACAAGGCCTTGAGTATTCAAGTATCCTTAACTCCAAGGTAGGCCTCCAAGTACTCCATAGCCTTCATAGCTTCATAGGCCTTTCATGACTTCACGGTTCCAACAATAGTCTTACAGGTACTTTCCAAGCATTGCATGCAGATGTTGGGTCGATAGTCTTTCCACAAGCCCGTCCTGCTCAGCTATTATGTGAGAGAGTTTTCTTTTACACACATACATATGTTGTACCCTCTTCATCAAATGATTTTGGCAAGTTAGAGATGATTAAGGTAGATTCTCTCTTAAAGCTTGAGTGGCCGCAACCTGATGTATGGACATTAACATCTTTGAAGCATAAGATGGTGATGGACATACACAACTCTTTGAAATTTACAAGAGTTTCAAGATCTATAGGATTACATTGGTGTGTTCCTGTTCATTGTTTTGTACATTTATTTCAGATATTCACAATTCTAGAGTCGTCAACAATGTTCATGTTAAAAGATATCACGTATGAGCAGGTAGAGTGTTTGCTAGGTGAAAAATGGGGACTTGTAGAAGGATGCACCAAAGGGGATAGATACATTTGTAAAATTGGTGCAAGAGGCATAGGATTTCGATACTTGAAACATCGTACTTCATTGTACATTAGATTCTATTATGATCGTTGGATGTGTAAACTTGGTGAATGGATACCATTACAAAGTTCTGAGGGTGTTTTAATTTCATTTGAAATTAAGATAAATCTACCCAACAATGAAATGGAAGTTATTTCAGTAAATCATCATTGGACTCTTGCCAACGTGAGAGAACATCTAGTAATCATGGGATTTGAGGATCTGGATCAATCAAAGTTCAGAATACAAGGGCATAAGGTAAGTAGCATATGGTATTTCTTCTTTTGTTTATACAAATTCTTACACTCAAATATGTTCATTTAAAGTTTTCTATTTGTCTGCAGATTGGTAAGAGGTTGGAGGATAAAATTAAAGTCCTCCTTGAATGGAGTGTGGATGGAACTCAACTTTCATTGTCATAGCTCAAGGACTATTTGAGTGCTACAGTGTACACACACCTATGTTCCATTTATAATCCTACATCTGCAACAATGTATTTAACATGCAAGACATGTAGCATGTAAAATTTTTTGATCTCAATATGATGTACAATTTGCCAAATCTTTGGTTTTTCCAATGGCAATTTATTATAATTTTAAAGTTCTGAGAATTTTTTTTTTCTATTGTGTTGTCGTGTATCTTATTCTGGTTAATGATTCTGTTCAATCTTTTTATGAGCAAAAGTTTTTTTTCTGAGAGTTCTGTGCATGATTGTTTTATTTGAAGGTATCAGTTTTAGTTTTAAAATGGGTCCCACTCACTTTAAAATTTTGAAACTACTATAAAAGCAACACTTATTCTCTCATTTCTCACTTTTGCAACCAAGAAGAGCTACAATCACTAGCAAAGTACGCACACAAGCTAGCATCACGCGCAATGGCTGCCGCATCCTCCAGTACCCTGCAACTCAAACGTCCACGTGAACTCTTCAATGAGTTCTTGGAATCAACTGAGTTCAAAGGTCAGAACCACTTGTATGACCTACTGTCTAGGGTCCCTGATCTAGACAAAACAATTCAACTGAACTCTGATGTGCTCAAGGAAATCATAGAGTTCCTTGAGTACTACATCTTGCGTTTTTCTATAGAAATACTGCCTTATGAGGGTAAATGGGTTCCATGTGACCTTCTACTCTACATACATAGAGGCGATGAAGCCTTCATGAAGCGCCTTAAGCGCTTCATGGCAATTGCGGAAACTGCTGGGCACTTACTAGATGACTCTGTGCCATTAGTAAAAAAACTTAACAAAAAGAAGAGGATGGGTACAAAGTACCTATCCTACACTGCAACAACATATTTTATTATTAATGAGGAGCCGGAACCTACACCTGTTGAGCTCCCCAACCTTGCCACTGGGGGTTTTGTTAAGGAGAAGAATGAGCCTCAACCAGAGGCCATAAATTTTTCCAAAGAAAGCATTACAATCCACCAAGAATTCCCTGGTGGTGTTGAGGATAAACTACATGTGCAATCAAGCATGGAGGAGGCCCCCCCTTCAAATCTCAACCCCTCTGAGCCCACATTACCAGAGGTGGAACTTGAATATCTCTCCTGCATCGTTGTGGATGGAGAGGAATTTATTTTACTCCATGACATTGAGAAGGCATTCGGTCTACGTCTAGATGAATGCTTGAGTATTTTCTCCACAATGTCAGATGTTCCACTTGACAACACATCTGACATACTTGAAAAGAAGTCCATCCCACTTGGGGATTCTGTGGCAGACACCATATCAATGGTGTGTGCTGATATTTTAAATGATGACAACAATTCTACTACAGAGGAGGAGTTCAGTGCAGCACAGGAGAGGATACTGAAGCAAAAAATTCCTACATCCCATGTAGCAGAGCAGAGTGGCATGGCCCACTCTAGCATTGATCTTGATGCCCCTGGAAGAGGGGAGGAAGAAGACAAGCTTCATGATGTAAGTGGTAATTGAATTAAATAAATCGATAATTTTAAGTTAACATTGTAAGAGCTTGAATTCTCATTTGTTCTTAACAGGAAGCAATTGAGCTCGACAAGTTCGCAGCAAGGTCTGGTGGGGATCGAGCTTCTCGTGGGAGTGGTGCATCCTTGGCAAACTACATCGGAAAGTTGCCAAAGGATGATTTTGTTATCATACACAAAGACTACAGTCCCGATGGGCACTTCATCAATTGGTGCTTGAAGGCCCTTAGCAAGATTTTGTGTTTATGTACAATTACCCAAGGCACTAATTGTGTCATTTTGGTTAGGAAATCCTTAGTTGTAACTACTTTAGGACTTAATTTTAGAGGGAAAGTATTAGGGCAAATAGGTATCGCCATGAGTCTTAGAATGCAAGACCCCCATGTAATATCAAGATCTGTATTGACTTACCAGCTGCCTCAATCTCTCCAAAGGAGAAAGAAAGTTGTGGAGAAATTGAAGGCAACTGAGAAATGATGTAATGTCTTGATAATACAAGCTTTTTTTTTCATCATTTGTCTAGTTCTGTTTATGAATGTGCTAAAAAATTGAACTTATCTTCTCTCCACAAATTGTATCTAATTGGGGGTCTTTGTATTTTGCTTTGGTCCTCTGTATGATTATATGCTTAAAAAAGGCCAAAAAAGCCCCAGCCACAGAAACGCGCGAAACAGCCCTGCAAAATTTTTGCAGGGCTGTTTCCCGCGTTTCTGTGGCTGGGGCTTTTTTGGCCTTATGTAGTGTTTTTAGGTGCTACAATACATAGGAAACTATGTAATTTCAGATTTTCAATTGGTTTTGGTATTATCAGGACCAGAAGTTTTCAGTAGGGTATAAACTCAGCCTTTAGTAGCTAAAGATCTCAATTCCTATAGGGTATAACCTCTTAATACCTAGACCCTTGCATCTCTACCATATGTCTTATGCTTACCAAAGACCAAATATTGCAAAAAAAACCCCAGCCACAGAAACGCGGGATTCAGCCCTGCAAAAATTTTGCAGGGCTGAATCCCGCGTTTCTGTGGCTGGGGGTTTTTTGGTATTAAAAAGACATGTTGCACACCAGTATGTAGAAAAGGAACATATCTAGTCATAAAACAATAGGCAAGTGCATGCATGTTTAACTGAATCCATATATAACTGACTGAAAGAGAGAGAGAGAGAGTGAGAGAGAAAAAAGAGACAAAGAATATAAGTCAAAACAAAATTTTCTATTATCCATTGTATTACATCGCAAAGTAGCCTATCATAGGGTATAATATACACATCATGGGTTATTTCCTCTAATTCTTCTTGCTAGCTGAATGTCCTTCGGTTGTATGGTTACTCTCTTGGCATGCATAGCACAGAGGTTAGAGTCCTCAAGCATGGAGATGAGGTAGGCCTCAGCTGCCTCTTGAAGTGCTTCAAGTGCTATCCCTTGTATTCTTAGACCTGTTTGGTAGCTTTGTAGTTCCTCTTTCACTACCCTTGCAAAAGCTCTTCGTGGTATGAGTAGTTCAACGGACTTTTGGTAGTGTCGTATCTCTGCAAAAGCCCTGCAGTGCTTCCTTCGTCTTTGTGGAGCTCTTGGGTTGGGAGGTATGTTTGGCTGGCGTTGAGGTCGACGTCGAGGTTGATAGTTTTTTTTTCTCCGATGTACACGATGTGAGGGCCCAGCTTCATCTTGCACATTTTGTTGTTGATATGGTTGTTGACTTTGCTCTCTTTCCTCCTCTGTTGGTATTTGCCCTTGTCCTTGTGGAAGTGTCTTACCTCCATGTGTCACCCTATGGCTCGTTGGTATTTGCATATCATTCCATGGTGGTTGATTGTTGCTTTCCTCATATGGGGATGACTCTTCGTCGCTCTCTGGTACACTCCTTCTGATCAACTTCTGTTTGGGTCTTGATTTGATGGGTGTCCTTGTTGGTGGCTCATCATCTGAAATGGCCTCTGATCGTCCTGGAGTATAATAATCTTGTCTATTGGAAACTTCATTTTCTCGCACTGAATTGCTCCCAGGTGGTGTGCCATTGTGTGACACAGGCACAGATGTGCTCTGGGAACCACTTCGAGGCCTTTGGGGGGGTTGCAACCATGGTGGGCGTTGTGTCCCTAGATGAGGGCTAGGAAAGAAGACGCGATCTTTCCTTGCAGTTTGCTTGGTGCGTGCCATTCTCTTGAGTTGCAAAAAGTGTGAAATGAAGTGAGTTCTCTCTATTTATAGAGTTTTTTTAAAAACTGTTTGTTCACACTAGAACGGACAAAACCTGTTTAAAACCATACAGAATATTATATATTAAATAATAACACATTGAAATCAAGATTACAATAATCATATGTATTACCACATAATGGGAAATAGCGAATTCACTTTACTTCCAAGCTGAGCCTTCTCGTTGTCTCCTTGCACGCCACTGAGCATGATGAAGAGGACCTAACGATGACTTCCATTTCTCACTGGCAATGTTGTGTTGCATCTTTCTTGCAAGTTTTGCCAATTTTGAATCCCTAAGTCGTTCCACAAAAAACTTTCTCGAGAATGTAGTGCGGTAAAACCAATTAAACATCTCCTCCATGTAGTTTGATTGCATTGGGCCACCACCATGTCGGGTGTTTTTGAAGTAGACACCCCTCGCTTTGTAGTGTGACTTTTCCATTCCTTGGGTACTGAAAATCTCTAATGACCCATATCGATGCATGAAAAAAGCTCCATGTGCAAACTAAATATGCTAAAAATTGTTAAGTACATTGGAAAAAGGTAAGTGCAATGAACACTTGTAGAAGAAGATTACACTTACAATGTAGTGTGTTATATTGCTCTCTCCCCAACATTGAATGAAACACTTGGTGAACTCCACTAATGTTTCTTGAAACGTTTGACGTTGAATAGCACTAGACCTAGTCAGACCCATTAAGCCTACAACCTTATCAAAGCTCGACCAAACTTTCTTTCTCTTATTACAAAGATCAACTTGAGAGTCATTGTCTGTTGTGATCATGCATAGGTCTTTCCACAGCTCATAACGTTCATTATTTTGAGTGCTAGTACCTCTTCTAAAAAAATGTCTTGCTTTATTCCCTGTCATTGACACTTGTTGCAAGCTATCTTGAGATTCTCCAACTTTCTTAACAACTAGGGTTACATTTCCACCATGACAACCAATTGAATTAAGAAGTTCCTCCAATTTCTTTATAGCTTGAATAGATTTATCAACTGGCTTCATGGCAAATGCGTATTCTATATGGAGCTTCAATAGTCTATCAAAAATTCTCATGAAGGCATGCAAGGTGCAAAAGTGGACATTGACTAAAGGGAATGGAATAATGGGATTCCAATCCTTATCTGACATGTCACGATTAGGTGTACCTAACATGGGACACCTCATTAAAGGTGTATCCCATTCAGCAGATGGAGTTGCATCTGTGTCATCAACTAAATCATCTATGTTGTTTTGTTTTCTCTTTGTTCGTTTATAACCTCGTGTACAATATGGACAAGGATAGAGAGTAGATGCACCTTGTTTGCACCCTAACATGCATTTGATAGTCTTTAAGTCTCCACCTAAGTGCCACTCTACTTCAAAATCACCAAGGCTTTCTACATTGATTTTGGCACCATGAATTTGAGAAGTTATCACCTCTGTGATCCATGGGATCCTATTGAAAATCCATGTAAGAACATCATTGGATTCTTTAGGTACTTCAATAGCACCTAACCACCATATATCTTTCTCTGATTGGACACTATATGTAAAGTGATGGGTAGATTCTTCACTATCATCAATAATAGCATGGGCCATAGCTTCGTTCATGAGTGTCACACTAAGTCTCTCCATACGGCGTCCCTTTATGATTTGACATTCGTCTAGCTTCAATACAAACTTGAGTTTGGAACCACAATCTACATCAAATAACAAACATTATATTATTAAAAATACTATGAATGTCATTATCAAAACAATGGATATACCTTGAAGTGTGGATTTGTAAAATTTAACCATTTCCTTTTGGAGCCTCTACAAATTGACAAATATGTTGTTGTACTTTGTGTAGATGAATCCCTGTCTAGATGTGTTTTTCAACTCTTTCTTTGATGTAGATGAATGATAAATGGATGCAGGCATAACATCTTCTATATGCAGGTAATTGCCAAGAGTATTGGCTACATCCTCATTGGTTATCTTCTTCCTCACAGATACCTTGTAAGGGCGTGGAAAAATGCTCTGGAAAATACCTTTGTTTTGTAGAGCCTCCTTCAAAAGATTGTACAATGCAGTGTACGCTCTAGTACTAACACCTGCTTCATCACATACCATCTGTACCTCACTAGGACTAATAATATCTTCTAAGTTGCCTGCAAAATCTTTAATCACTTGGGTTTTGATGTGATTTCCTATTGGTGACTCCAAGATCATAAGCACATGTTTGTTGCTAAGACAAGAATTCAGAAACTTCAATTGATCCTCCATTGTTGAGGAAGCACTCGCATCTTCAACAAATGACCTGCACAATAAGAATCTCAATCTAAAAGTCTTTTAACATAACTAAACAAAGGAAATACATACCTAAGTGCGTAAACACGTCGCTTCCGTGCTCCACCACCAGTTGAAAGAGCTTGAAAGGATGATAATGGTCGTTTCCTAAATCTCATCCCAAGTGGAGTCTCTTTTAGTTGTGTAAGATTGGCTTTCAACTTTGTAATTGTGCTCTCCTTTTCTTCCACATCTTGTTTGAGACTATTATTGTGCTCATCCAAAGATTTGATAGCACTTTCTAAAGTGTGTATAGCACTCTCTAAACTGTGTATCTTGAAATGGTTGTGATGACATTGTTGCATCCAATAATTTGCTATAGATGTAGAATGGTTAGACAATCGCTTGCAATAGCCTAGGAGTCCATCTTCACCGGAACCAAGGAATTGTAGAAATGTGGAGATAGTATGGAATCTAGGATGAACATTAGCCATTGGATCCAAGGGATACAAAGCACCATGGACCCAAAGATCAATATTCTTCTCTCCAGCTGCAGGTCGTGCATTTTGAGAATCTATGTCATTGCTACCTCTAGTTGTTGGTGCAAATTCTGTAGGAACACGAACATGTACACTCTTTGAGTGAGGAGCACGCGCTGGTGCTGGTGTCATGTTCGTAATACATGTGAGCACCATGATGTTCCAAAACTCCAGCACCGAATGGGAAGAAGCACACAGATGGCTAGAATGGCTAGTACAGTAGCTATGTGCAAGAAAAAAAGTGTGTTTTGGTATGTGGATAGGTCAAAATGACTTTTTTCAGTATGTTAGAGGGAAAATGAGTTTTTTTTCAAAAATTCATGTTTTGGGGCAACCAAAGTTACGAGTTTGATGATGTGGCACTTAACTTTTGGAGGGATTTTGAAAAGTATGTTTTTTAAGTATTTTTTATAAAAATAAGTCTAAAAAAATTAAGTTCTGACATATACATAAAAGTATGGGCCATTTTGAATAAAGAATAGCTGAAAAAGAGACTTTTTCAGAAAACTCATTTTTTTATTCATAAAGATGGACGGATTTGATGAGGTGGAAAGTGGTTTTTCTCTCTCTCTATGTGCAGAAGAGAGAGAAGGTCCTAGCTCACCCTAAAAAAAAGCCTACTTCAGCCTACCAAAAAGTGCTCTATTAAATGCACTTTGTCCCCTTAACAAAGTACAAGATTAAGCTTAATCCCTAAAAATTAGGAATCCTTACAAGGCCCATGCAGGGTTCACTTTTTTTCCTAATGATTTATTTGAAATTCAAGTAGTCTTCTTTCCAAATCATATAATTTTTTTTGTCTTTTTTGAGCTTCTTTTATGTGTTGCTTAAACTTTCCAAGTTCTTCATCCATCTTCTCAAGCATTTCTTTAGATACTTTCATTTTTATTTGAAAAAATAGAAAACAAAGATGGATTCAAATAATTATAACCATACATAGCTTCAAACGAAGCCATTTTTATAGATGCAAATCTTCAAGTATCCTATTAACCCTCTCGATTTTCCCATTAGTTTATGGATGGAAAGTTTTACTCATAGGAAGCTGAGTTCCAATCAATTCAAATCTTGCTCTCCAAAAGTTTGATGTGAAACTAGAGTCTCTATAAGATATTTGTTTTTTAGGCATTTCATGCTATCAAAAAAAATCTTTTACAAATAGTCTTGCAATATTCAAGGAAATATTAGTCTTTTTTATAGGAAAGAAATATGCCAACTTGGTAATTCGATCCACTACCACAAATATGGTATCATGTTTACTTTTGATCGTAGGTAATTTATTGATAAAGTGCATAGAGATAGACTTCCACTTCTGATTTGGAACACCCAAAGGTTAAAGCATTCCAAACCCTTAAACTCAGATTTCACTTGTTGGCACTTTAACTAACATATTTTCTAATATCCCACTTCATATATGGCCATAAGTAAAAATATTTCATTTTAACATAAGTCCTCGAATGACTTGGATGTGCAAAAAAAGATGCATCATGACAATCATGCAATATTTGAACTTTCAATGGAGACTCAAAAGATATGCATAATCGACTACTATAATACAGAGATCCAATCTACAAATAAAATTTTTCTTTGCATGCAAAAAATTCAAGATAGGTGCATAAAAAGAGTCCTGTTTTAGTTCTTCTGGAATTTGATTGAGAAAATCAAAATTTATTACAGAAAGGAGACTACATAAAGATCTCTGAATCAATGGATCAACGATCTTATTTTCCTTACCAAGCAAATAGTTGATATCAGAATCATGCTCACTTGATTATTCAATCCAACACTTTCACTTATTGTTAAGCAATGGTTGTATGAAAATGTATTTTAGACTTTGATGATCTGTTTTCACCTCAAACTTAACCCCTAATAGTAGATATCTCCAATGCTTAAGTGCATGTACAATAACAAGCATTTCTAAATCACGAATAGGATACTTAAGTTCATGTTTTTCTTATTTTTTTGGATCCATATGCAACCACACTATCATCCTATGAAAGAACACATTTGATCTGACTACCACTTCCCTCACATGTAACCACAAAAGAATTTTCCATTTTTGGTATTTTCAAAACATAATTTTCAATGAATTTTTATTACAATGATTCAAATGAATTTTGACAGTCATCATTCCATAAAAATCTTGCATTCTTTTTGGTCAACTTTATGAGGGTATTAGCTATCTTACAAAAATCCTTAATATGTGCTCTTTCATATTGTGCCAATCCTAAAAAACTTTGTACAGTTTTAGGAATTGACCAATCAACTATTGTTTTTATTTTATCCTGATCTATATGAATTCCCTCTTTAGATATGACTCTTCCTAGATACACAAGTTTATCCTTAGCAAAGAAAAACTTACTCTTCTTTCAATATAATTTGTGTTCTCTAAGAGTTTGCAAAGTCTTCTTTAGATGTATAGCATGCTCAAGATCATCTTTAGACTATACAAATATATCATCAAGAAATATCGAGATGAATTCATCTAGGTAATCATGAAAAGCATTGTTCATCAATCACATAAATGTGGAAGGATCATTTGTTAATCCAAAAGGTAAACCCATATAATTGTAGTGATCATAACGTATTCGAAAAGTTATCTTGAGTATATCTTCTGTTTTGATCTTAATTTGATGATATCGAGATCTTAAGTCAACCTTAGTAAATACAATCACTCCACTTAATTGACCTAAGAATTCATCTATGTATGGGAGTGGATACTTATTTTTAATATTCTTTTATTCAATCCCCTATAATCAATATATAATCTATAAGAGTCACCTTTCTTCTTTTGAAATAAAATAGGTGTCCCCTAAGGTGAAACACTCGATCTTAGCAAGCCTTTCTTTAAAAGAACATCTAATTGAATTTTAAGCTCCTTTAACTCATCTATGTTAAATCTATAGGGTCCTCTAGAATATGGTTCACTCCCCAGATACAAGTCAATGGTATGCCAATCTGCTTAGGTGGAGGTATACCAGATAAGTCTTTTGGAAATATATACGCATCTTCTTTCAAAAGATTTTATATATAATTTGGAGATTTTCATCATTATCTTCCTCATGCTAATTGTTCATATATACTAAAAATATTCTACAGCCATCACGTATATCTCTAATTATCTACATAACAAAAATGAGAATAAGCTTAGAATTATGCACGTCACCTAGAATGTGGATAGATCTTCTGTCTAACCTTAAGTTGATTGTTATTTGTTTTCAATCAATTGTTGCAAAATTTTGAACTAACCAGTCCATGCCTAAATTGCATCACGTTGTTTCATTTCAATTACATGGAAACTCCGAGAAAAATATCTATCAAAAAAATTAAATGCAAGATTTTCAATGTATCCTTTCATATAGTATAGTCATCTATTGGCCATATCTACAGGTCTTCTTATCTACATATATAGGGGTATTCCTAAATTTTGTACTAATTTGAAAGATAGAAAACAATGCGTACTACCCGAATCGACCAGAAGTCTAGTTGTATGCATAGAAATCATACCTAAAATTATAATTACAAAGCCCTTCGAAAAAAACTAGCTGCCATGCAATATAAAGTGGAGTTAGGGTACTTATCTCCATCATCTACTCTCTCAATTGTTGCATCTTTCTCAATGATGTTTATCACCTTCGATTGTGTAGACCAAAAGATTGCCTTATTTGGGCATTTATATATCTGATGCCCTTGCTCCATGTAATGAAAACACAAATCGAGTATTTTGCCCACTCAATAAAATCAGGATCTGTGTGGTCTATGTCCCATCGTAATGAGTCTGGTTCTAGTCGACTTCTACAAATTGAAATTCTCCATCTTCTCAAAATTGGCGACCAACACAACAACATCGAGAAAATCAATACATCTAGATCCCTTGACTTGATAGCAAAGCTCCTCACAAAGGCCTTCAATAAACTTGCTCTTTAGAGCATCACCACTAACCTCCAATGCATATTTCTAAAGGTGTAGAAACCTTTGTTTCTACTCATCAATAGACAAGCTATGCTTGTCACTCTCGTGATGTCAAAAATTATAAAATTTCATCTTCTTCTCCATATGCTAGTGTGGAGAATAGTAATTTTGCTTGCTCTCTAAATTCCTTCCATAGAATTATACCAAAATGTGTTTGAGTCTATATATAGGACTTCCATCATAGCTTTGCAATGCCATGCAAATGTATGATGCAAACCTTTGCCTCGGACTCCTCATTGAATTATCAAAGATCAAAAAAATCTTCTAGCTCTTTGATCCATGCCTCCAAATCTTCACCGCTCTTCTTCTTACCATCAAAATCATTCAATTTTACCTTCGTGGAAACTTGGTTGAGAGCAAACTCACCCGCTTCCATATCTTCATAATTGCATTTTTGTTTTCCTCTAGGCATACTAGATATTCCAGCACCTTCATCCACCTCATCATTCAACTCCACGAGTAAATATTTTAAGCCTTTTGCTTGCTTTTTGCCTCGTTCTTTGTGTAATTCTCCAAGAAGCTTTCGAATAAGCTCCTCTTGCTCATAGATCTTCTCTGTCAAACCTTCCATCTTTCTCGAGAATCGATTCTACTCTGATACTACGTGTAGTGTTTTCTCAATCACAATCTATCTCGAATCACAAGCTTTTGATCACTCAAGAATAGTAGAAGAGAGGAAAATACAACTTGCACAAGATAAGAGAAAATCATATACGAAAGAGTAGACAAGATATGACTCATAGATATTGATAAAATAGCTTCTTGACGAAGCCTCGACCTCCTGACAGCCCCAAGCTATCACAATCTAATTCACACTAGGATTCTCAATCACACAATCACTCTCACTCTCACTCTCAATCACAAGGTAATTCTTTGATTTTTGGCCTCTTCTTGCCTAACCGAGAAAATCTCCTTCAAAATAGATTTTATCCTTCCCAAGCAAGTGCATGATCTATCGAATATAAAAAAGTCTAACTTTTCCCATATTGCATGCAAAACTTCACAAAAGCATGCATTTGTAGTAGTCAAGTGCTTTCTTTAGCGGTACCTGTCTAAAAATAGAAGAAAAGCAATGGAAAAACATATTCAAAGATATCCGCAAGTGTGCATGACAACAAGTATGCTTTAAAATCACAGATTCGAATATAAATAGAGAAGCCCACTTTTTTTTTAAAAGTACCTAAAAATGGCACTTTTCGAAGTCTTGTATCACAAAAACAGTGAGGAATTAGCTTAAGCTTGTGAGATACAAAAATGTTCAACTCTTTGATCTACACAATAGTATTAGAGATGACCTAGGTCGAAATCCACCTCCAACTATCACTTTTGAGCCTTGGAAGGTTAGAAATTATAGAGAGAGAATAAAATCAAGGCATTTTCTTATAGTGAACTAAATGTAGAGCCTTAAACGAGGTACTTATACATGATTTACAAAAATTCCATAGAGATACTTTTTTTTTGTTATGTATGCTCTACCTTTCTCACATATAACATTTCTCTTACTTCTTTCATCTTCACGTTCAATTTTTAATAAAAAACATAATGCCGATAAGGTTTAGAGAGAGAATATAAAAGTTGTCATCCCTAAATTTTGCCTATATGCATAAAATGGCCTAATTACTCATTCTAAACATTATCCCCATAATGTAATGTGAAAATTTTGAAATGAATTATTTCACTATCGAAAGGCCTATTACATCATATTTATTGCATGTAAAACCTTGGTATTGGTGAATTAAAGGGCATCTTGGTATTAGCGAAGCATCAACTACCTCTTGCTTGGGGCTGTGGGGCCACCCATATGGAGACCCCTTGCCTTAAGAAGCTTGGGGGACCACTCTTGGGGCACCCTCATCTTGGTGGGCTAGTGGATCTTCCATAGGGAGATCCCTCATCCTCTTCAGGGCTTGGTAGTCCCCTAAGGCGATCCCTCACTCAATAGGATGAGGGCCATCCCTTAGGGTAACTCCTAGCCTTGGGGATTGATGGAGAGTGTTAATCCCCATAATGTAATGTGAAAATTTTGAAATGAATTATTTCACTATCGAAAGGCCTATTACATCATATTTATTGCATGTAAAACCTTGGTATTGGTGAATTAAAGGGCATCTTGGTATTAGCGAAGCATCAACTACCTCTTGAAGCATCAACTACCTCTTGCCTGGGGCTGTGGGGCCACCCATATGGAGACCCCTTGCCTTAAGAAGCTTGGGGGACCACTCTTGGGGCACCCTCATCTTGGTGGGCTAGTGGATCTTCCATAGCGAGATCCCTCATCCTCTTCAGGGCTTGGTAGTCCCCTAAGGCGATCCCTCACTCAATAGGATGAGGGCCATCCCTTAGGGTAACTCCTAGCCTTGGGGATTGATGGAGAGTGTTAATCTCCAAAAGAACAAGCTATTCTTGATGTTAGACCACCTTTATATCAAGAATAACTTTAAACTCCAACCAATTTTGAAAGACAAGTACCAAACTGTCAAAACTTTAGCTAACTGTGAAGAAAATCATTTCACAGAAAAGTCTGTTGCACATTACTCACTCATTGACTAATCAATTGTGTAAAGATTCTAATGAAACTTTGTAGAATGTGTCGTCTAAAGTTTGCGCACCTCCTCCAAGTTAAAGCACTTCAAAAACTTAAGTAGATTATGAGAAATGATCCAAACAATCTACCTATGTCTGAAACTACCTGATTGTAGAGTAGATTTTGACACCTGCAACTTCTAACACATAGTTCTCCCAAACTTTACACTGTGCACTGAGATCTGATCAATTCTTTCATCATCGAGATTGCGCCTGTTTCAAAAGACACTCAATAGTATCTCACATATAGATGTTCCTATACAAAATTCTCTCAGTCTGTTTGCAATTAGGCTGTTAAACTTTAACCATAGATAGATTAACTATGGATTTAGATGTCTACAAAAGGATTTCTGATATAATCAAACACAGAAGGAGAACTGGAGAAAAGATTGACGCGCAATTCTCTTAACATTCTTTCTATTCAACTCATCATACATCTGATGGATGATACACACAATACTCATCATCTATTCTTCTCTATCTCATCTATATTTCATCTCTCTTATCTAATACGACCATATACACGTGTATATATATATATATATATATATATATATATATATATATATATATATATATATATATATATATATATATATATATATATATATATATATATATATATATATATATATATATATATATATATATATATATATGAGTATTCATTCGTCATTACTTCAAGTATTTTGAAGTATTTACAAAACTAATGTACATATGTTTATAGAACTTTTCTTCCTGAACCTTCACTGCACTTCATGAAGTTAGACTGCAATCTTTTCTTCATATCTTTATTTTTAGGCTTCATATAATCACCAATTGTTGATTGTCTTGCTCCAACAGCTCCCCCTCAATCATCAATTGTGATTACCTGCATCTTCTTTATTCCTGCCATATCTTTAAACGTCTGCAACTTTGGTCCATCCAAGCTCTTTGTCATCATATCTGCAAGTTGATCTTTTGTAGGAGTATGCATAACTTCTATTTCTTTATTAACAACCTTCTCTCTCAAAAAATGATATTGAATCTCAATATGTTTAGTTCTAGCATGGAATACAGGATTTGCTGCCAAATATAAAGAACTCATATTGTCTCCACAAATTATAGGAGTACTCTGAACAATATCAAAACTCTTCATAAGAATCTTTAACCATATTACTTCCTTTGCAGCTTCTACCATGCCTTTGTATTCTGCTTCTGTAGATGATAAAGCAACTTCTTAGAGCACCATGAAATTAGCTTATCTCCCACATAACACAAGTATCCATGTATTGATCTTCTATCATCAGAATTACCTGCTTGTAATCACTCTTAGTCCAAGGGAAAAGATGCGCACTTCGGCTATTGGTTTGCCCAAATGACTTGAAATCGACCAATCCGTGACCACATACTCATACAAACACACAAACTCACATTCAAGCATGTCCGGATATTCCCACTAAGCCCTTATACAACCCCTTACCCAAGTCACTCTTTACATCGACAACACCCCACCCCAAGCTCCCAACGTCACAAACTCACAAACTCAAATTCCCATATATACCAACACACACACACACACTTTCTCTTTCTCTTTCTACCTACTCTCTATCACTCTTTCACACACCTACTCCCAAACCTGCACCCGCTCACACACATTCACCTATAGATACTCACATGAATAGCTTAACACATGCACTCTCAAACCCCTGTCAACCACTTACTCTCTCTCTTTCACGCACTCCCGTATTCTTTTCACACACCCACATACCCCAAACATACACCCACATGCTCACTTATGCACTTGCACATACATTCTCACACACTAGTACACATTCATGCCCACACACCTACTTTCCCACTTTCTTTCTTTTCTACCTCTACCCAAACACACTCCCTCACATTCACGTATGCACACATACCCACAGTCCCCCTCTTTGCTCTTTCCTCCACCCTCCCTCACTCAACTTCTCGTGCACCCTTTCACTCCCTTAGGATTTGGTCATTATCAAACTCTTCAATCTTGTTTAAAGTTAAACTAATGGTATATCTTAGCCTCCTAGTTTTCTCTTGTCTAGTGGAAGGTGGAACCATGTATCTAGATCTCAATTGCACTTAGTTATTTGTCTATTTGTTCTTTTTGTCTTATATATATATGTGTGTGTTTGTGTGTGCGTATGTATAACTTTTCGTGTTTATATATTCCTTATTTAAGTTTTTATCAGTAATGTATATGTACAAAAAAGTTTGATCAATCTTTCAGTGTTTTGAATAGGCTTGAAGCTTTGCTCACAATTTATCTATTTAAGTCTAATTGGTTGGTTAAAAGCCACGTTTAATTTTGTTTCAATAGAAAAAAAGCATGAAGTTATGATTCCAAAAGATCTTATCACAAGTTTGTAGAGGTTGGATCGAAGAACTTTTTTCATAAACATGATGGTATGGAATTAGATATGAAAAACTCAAAGTGGTGTTAATGTTTTGTTCTTAACATATCCACCAATATTTGGGATCAAGGTGTTAATGTTTTGTTCTTAACATATCCACCAATATTTGGGATCAAGGAATTGGATTAACATATCCACCAATGTTTTGTTCTAGCAACGTGAAGCATGATCCGATTATTAATGAAAATCACAAATCTCTACTAGCTTTTTCCACTTTCCGCTTGAGCACAAAGTTGTGCTAAATTTTTCCACAATTTGCTTGATCGCGAAGCTCTAATTCTTATATTTCAATTCTAGTGGAGATCATAATGCTCGTTTCTAGTGAAAGTTTCTTCATTAATGTCTTAAAAAGCTCACAAAGTTTAAACAAGAAAATGTGGCCAAGAGATATCCTCACTTTCCTTTAGTCTTTGTGAAAAGCACAAAATTTTGACATATCAACATACCAAGAAGATTTGGTTTATAAAAATTTATCACAATCCTCTATCCATAAAATCTTAAGAGAGAACATGAAGCTCTGCACTTCCTATTTCTAGATAAAAATTTAGACCACAAAAGTTTTGATGGAATTCGATCTTGTGATGAAAATCTTATTAACTGTTCTAATAGAATACAAAGAACTCAAAATGAATTATTGTGAGGAGAACAAAATTTTGGCAATAATCTTTTGATAGGGATTGTGGTAGACAAAATGAGACTTTGAGATCATGTATCCTATTGGAAAGTCAATTTTTGTAAAAGAAAAGAATAAAATCTTGTAATATAGTAGTGTAGATTAGTCCATTTGATGTAAACATGAGGAAGAGTCTTCCTCATGATGTTATATAAGTTATGTAATTTTTGTAGAATTTTTAGATCTCTCAAGTAAGTAGAAAATTGGAATAGAAGTTTAGAAGACTTATTTTCATCAGAATTTTGAGCATGATGGTCATTTTCTCAGACTAAAGGGGTCATTAGTACCAATGCTCTATTCGGGTTCTCCTCTCCCACTATATACTTAATTGGAATCACATTGATAGGAGATGGTGGTTGGTTTCCTAGGATCGGTTGTGGCCTATATAGTGCCTGATATTGTTGTTGGTACTGAGGTTGATATTGTTGTTGTGGTCTATAATACGGCTGTTGGTATTGGTTCTAGTACCTACCCTGTTGGTAAGGTTGTTCATAAGTTTGTCTAACAACCTGCCTATTGTAAGGACAATCTTCAGCCACATGGTTCATGTATTTTCTCTCAATAGTGCAATATGGAGCATTCATTTCTCTCATGTTTTGGTTTTGCATCGGGCATACATTAGCCATGTGGTCTCCTCCATAAGTATAACATCTCTTCAATGTGGTGACCCTTGCTATTTGTCTATTTTGGACTTCTAGCTTCTTGGCAACCTAATCAGCTATCTCATCTATCTCAATGGAGGTTCTGGAAGTATGACTAGTAGAGTTGGCTGAATCCTTGTAGAGTTTGGACAATCCTAACTATGATCTTAACTTGGTGCTTAGTAACCCATCTAAAAACAAGGCCACTTGTTTAGTTGGTGTGGGTAACTTTGGAACAAGGCATCTTTCCAAGTACTGTCTAAACCGTCTTCCTGCAAGTCGAACTATTTCTTGGGGTGTCTGCTTGAAGCTATGGATCAAGGATGATGTGTTATGCCTAATGCCACCCTTGGAGAATTCTACAATAAATTCTTCTAGTATTTGACCTATGTTTTGGTAGTTGTGATTGTTTAGAGGGTGAAACCAATCTAAGGCAGTACCCTTGAGGGTCAAACCAAATGCCTCGAACTGGGTGAAAGTCCTCAACCTGTTCAACTCTTAGCACTTGTTTGAACTCGGCCACATGATCATAAGGATCTCCTGACCCATCAAAGTAGTTCTTCATTGCCTTAACCACTTGAGAGGATCTAAGGGTTCTTGGGTATTCTCGGGGTCTAGGAAATGGAAAATTGTGTTCATCTCTTTGATGCCTATGTGCTTGATGTCTCTCTCTTTCATGTCTCTCACCTTCAAATCTTGATCCGTCTCTGCCCACATTGTGTGCAAAGCTTACCTCAGGTCTCTCTCTACCTCTTTCCCTTTGGTTTTCAGGAGCTTGGGATGATCCTACTCCTTGGAGGCCATGGGAGATATTAGATCTTGGTGGAGGGAAAACCGATTCTCCTTGCCACATGTAGGCATGCCTATCATGCTTTATTACCAAGAACATTTTCTCAGATGTGTTATCTAGGTAGACAACTTTGCCTGCTGTCTCAGGGTCTTTGAATTCATAGATGGTGAATATTGGGTTAGGTTGATTTGGCTTGAATCTCCAAAATTCTTCTTGTGTTTCTCTATTTAGATATAGTTCTATGTTTTTGCCCTATATTCCCTTAATAAAGCTACCATCTCTGCTTCTTCTTCTTTACTTAGGTCATCTCCTATGTACGTACATCTTTCTTCGTTCTCTTCAATGATGACTACGATTTTTTTGGTCTTTTCTTTGTTATCATATGCTTCTCTAGTGGTGGCCTCTCTCTTAGCCATTCATACCAAAAATTTTTGGTCCTCAACTTCGTATTTCTTGAAATTCTCTAGTACTTCAAACAATGATTCCTCCTCTTCTTGTTTCACTACTTGTCTTTTATTTTTCTTTTGACCACGTTCACTCCCATCCTTTAAATTTACGGTTTTGATGCTTGTGAGAGGTTCTTCTTCTTTTTGGGTAAATAGTCCTACATCTTTTAGATAGTGTTTTTTCGAGTTAAAGCAACTATCCATCACAATGGACTCTAGAACATCATCGTTCTCTTCTTCTTCTATGAAGTCACTAGGGTCACATTCTTCTAGCAAGGGCTGACACATGAACACTGCAATATCATAACCCTCCTCATCACGATGAGGTGTCCATTGTTCTTCATTGACAACAATGTCCATGGTGGCTAAGATTTCTGCCTAGCCATGAGGCTCAAATTCCTCATCTGGAATGATCATCGGTGTGTAGGATGGGTCTTTAACTCGTCTATCTCCTTGAGAAGTTCCTTCTGCTCTTGCTTTGAGGCATTTTTCCTCTTCCTTTGCGACCTTACACATCCACAATTGAGTATCTTTATGTATCCAAGATGTATCAGATGAACTTTTAGAATGCATAGAGATTGAATCTTCTTGCTCCTTGTGGATCGGATTCCATTGTAGGGGTGTACATCTCTGAAGGTGTAATCCTTCAAATTGACCTTGGTTGTGACTCCTAAGTGCAGCAAGTACAAGGAATTGGTTCCCCAATCATGTACAATTTGCAGTTGTCATAGGAAGGGTCTTCCTAGGATCATTTCATAGGCATTAGTTTTACCAAAGTCACATATAGCAAAGGTGTGCTCAAACTCTATAGCACAAGTGGTTAGAGTTATCCCTTCTAACAATCCTAGAGGTCTTTCAACATGGCCGTCAGCCATTTGAAGCTTCATTCTAGTTGGTCTTAATGTGGGTTTACCCCATTGCTTCCACAAGGAGGTGGTCGCAATAGCAACACCAGCACTGAAATCTACGATCGCTTTAGTTCTGTAACCTTGGTAGGTGATCGGGAGATAAGTATTACCTTCTTTGCCTTCGTTCATGTCCCCTATTTTGTCTAGAGGTATCTCTGGAACTTTTTTCTTAGAGCTTGCTTTTGAGATCTTGGAATCAAGTTCTGGAACTTGATTTGCCACCTGATTCCATAACTCAGGTTTTACTTTGAGCAGCTCTTCTAAAGTGAGATGACAGAAAAGCTTAGTGTTCTTCACGACTTCAGTGTTTCTTGGAACCACCGAGTCTTCGTTTTTAATCAATATTGTGGAACCTCTAATCTGGAGAGATTTAGATTCCCATGGGCCTGTGAAATGTGGCAGCTCTTGTAAAGAATTGCATTCAAATTCTAACCTTTCTTCTTCTCATTGCTCTACTTGGTCTCCATAAGTAGATGGAATGTCTTGTGGAAATTGATCATGAAGGTCATCGATCTCAAGAATAGGAGGGGGATTATCCTTCTCCTTGGCCCATTTCTCTTCTTATATTTCCCACAAGAACTTTTGAGAGTCTTGTTGAATTGAAAGAGGTTCTCCATCATCTATGGAGTCACGAACATACATTTTCTTTGTTGGTGAACTTTCTCTTTCAACAATTGGTCGATCCTGTGGAGGTAAAGAAACTTGCGTTCTATTTATCAACTACTCTAATCTATCTAGTAAGCCCTGGAAGTGCAAACCCGATGTAATAGAATTTGTCTGATTGAACAATTGATTGGCCTCGAAACATAGATTGAGCGAGTTCCACCATCTTTATCCACATTTTTGTCTGTTCAATCTCTAATTTTCTCTAGGGTAGCTCTTGTCTAGGTTTGCAGGTGTTGGCCCTTCTTGAAGTCAAGCCTAATATGCCTTGAACATCATGTCCAAGTCTTCTGGGGTTGGATCTGCAAGAACATACCCTAGTTGTGGTCTATCTACAATGGTTGGTGGGATGGGATGAGGTGGAGTGGATGGAGTTTTGGCATGCGAGGGATTTTGAGAGGGAATATCTTCTATTTTTGTTTTTGCATCTTTCAAGCTTTCTTCTAGTTCGGATAACTTTTTGGTCCACTTACAATTGGCCTTCCCTCTAGTATCCTTCCATGTTCTTGTTTTTCTCTTACTAGGCTGTTGGCATACAGGTACAAAAGAGTAGTCATGCACAATACGGCAATAAGGCCTAATCATTTTTTCCATGGACCATTCACAACTCAAGTGATTTTAATCACTACACAAACATTGTAAATTCCGTTTTTGGTAGAATAGACTCCATTTTGTTCAAGCCGAGGAGTCCTCGAGCTTGAGGAGTATCAGAATTAGCTACATACCAATTTTCATAATTTTTAGACTTCGTTTGAGCCCTCAAATAGGCTCTAGAACCTAATTTTTAACTAGGCCGGACACTAGGTCTCGACAAGGCCAAAGCTAGTGAGAAAACTATAAAAAGAGCTAGAGAGCTCATTTTTGGGTAGATTGTTTATGAATTGAGCTTATGTAAGAGACTTTTTGACTAATGCAAAGAACTCCATTGTTCCTCTCCTTGTTCTTGCCTTGTGTGCGCGTGTGTGTGTATGTGTGTGCATGCTTGTGTGCTTCTCACTCACACACTTGTGCCTTCACTTGCTCATAGTCTTCATACTAGTCCTCACGTCTCCACGGATTGACAGTTATGAGGTGAATCTTCTCACGTTGGTACTCACCATTGTGCTAGAGTGACACCAAATTTGGCGCCGTTGCCGTGGAGAGAGCTTCGAGGACGAGCGTGTGATGGTAAGATGTCCAGTTGAGACATTGGAGTTATAGGTAATATCCTTTCTTTTCCTTATTTTTCTTCATTTTTTCTTATTTTTGCATCACCATTATCACCATCATCATCCCCACCATCTCCCACCTCCATCTCCATCTCCACAAAAATTTCAGTTTTTTGGTCATATTCCACTCCCCACCTCATTTCCCTCATTCCATTGTGAGAGAGAGCGAGAGAGAGCTTGCATGCAATCTGCTTTTGTTTGTTTTTTGAGCTTTTGTTGCAGGAACTAGCTGTACCACCATCTCCAGCAGCTTGCGCAGGTACGACAGACTCTGCACAAGTCCCGAGACGACGACCTCTGTCTGTCGCGACAGACAGAAAAACTTGATATTTTGTGAATGTGTGTTTGGCACGGTAACCTACACCATTAGAGCACTCCAAATCACTAGACGTTTCTCAAAAATTTACGTTTTTTCAGTCTATTGCGACAGACACCGTCTATCGCGACAGACACCGTCTATCGCAACAGACACCTGTCTATCGCGACAGACCAAATTCCACGATAGACACCGTCTATCGCGATAGACACCATCTATCGCGACAGACCCATCTATCGCGACAGACCCGTCTATCGCGACAGACCCATCTATCGCGACAGACCCCGTCTATCGTGACAGACCCCGTCTATCGCGACAGACCCGTCTATCGTGATAGACCCATCTATCGCGACAGACACCGTCTATCGCGACAGACCCATCTATTGCGACAGACACCGTCTATCGCGACAGACCCCATCTATCGCGACAGACCCATCTATCGTGACAGACCCCGTCTATCGCGACAGACCCATCTATCGCGACAGACACCGTCTATCGCGACAGACCCAGTCTATCGCGACAGACCCATCTATCGCGACAGACACCGTCTATCGCGACAGACCAAGTCTATCGCGACAGACCCATCTATCGCGACAGACACCGTCTATCGCGACAGACACCGTCCATCGCGACAGACACCGTCTATCGCGATAGACAGACATTTTCAGCAAAAATTAAGGGGTGATTTTTTTTTTAAATTCAGGCTAAATTTTTTGGGCTATCAGGATCTTTGAATTCATAGATGGCAAGACCTCCCACTTCATTAGGCTTTTCAAGCTTGTACCTCCAAAAAGCCTCATCCGTCTCTTGGTTCCAGAGCAATTCTATGCTCCTATTATCTTGGGGAACTAACTCTGGAGTGATTATTCTTGTTAGGACGGATTTGCCTTGAGGGGTTTTTGGCTCCTTTCCTAAGTTCCCTTGCTCTATGTCACCTAATTCAGGTTCAGAGATTATGTTACCAAACTCATTTGTCCTTTCAGGTTGGCTGGTGACCACATACATTGTTCCTTCTTTATCTATGTATGAACTATTTTCAAACTTGACTACCGGGTGTTCTAGTCCAATGGGCTGATTCGGATTTTTAATTAGGACAACAGATCTTCGTAGACCATCCTCATAGATGCGTGCACCTAGGCGGTTGGTCTGGATGTATTCCAATTGAGTCTTGTAGGGACCTTCATGTCTTTCTAGGTATGCCATTCTTGAGCTACCTCCAGGTCTTTCCATGATATACGACATGTCAGAGTCACTAGTTTCTGAGTCTAGAGCGTAGGGGTAATCACTCAATTGTTGAGCCCAAGATCTGGCTGTATGGTTGACGCTAGCCTCGGATGATCTAATGCTTTGACGGTCTCTCCCTAGGTGTCTTCCCGATCTCAGGTTCATATGCCTTTTGTACGTTGCTGATTCTTTGGTACCAATCACTTGTTCCTTTTGAGTTCCTTTGGATGTGTTTTCTTGTTTTCAATTAAGCATCGTCAGGAGCACTTTAGTGTGTCGTACTTGATGTTCTACGTCCGCTTAGTTTAAGTTCTTTTTCTTTAAGTTATCCCTTGACAACAATTTAGCCTATCCTTGAACTTGAGAAATTAAAGACTCTTCAAACTTGAGTGTTCCTATCGTACCCCTAGTCAATCAGGACAACTACTCGCACTTAGCCTATACTAAGAATTGACTGAGGGAGTTAAGTGATGTTCCAACCTCAAGTCGCTCCTCCTGGCGATGCTTGTCTACCCAGGAAGCACGTTCCCAAGCTTGTTCGCCCTGGCACTTACTTTTCTTTCTCCAAAAGCTCTTGACAATCCTGTAAGAATCCCAAGTTTAGCTTCAATTTGATCCTTTAATTGACAGACAATTTATTTCAGACACTTTTTAATGACCCTTGTTCCCCCCTTTTGTATTGCTAAAAAATTTCCTCTAGAGCTCCCTTGGTGTACCTACCCCTCAGTGTGTCAACTTCAAAATATCATATCTGAAAATCAACACATTATATTTATAAAAAACAGTTGAGGGCGTGTAGTATATGCCACGAGCTTTTTGACAAGCCCTAGAGCTCAAAAAATGGATTTTGCATGAAAAAGTTATGACCGTTCAGGGTTTAGGGGGTTAAACAGACAAACAGAACCTTTCAGGAGTGTTAATGCATTTTTCTAAGGCCTTTGTAAGTATATGAGTATTTGAGTATGCGGTGCTTATGAGAGAATCTTTGTGATCTCTGAGCATGGAAGACATGCATACACTTGGAAGGGAGAATTTGTTTTTCCCCAACTTCGATCCAATGTGTCTTATGGTCACCAAGGAGCTGGAACATCTCAAGCTCATGGGACTCAAATAGAAAGGAGTAGAGAGAGACCTGAGGTAAGCTTTGCCAACTCTTGGGGAAGAGAAAGAACGAGAACAGAAACAAATAGAGTGGAACCTGATGGACATAGAGCCCCAAGGAACCGAAGAAATGCCGATGATTTCCCTTTGCCAAGATCGAGAGAGCACACGAGGACCTTGAGACCAACCCAGCTAGTTAAGTCCATGAAAAACTACTTCGATGGCACTGGAGACCCCTACGATCATGTAGCTGAGTTTAGGCAAGTCTTGAGAGCTGAACAAGTTGAAGATCTGTTCATGCAGTACAATGCCTTTGGTCTAACCCTTAGGAACACCGCCCTAACATGGTTTCAACCACTACACGAGAGGCAGTTTAGGAGCATAGATCAACTTCTAGAGGCATTCATTATCGAATTCTCTAAAAGTGGCATAAGACATAACACATCCTCCCTGATATACAGCTTCAAACAAACATCTCAAGAGACAGTGAGGCTCACAGGCAGAAGATTTAGGCAATATCTAGAGAGATGCCCGGCCCCAGAGTTACCCACTCCAGCCAAGCAAGTGGCCTTATTTTTAGATGGATTGTTAAGCACCAAACTGAGATCATATGTGTACTTGAAGGACCCTAGATCCATAGAAGAATGTGTATGCATGTGCATAGACATTGAGAATTATTCTCAGCTATATCCACAACAAGGAAAGTACCCTAATCAGTACCCACAACAACAGTATGCTAGGCCCCAACAAATCTATCAACCACCCTATCAAGGGCAACAAAGACTGCAACCAGTCCTAGCGCATCAACCTCCTGCCGCCACCAATGTGATTCCAGTAAAGTATGCTGCGGCAGAAGAAAATCTAAATAGAGCTTTAGTGCCAGTGACATCCTCGCTTTCAGAAAGTAATCCAAGTGATCATAGTTTTGACTCCACCCATGTTGAGAGCCCCCAGGCCTACTACATGCAATCATCGGAGCATAGTGAGTCATATTATTATGAAGAACCGAATGAATCTAGTGGGGAGCCAGAATACGCAAACATCATGTATGCCAACCCCAACTCGAGATCCCAACCTAGGCCGATGAGACCTCCATTTCTTAGAGGGCCATGCTATCGTTGTCAAGGAGATCATCTCATTCGTGATTTCCCTCTACCTGCACCGACACAAACCCAATCTGTGACAATTCAAGGCTTTTGTCCCGATTGTGGAAAGGAGCATTTGTTACGAGAGTGTCCCAAGAACCCTGCCAATATACCAAAAATTGCTCCTATCAATGTTATTGGCTTAGTGGTAGACTCCATGGGAAGTGTGACTTCCACGGCTCCAGTACAAGTCATCACGAGAGCTCAGGCACTTAAGCAAAACCAAGACTTAGGCCAGGAGAAGACTGCGGAGGTTAGCGAGACTGAGAGCCAGAATAAGAAGAGGACAAGATCTTGGAGAGATAGCCGTGAACGTATGAAAAGGCAATGGGCAAGAAAGATGAGCGAACTTGAGGAAAGTCTACGAGAAACCAAAGCCAAAATCATAGAAATCACATCTCAAACACACTCTCACACATCCCCGCCACTACCATCCTCTTCACCCTTCATTCCTCCACCCACCAATCCACCACACGTAACCCAACCACCACCCCGAGTAGGATCAGTCTTAGCCGATCCCACTCCTGAAGATCTAGACATGATGCTTAAAGCATATCAAGCCAGAATCCAAGAAGGGCCCAATGTAACAGATCATGAGAAATGTTACCCTAGAGCTGACCTAGAGCTTGAACGAACTAAGTTGTGTGCCAAGATGGTGGAATTGGCTCAAGCCATGTTTGAAGCTAGTCGCTTGTTCAATGGCTCTAACCCCACCAGAACACCATTGCACTTTGATGGTCTATTGGATAGATTGGAGAGGTTACTTGCAAAGTCTGGAAAAGGAGCCACCTCCCAGGCTAAGGAGAGGGCAAGTGATAGAATAAGCATTCTTTCCCAGGGAGCTTATGTGCCTAACTCCACTGAACCAGACACCTCTTCTTCTATGAATAGGTATTCACCAGAGTTCCTGAGAGAGATTCAAGAAGAGAAGTGGGCAAAGGAGAGTGAAGTCCCTCCTCCCATAGAACTTGTGGATGACACACATGATCAGTTCCCACAGGACATCCCTTCTATTTATGAAGAATAGGAAAGTGCCCACTCTCATGAGAGGTTAGACTTTGAGTCTAATTCTTTGCAAGAGTTACCACATTTCGCAGGCCCATGGGAAACCAAGTCTACTTGCCTGAGAGCACCCACAGTCATGATAAGAAACGAAGATTCAATCATACCTAGGAATACAGAAGTAGTAAAGAACACTAAAGTGCAGTGCAATCTCACTTTAGAAGAGCTACTCAAAGTTAAGCCAGAAGTGTGGAAACACGTAGCCAAACAAGTGCCAGACATAGCGAAATCGCGTTCCCAAGTAGGATCTCATAGAACAGTGCCTGAAATACCATTGGATAAGATAGGAGACATGAGTGAAGGAGAAGAAGGAAATACCTACCTCCCAGTTACCCATCAGGGATACACAACCAAAGCAATTTTGGACTCTGGTGCAGGAGTTGCAATTGCTACCACTTCCTTATGGAAATGTTGGGGCAAGCCAGCACTCAGGCCAACAAGAATGAAATTGCAGATGGCCGATGGTCATATTGAGAAGCCCTTAGGATTGCTAGAAGGAATAACTCTCACTACATGTGGTGTTGAGTTTGCATACTTTTGCTATATGTGACTTTAGCAAAAACCAAGCCTACGAGATGATTTTGGGGAGACCATTTATGTGGCAATCGCAAGTGGTACAGGATTGGGGAACCAATTCCTTGTATTTGCAACACTTAGGTGTTACAACCAAGGTCAATCTCAAGGATTACTCTCATCAAGATGTCCCTCCTATCCAATGGAACCCCATCCATAGAGCCAAAGATGATACGGAATCGGTGCATTCCATAGGATCAGGATCCTCATGGATGCATGAAGACACTCACTTATGGATGTGTAAAGTGGCAGTGGAAGAGGAGAAAAGAGGAAAAGCCAGAGAGGTAGGTGCAAAGGAAACACATAGATCAGTTCAAGACCCAGCCTATGCACCTGTAGTATTTCCGGACGAAGAATTTGAACCTCACGGCTGGGCAGAAATTCTAGCAACTATGGATGTAGCCATCAATGAAGAGCAATGGACACCCCACTGTGATGAGGATGGCTATGACATTTCTGTCTTCTCCATAGAGCCAATCATGGGAGATGCAGTTTTAGAAGAATGTGAACCTAGCCCTGATGCATTTGAAGATGCAAGTGACTCCGATCTTGAGTCAATCATCATGGATCCACCCTTTGCATCAGACAAAGAATATTTCTATGAAGTAGAAGTTTACCCTCAGAGACATGAAGAGCTCACTAATGATGTGAGATTAACCACCCGAGTGACCACTAAGAGTGAAGGAAAGAAAAGGAAGAAGAGAGAAGCCACACCAGAGGAGGAAGAATCCCTATTTGAGGTCCCTGAACATTTCAAGAAGTATGCAATAGAAGATAGGAGAGTCATGGTAAGAATGCCAAAACGCGATGTCCAAGCAGGAGAGGCCTATGATAACAAAGAAACCACCAAGAAGGTAGTGGTAGCCATAGAAGAAGGAGAAGAGAGGTGCACTTACATAGGACATGACCTCACTGAGGAAGAGGAGCATGAGCTGATAGCTTTGCTAAGAGAGTACAGAGATGTATTTGCTTGGAGCTACAAAGATTTGAAAGGTGTAGACCCTGACATATGCGCCCATACGATTCCCATGACCATAGAGGCCAGACCTTCTAAACAAAAGCCATACACATACAATGACAACTATGCTGCCAAGATCAAAGAAGAGATAGACCGCTTGGTTGAAGCTGGATTTATCTATGAAATTGAGCACACTGAATGGGTGTCCCCCATTGTAGTGGTGCCCAAAAAGAATGGTAAATTACGTGTATGCATTAACTTGAAGAAGGTTAACGCCGCCACTATCAGGGATAGTTATCCGCTTCCTATCACCGAGCATTTATTAGAAAGGGTAGCCGACAAGGAAGTGTACAACTTCCTAGATGGGTTCTCTAGCTACAATCAAGTAGCCATTGCACAAGAAAGATCAGCATAAGATGGCTTTTTCCACAGAGTGGGGCATATTCGCTTTTAGGGTAATGCCATTCGGGCTTACCAATGCTCCCGCAACCTTCCAGAGATTGATGTGCCATGTGTTTAAAGAGTTCCTGAGAAAGACTTGGAAGTCTATGTTGATGATCTCTGTGCTCATTCCAAGATTAGACCAACACATATACCTGAACTCAGGCAAATCTTTGACAAATGTAGAGAATATCAAGTCTGCCTGAACCCAGAAAAGTGCGTTTTCATGGTCAGGCAAGGCAAGATTTTAGGACACATAGTGTCAAAGAACAGCATCTCCACTGACAAAGAGAAGGTGAGGGCTATTGCAGAACTACCTAGGCCAAAGAATGTCAAGGAAGTGCAAGCTTTCATGGGGCATTGTGGTTATTACCGACGTTTCATTCACATGTATGCCATCATTGCAAAGCCTCTGTACGGACTTCTGACAAACTTTGAGTGGACTGAGGAATGTGAGAACTCCTTTAACGAACTCAAAAGAAGATTATGCTCCGCACCAATCTTGACTACCAGATTGGAATAAACCCTTTCATGTTCACGTGGATGCGTCCAATTATGCTATTGGATGTGTACTCGCACAAGATACGGGCGAAGGTAATATGGATCTCCCAATTGCCTATGCGAGTAGACAGTTGAATGCAGCTGAACGAAACTATACAACCACTGAGCGAGAAGGATTAGGCATGGTATATGCAGTTAAAAAGTTTAGACACTATTTGCTTGCAAATAAGTTTAAATTTTTTACTGATCATCAGGCCCTGTTGTACTTGGTAAACAAACCATGCAATACGGGTAGATTAGTAAGATGGTTTCTCTTGCTAATGGAATACGACTTTGAGGTAGTGGTGAGAAAAGGGAAGACTCATTTGAGAGCAGATCATCTCTCTAGGCTCACATCGGAAGAAGCCCCACAAGGAGTATCAGATGACCTTCTTGACGCTTACTTGTTTAATTTGGAAGTTGTACCTCAGTGGGCTAAGCCATTAGTGCCAGTATTGACATACGGGCCTAATCACCTAGTCATAAACACTCAAGATAGAGAGGTGGTAAAAGCCCAAAAGTACCATATCATGGCAGGAAGTATGTACAAACAGACAAATCAAGGGATATTGGCATGTTGTGTGGAAGAGGATGAGTACGCTAAATGGTTGCAGTTGGCACACGTAGGTGTATTAGAGCAACACTACTCAAAACAACTAACCCTACAGACACTAAGGAGACTCGGAGTGCATTGGCCTATTATGGAAGCTGATGTACATAAGATGTGTAAAGAATGCCCAATCTGTTGCACTAAACCACCTGTGGAACATGCCACTCTTTATCAAGTGTCCATAGTGCCAGATTGGAGTAAACCATAAGTAGCCTTCTTGAGGACGAAAACATTCCCTCCAGATATGACCCTGACGAGACAAAGAAGTCTAGAACAAGAAGCCCTAGATTACTCACTCATTGGTGATAATCTATACAAGCGTGGTAAAGATGGTTACCTGAGACTATGTGTCCATGAGAGTGAATATCTCAAGATCTTGGAAACTGCTCACCAAGGTGTAGCAGGAGGACACTGTGGACCAGATCGGGTGATCAAGGCAATACTATTTGCGGGCTTCTGGTGGCAGACTCTTCACATGGATGCACATACCTATGTGAAACGGTGTGATGTTTGTCAGAGAACTTAGTATCCTATACGCAAGGATGAGATGCCACTGAAACCTATGATGGGTGGACGTGCATTTTCTAAGTGGGGAATAGACTTTGTTGGTCCTATTAATCCCCCAGCTAAGGGTTCACATGCTGAGTATATCATTGTGGCCACGGATTATCTAACCAAGTGGGTAGAGTGAAAGCCACATCGAAGAATGATGCCCAAACAACCGCTAAATTCTTATTTGAGAATGTGTTCACTCGATACGGGCTACCCATAGAGCTAGTAAGTGATAGAGGTTCTCACTTCTTGAATGAAGTCATTGAAAATCTTCTTCAAGAGTTCTTGGTGATACACAAGAAGTCTGCCCCCTACCACCCACAAGCTAATGGACAAGCCGAAAGCACAAATAAGATCCTATGCAATGTGCTAACCAAATTAGTGAATAACAAACGCTCGGATTGGGACAAATAGCTACACCATGTTGTTTGGGCATACAGAGTTGCCTATAAGACGGTACTCCAAGCCACGCCCTTTCAGATGGTTTTCGGCCAGAATGCAGTGCTACCATTGGATTTTTTGATACCAATCTTGAAAGTATCACAAGAGCATGATTGGACAGGCCATGAGTTGTCCTCTAGAATCTTCGATCTTGAACGATTAGGTGAAACACGATTGAGGGCTGCAGCAGGAATTTATGCAGCCAAGAAGAGGCAAAAGGCATATTTCGATGCACACGTCAAGGATAAGGGCTTGAAAGCAGGAGACCTAGTCCTAGTCTACACCTTGAAGCAACATGCATGGAAGTTAGAGAAGAGAGGTTACGGGCCAATGATTATCAATAGAATCTCCACAAGTGGAGCAGTTCAACTAGCCACTCTAGAGGGTGATATTCTACCAAGTTACATAAGTGGATGCAGAGTCAAATTATATCAAGAACCCCTGACTGAAGAGATGCTAAATCGACTCAACACTGCCAAGAAACGTAAAGAAGAAGAGAAACGAATTCGAGAAGAAGCAGAGGCAGAAGCTTTAGAACGCATCCGACGAATGAAATTGAGGAGACAAGGCAAAGACCCATCTATGCCTGACACTCAAGAATCTCTAGGCTATCCCATGGCCATGTGCGAGGCTTTAGGTGGACGTTCCCATAGAATAATTGACAGACGGCCTTTTGTAACCCTAGAAGTAGGACATGGAGAGAGTGCAAGGACAGTGAGAGCTTTAATTGACTCAGGGGCAGCCACTAATGCAGTTCGACTATCTTACTGCCAAGAGCTGCAATTACAAATCAATCCTATAGAGGCATATCTCATAGGATTGGGAGGTGTGGAAACCCCTTGCATTGGTGAGGTGGAACTTCCCCTCTACATTCAAGAGGTGCTAATGGCAGTCAAAGTGCTAGTGTGTGAAGACGAGGATCTTACTGAACCCCTCGTCCTGGGCCAAGACTGGATCTATGATCATGCAGTCAGGCTCAACCCAAGAAGTGGAATTCTTTAGGCATGGGTAGGCCAAAACCACATCACGATTGAATTAGAAAATCAAGCACATAGGCCGCTAGAAGAGGCACCGAATTCCAGGAGTCCACCTGAAATGAACCATGCTACTCTTGACCAAAGTTCTATGGTGCAAAGGATTGCCACTCATGACGAAGGTACCGAAGTCAACAAGGAGCTCCCTTCTTTTCCAAAGAGAATTCAGGGAAAGCAAGCCGGAAAATACAAGATACAGAGGAGCCCGAGGACCAAGAAGAATGAACACCAACCAATACAATACAGAATACCCCATGGCATGAAGCAGATCTGGATACGTGAAGGTGAACAACCCTCGGCTTTGGAGACAGGATTCCAAAGAGGCATCAAGCAAGCTACAGTGTCGAGGACTACAGCGAAGGAGTACCCTAGACATCAATCTAGACAAACCATTTCTATTTGTGTTCCAAAGCAGTCAATGAAGGCGATCCCAAAAGCTAGACAAATATGGGTGCCCAAGACCTGCTTACTAGCTCAAATAACTTCACCTCCAATCACAAGATCAAACCAACACTCACGAGTCCTATTGGCTCCCATCCCAAGGCAACCATCTACACTCCACACCACCTCATTCTCGGTCACGCCTCGGAATGTTTGGAAATGGGTACCCAAAAAGTCCCAAACCCAACACACTCTAGTCCACAAACCTTCACACATCATCGCCACTAAAAGCAACAATCCCAACATCAAAATTTGGAGACCTAAACCCCATATCAAACCCCCTGACCCACACCTGTAAATCCTTTCCCTCTGATGTAGGTGCATTCTGAGAACATTGCACAACCAAAGTATGCATCTAGAGTTATCGGATCCACCCACAGGGATCACAGAAAGAGTCCATGCCAATTCTCATTGGTTCAATGGCATGCCATGCCCATTAGGAGAGGCCAAGTATATATGGGAGTCTAAGTGCGAGTATGACAGATCTTGGGTCAGATTCCAATTCTTCTCCAAGGAGTTTGAGACTCTACAGAACACAGAAGATCTCCTGACCATATGGCAACGTGCAAGGCTAGCAGAATACTTTGAAGCACCACTACCTAAACCGGATCTCCTCCGATGCTATTATTTGGTCTCCACATTACAAGCTAACGAAGAAAAGGACAAACCAGGATCATTTGTTCTTCCTTCCTTGCTGGGCAACAACGAGTTAAAGAGGTTTGAACTTACCTTGGAGTTGGTGAGCTCTGCTTTGAATATGCACGGCACACATGTACCTTCTGAGAAGGATGCCCTCGTTCCTACTAACATGAAGGATAGGAAACTACTGAAGCTTAAAGACATGGCAGCACTCACACCAAACGTGTCCATCCCTCTCCGTATGTGCATGCAACATTTTGCTTTCTTCGGTCAACACCGCTTCACACAACCGCACAAAAGAATTTGGTTTGCTCTCTACTTAGCGGAGACAGGTGCGTTACCAATTAAGCTTCCTGTATGGATTATAGACCAGTTGTATGAAGCAAATAAAAGGTCTTCTAGGAAATTAGTGGTGAACGGCTGCTGTGCTATCACACGTATTATCTACCAGTGCTTAGCATACGATGTACCCATTGAACGTGCCTTAACTTGGGCACAATTACAAATGTTTAAGAAGCTCAAGACGTCCACACATCAATCCAAGCGCATGAGGGGTTCGATCCCTTGTGTTCAGACACGGGAAGTTTTGACTACTCCTGAAGTATCTCCACGAGGAGAGGGCACTGTACCTCCTTTTACCATTAGAATACCCAGGCCTGGATCTGAAACTACAACACAAGCTACCCCTTCGGCTCCTCCTGCTCCATCTGAATTTGATTTGATGCTGAAGGGATGGATCCCCAGGACTTCGAAGCATTCTTACAAAGTACACAACTCTCGGATGTAGAGTTTTATTCAGATGCAGAAGAACAAGGCACATCTTCACAAAGAAGAAGAAAATCCACAGAAGGTCGCCATGTACATTGGAGTGACGATCAGCAAGGTCAACAAGCACACCTAGAAGAAGAAGGAGCAGACAAAGACGAGACCATTGAAGCCCCCGCGTATACATCAGAACTCCGAAGGCTGTATCAAATCATGGAACGAGTGCGTTCGCAACAACTGCTCATTGAACAGAGCAGTAGGGTACTCATGACTCAGCTGTTGGAAGAAGCAGGAGTTGACTCAGAATATAGTGAAGGTCTCTTATTAATGGCAGAAACATATGGGGTAGTAGAAGCAGTTCGGACCGCCATTAGGAGGTCTCCAGTTCAATATGATCCACGAAGATTCCAAACACGACCACGGTCAGGTAAAAACATCCAGATCCCCATTACAACGGCAGAAGGGCCGATTATTACATCCGAACCCATTGGGACAACCTCCCAAGCAGTAGAAACCGCTAGCCAAGAGCACCCAGTCACCCATGAGGAATCAACCGAGCCACTACCACCCACACCCCCACCATCGCCTCCTAGAACAGAAGCCGTGGAGATCACCTCGACCACTCAACCCACCGAACAAACCTTCCTCTTCCGTACTCCCATCTCTAGTTCAACCCTATTCTCCTCCTCTGAAAACCCACTCTATGAAGCACCCACCATCACTACACAATCCACCGAATCGCTCATAGAGCCTGTCCTAGGCCAACCATCCCCCATACCCTCAGCCATAGGTCATCCTGACGCTAGGTCCATATTCATGGGATTCCCTGCTACCACGCAACCTTTCATGACCTCCCTGCCTCTACGACCTCAACCCCCAACCACCATCTCTCCACTTCTCCAATCCCTCCATTCCTTCCTTGCTAGAACTTTTCAACCCAGATCTCATCCATTCCCTTTATTTTCGGCTCCCAACCCCACTTCTCATCTATACACCACTTTCACACACACACCACCTACCATTCCAATGTATATGGTAGACCCCACACTTGCACCCACTCCTGAAAGTATGGACATTTCACCACCCACGGCACCTCCCCCACCCCCCACACTTCCACCTTCTCCCATTCCCCCCCCCACCAATTTCACCGACACACACATCTCCATTAGACACATCATTCACTCTTCCCCTTCCCCAATCCCCTTCCAGTGCATCCTCCATTGTACAAACCACACCATCATCCATAGGAAATGCATTGGACACCATGCTCACATGTATATCACAGTTAAGGACAGAATACAATCAGCTCCAGCAACATAATGCACGACTGCAAGAGCACTCGGAGGTGCTACAGAATCGTCTTGCTGTAGTAGAAGAGGAGAATGCTCGCCTCCATACACACTTCCAAACTTTACAAGAGGCTCATAGTGTATTGGAAGTACAGTTGCAGAATACAGATCAAGAAGCAATACAAGTGGTAGAAGGCCATCTAAAAACACAACTAGAAGGCAATTCAAGACTTCAACGAAATATGGCACTTCTTAGAAGACACCTGGCAGCTGCTCACGAGGAGAATCGACGCCTACAACAACAGAACCAAGAGAACTTAGAAGCAGCCATCGAAAGCACACCAGGGGCACCCATCAGCCCATCAAAGTTCCAAGCAGTGACCCCCGACAATATCAAGATCATATTGGAAGACTATGCCTTGCTGCTTGAAGCACAGGACCAGCTATCAGAGGAACTGAGTCAACTCAAGCAGAAACAACAAAAAGACACAATGACTGCCCCTCAAACCACCTCATCAGCGGCTTCACTTCTCACAGACTCAGAGGCCCTACAAGATCTCCAGACACAAGTCACAGAGTTGAAAGCACGCCTACTACAATATGAAAGGCCACCTTCCCCTCCAGATGCTCCCACCGACGAAGACATAGTACAAATTCCTGTGGAACAAACATTTGAAGAAGAATACAACCCACAAACCTTTCCTAGGAGGTCAACAAACGGAAGAAGCTCAGGACACATTCGAAGCACCATGGCCCCCATGGCTAAGACAAGTGGAGGAAATCGGGAGTTCTCATGAAGAGCGCACAGTGGTGCAAAATCAGGCCATGAGGGTCATAGAGGAAACTGTGCTGCAATCTGATTACTTCAAGAACCTGTCATCGAGACGTCTTATCCTCTCATCTGAACTCCAATACAGGCCTTACTATATATATTCTGGTTGATTATAATGCAGAAATACAGAGAGTCACAGGGAAGATACCTTCCTTCGCAACCCAATTTCAACCCGAAGACCTTCCTCCCGTGGTGCAAAAAGGCAAGATCCGTCAACCAACATGGCGGCAGAAACTTCTTGAAACCTATCCTGAAATGCTCCGCACCTGGAACAATGCGCCATTACATCTTCTCTAAAATCCATGTTATGGCCCTGTTCCACGATGCCGCTCATGGAAAGCATTCAACATAAAGGTCCAAAATAACGCTCAATGCAAGGAATGGCTCAATTATCCATACATTGCGCCACCACAGGGACCACCGTCAGTAGCATACATGATGGGAACAATTCGACATTGGATACCGCGATTGAAGCCCATGCCAGATATGGAAGCCCCGATGATGCTTAAGATTTTGGATATGATGCAGGTAGTACTCAAAACCTTCTGAAATGCAGCAGCACCACAGATACGGCTACCGGGGTTTACTAATGGAAACTATGATTTGGTGTACGACATGAGCACCACCCCCAGTATTCGTGTGGCTTACGCCTAGCATGCACGCATCAAATACCTCCCTGCATGTTACAAACAGACATTCGAAGAAATGTTCCGATCGGGTTTCTGGGAGTATCACTCGAAGGTCTTCGCACCAAAGCCCACACACCTGCTCCATCTCTTTGCTTGTGAACAAGCCATGTACTCTGAGTACTACACCACACCGCAACCAGAGGTCCCCGGTGCAATAAATTGGGATGCATTGGAAGCTGATCTAGCAAGAGGCTTAAGGATAGGAGAACACGAACTTGCAATGAATGTCATCCAATACTATATCGACCACCCTATAGAGAAGAGGTCTATCAGGGGCGACAGACGCTAGGAAGGGGGGAGAATGTTGGCATACAGGTACAAAAGAGCAGTCATGCACAATACGGCAACAAGGCCTAATCATTTTTTCCATGGACCATTCACAACTCAAGTGATTTTAATCACTACACAAACATTGTAAATTCTGTTTTTGGTAGAATAGACTCCATTTTGTTCAAGCCGAGGAGTCCTTGAGCTTGAGGAGTATTAGAATTAGCTACATACCAATTTTCATAATTTTTAGACTTCGTTTGAGCCCTCAAATAGGCTCTAGAACCTAATTTTTAACTAGGCCGGACACTAGGTCTGGACAAGGCCAAAGCTAGTGAGAAAACTATAAAAAGAGCTAGAGAGCTCATTTTTGGGTAGATTGTTTATGAATTGAGCTTTTGTAAGAGACTTCTTGACTAATGCAAAGAACTCCATTGTTCCTCTCCTTGTTCTTGCCTTGTGTGCACGTGTGTGTGTATGTGTGTGCATGCTTGTGTGCTTCTCACTCACACACTTGTGCCTTCACTTGCTCATAGTCTTCATACTAATCCTCACGTCTCCACGGATTGACAGTTATGAGGTGAATCTTCTCACGTTGGTACTCACCATTGTGCTAGAGTGACATAGGCTCTCTTGACTCACTTGGCTCTGATTGCTCAGCTGGTTTAGCTTGTTGTAAGGCTTGTGCCCTAGTAACTACCTGTATAGGAGCCACATTATTACTATTAGAACTTGAATCCTCTACTAAGCCTATGTTGAGCCCATAAAAGTCATATTGGTCAGAGTCAATTGCAGTCAAAGTCAAAAGGTCAAAGTCAACTGGTCAAAGTCAACAAGGTCAAAGTCAAATTCAACAGGTGCAAAGTCAAGGTGCTAAAGTGCACGTGTCAAAGTGCACAGGTAGTGCACAATTAATTGTCCACAAAGGGTAAATCAGAGAAAGTGGGTTGCAGGTTGCAGAGGTATTTCTCTAATTTCCCTAAGGTTCAAAGTGTTTTTAAAGTATTTTGGAAGGTTTAGGTGAACCCTCTCTTATGTGCAAAAGTGAAGGCTTAAAAGGAAATGTGAAGGTATGTGAAGCGGCAGCGTACGTACAGGGGAAAGTATGGCCCCCCAATTAAAATTTTTGGTTTTAGTCTAAAGTCACTACAGGACAAAACAGTGAGTCGTTGGCTACCACTTGTGAAGACAATCTTGGGACATCAAAATGAGCACCAATATACTATTGCAGTTAGGAGCGTACGTGATCGACACACTCAAATCAAGGCAAGGACTATTCTTGGGCATGCTAGAGTAAGCAAGAGAAGCATAGTCTAAGTGAAAGAGAAGTGCAAGAGTCACCAGTGTGCGATGCAGAGAAGTGGAGTTGAAGGAGTGCATGGAGAGTGACTAAGGGATTGTGCAGAGAGTGCTAAGCTAGTCCCCCAAGGATCTCAAGGTCTCCTTGCAGGGTGCGCGTGCCGACATAAGGTATTCATTCCTCCCCCTTAGTGGAAGCTTGGTGCAAGGTGTGCACAAGGATAAGCTTGAAGCATGTGGAGGTCTAGTGCAGAGGAGGCTGGCAACAAGAAGACTTTGGGATATTTTGTATTTTGTCATTGAGCACTCTGTGGGATTGTGCACAGAAGTAGTGGTTTGTATTGTGCTTCAAACATTGTAATTGTCTTACTATAATCAATCGGCAGAAGCTTCCAAGGTGTATTTCCTCTCTTGGTACTCCTTCTTGTCTAAGAATCCCCCAACAACCTACTACATTAATGGGTGTAACCTTGGGTGCACTAGAGGGATTCTTAGGACAATCTCTCGGGAGCTATTCTTTGCCACACTCAGGACAAAAGACTTGTATTGTGATGTTCTGCCCTTGTCTCGAAGCTGATGGGTGGGGACATTTGCAAATGACATGGTTGCCCTGATATCTAAAACATGGTCCTCTAAGGGCTTGTGGTCTCGTTTGTTTCACTTGGGGCTTGGGGTTAGGATTCATATACATGAGATTAGCGTATTCTGGTCCATAAGGGTTTTCATGTCCCTCACAATTGTAGTATTGCTTCCTATAGCTCTGGTCATATTCCATAAATCTTGCCTCATAACGATAAGACTCTCCTTGGGTCTAATCAAAACTAGGGCTCTTTCTAGGTTTTCTTCTAGTTGGGCGTACTTTACTGGAACTACATTTTTGTGGGTGGGGTGGTTGTTTTCCTAGTACAGGTTGAGGTTGGCCATATCCTCCATGTTCATACGGTCTAGTTGCTTCTTGTGGTCTTGGATATGGGTTATACCTAGGAACTTCTCTAGGATGGTATCTGTATGGCCCATATTGGGGTGGTACAAACGGTCGTGCCTGTCTATTAAATGGATAGTATTCAGTGTTGTGGTTGGGGTACTTCTGCTCACTATAAGAGTACATGTTAGGCCCCTGAGTTGGTTGTCTATCATAAGGGTATGATTGTGATAACCCTAATCCTTTTCTGATGTAGACATGAGATGGATGATCTCCACTACAAAGTGTGCAACTTCTTAACATTGGCACTCTCAAGGGGGAGTTCTGGTAATTCCTTTGTCCCTGTACTCCCAATTTCTTGGCCACTAACTCTGCCAATTCCTCCTCATTACTAGAACTAGAAGTCTCATTGCTCCTTGTATCCTCTCATTTGGTAGAATTTTGTGTGGTTTTGAGATCCTCAGCTAAGTTTTCCTCCAAATCTATGCACTCTTGAAGACACTCACTGAGGGTTTGCAACCATTTTACGTATACTAAGATTCTCAATGTTCCGTTAGTTAGACCTTCTAAAAATAGGGATATCATTTTTTGTTGAGAAGGTCTTTGTCATAGGGCATCACTCTACGTATTGATTAAATCTTTGTGCTGCATTTTTTATTTTCTCATTAGGAGCTTGTTTGAAACTATGTATTAAAGATGATGAATTGTGCTTGATCCCTCGCTTAGTGAATTCCCCAATAAATTCTTCGAAGAATTGTTCGATATTGCCAAAGCAGTTTGGATCCAAGGATTGAAACCAAGTTAAGGCTATTCTCGTGAGGGTTAGCCCAAATGATTCATATTGCACAAAAAAGTCATCCACTTGCTCCGCTTGCAACACTTGCTTGAATTCTGCAATGTGTTCATAGGGCTCTCCTATGCCACCATAACAATTTCACATACATTTCGCCACTCGGATTGCTCTCAGTCTTTTGCCTGGCTCCGGGGATCAAATTATGATGGGAATAGTGGGTTTTACTGGTGTATTCTAGCTCCTACACCTTGGGATGGTTCTGCCCTAAAGATGCTTCTATTCATATTTCCCATTCCCTGGCTAGCGTGGCTGTGGGGGTTAATTCTTGGCATGGCAAATTGCCCTTGTGTGTTGGGTATACTACATTGGCTCGCATTTTCTGTTCTTTGTTGGGCTTGGGGTATGTACCTCTAGATGGATTTTCTAGATCCCTTAACTTGTATATAGTTTTTGGGTTGATGCCTTCTCCTTGTGTCAGTAAATCAGTTTGTAGGAGTAGTTATGATCCATGTACCAAGTACACATCCATTAGATAGTCATCCTGGGGTATCCTGTCCCCTAGCAATACTTGAGTTACTGACTTTCCCCTAGGGGTAGTTATCATATCTCCATTGTTGGTTGTCCTAGAAGTGTATTGTCCCTCTAACTCACCTCTATAGTTAATCTGATCAAGTTTTTCAGTTACTACATAGATCTGACCCATCTTGTCCATGTAAAGTCCACCTTCGTACTTGACAGCCGACCTTGGGACTATTTCTAATTCTGTAGTGTTTATCATTCTTGCCACTGACCTATGTAGACCGTCGAGGTAGATGGGTATCCCTTACAAGTTAGTGGATACATATTGAAGAGACATTCGATATTTCCCTTCCATTGCAGACATAAAACCTTCCCTAGGTATTGAACTATGCAGATTTCTAACTCACTCGTATGTGAACTCAGCATGTAGTGATAATTGCCCATGACTTGGTTGTTTGGTTGATAGTAGCCTCAGATGATTTGATACTTTATCTATCTTTTCCTAGGTGTCTACTTGATCTCAGGTTCATAAGCTTTATCTACTATTCCAAATTTTCCCTTTGTATTGCTCAAAGTCCTTTAGAACCCCTTGCTTCCTACTCTCACCTAAGGTTCAACTTCCCCACGAGCTTTCCAACAAACCCAAAATCACACCAAATGGATTTCGTATGAGAAAGTTATGCCAGTTCAAGGTTTTGGGAGTTAAAAGAGGGGAACATGATGTCCTTGGGAGTGCTTCAGAATAGACGATACACAATACTGGGTCTGACGATACGATACTTGTGGTTGGTGATACTTGGAATTCCACAATATGATACCTCTATTTTCCATGATACACGATACCACAACAGACGATACCACCTTAGGCGATACCAACTTCCACAATACGATATTGCTATCAAAATGATACGATATTGGAAGTGGTCATGATACGATACCACAAGGTGCACAATACGATACCTCTGATTGGCACGATACAATACCAACCTCATGATATGATACCAAGATAGATAACAATACGATACTTGATTGGCTCATGATACGATACTCATAATTAGGATGATACGATACCAGTGAATTCTCGGGATGATACGATACCAAGTTACAAAATGATACAATACCAATCTATAAACGATACGATACCTTAACCGAAACGATACGATACCACCAAAATGATGGTGATACAATACTTAAAATCACCGCGATATGATACTGGGTATGCTCATGATACAATATCTGGTGGACCGCGATACAATACCACCGAAGGATCGCTATCACGATACCAACACTTGGTGATACACGATACTCGACAAGTATCGCGATACAGGGGAGTTCTGGTATCACGATACCAAAACTCAATTAGACATGATACTTGGAGTTTTTGACACCCAAATTCAAATTTTTTTTTGGATATGTATACCTTATGCCCTTCTTGTCACTGTTATGTGCTGTAGATGCAAAAACTCTCACCTACTCCATGATATTGCACTCACGATACCAAACATAGGTAGTCTCAATCCGCATGATACTTCACTCGGTTTGTGATGTTTTGAGAGGATTTCAAGTCTATTTCTTCATCATTTCAGCTTTGGACTCCCTCTATGCTTCTTGGTCACAGTCACACATGAAAAACAAGGAGAATGTACAGTCAAAAGTGAAGAAAATATGAGAAGATGACGTTGGGGGAAGATGGTGGTGATGATGATGATGAAGGAGAAGAAAAACTCAGAGACTGAACTGAAAATGTGATTTTTTTTTACCTTCCAATGTTGCTACTCTACGTCTTACTATCACATGCTCGTCCTCCAAGCTCTCTCCCTGGCAACGGTGCCAAATTTCACTCTAGCACAATGGTAAGTACCAACATGAGGAGCTTCACCTCATAAATGTCAATCCGCAGAGACATGAGGACTAAAGACTTTGATTACAGAGAACTCTCTTACAAAAGCTCAAATCTACAACAAGCTAACCTCAAAAATGAGCTCTCCAGCCCTTTTTATAGTTTTTTGAGTAGTTTTGGCCCTGTCTAGATGTAGTGTGTGGCCTAGTTAAAAATTAGGTTCCAAGGCTTATTTGGGGGTTCAAACGGAGTCTAAAAATTATGAAACTTGGTAGGATGATACTTCTAATACTCCTCAAGCTCGAGGACTCCTCATCTTGAACAAAATGGATTTACGAAAATGGAAAATGGTATTTACAATGGTTCTTAGTTATAAAAATCACTATATTTATAGGGATTTGTTCTAAAAATTTGACATTTGCTTCTTAGAGCTCACTACATGCTCGTTCTTCTTGTGTGTCCACTTCCTTGATGCGCTTCCATGCTTGTGCTTAGCCTTGAGTGTCAACCGAGGATGAAAATGTTTTCAAGGGGAAGGAAAGGTCATATCATGGGTGTTGCATGGGAACACCTTTAAGATGAGGTGGCATGTTTTGACACATGGCATCAGATAGATGCATTTTACATAGGATAGAGAGAGGGAGCTTAGGAGGGATTCTCATAAGTTGAGTATTTTTGGAAGAGGACTGCTCGAGCATGGTTGGAAGGATAGACGAATCTCTATGTGTAGGATGGGAGTTTTTCCGTCCGTGCATAAGCTCATCGACTAAGCATGGCAAAAAGTATGGCACTTGTACTAATTACAAGTTCCATACTTTTTGCCATGCTTAGTCCATGAGCTTGTGTGCGGACGGAACAACTCTCGCCCTACACACAGAGATTCGTCTATCCTCCCTACCACGCCCGAGCGGTCCTCTTCCAAAAATACTCAGCTTATGAGAATCTCTCCGAAGCTCCCTCTCTCTATCCTATGTAAAATGCATCTATCTTATGCCATGTGTCAAAACATGCCACCTCATCTTAGAGGTTTTCCCATGCAACACCCATGATATGACATTTTCCAAGAGGCAATTTCCCTAGGATTAGAGCAATCATTGTTTGCAATGAAGTTATAGGTGAATCTTTTTATGGTTTTTTGTGCCATAAGAAGTTACTAAGATCCACTATGTTCCTAGGCTACACAAACCCGTCAAGATGCCAAAAATCCACTTTCTCTAATAGGTGATTGCCTAGAGTTTGGGAATCCATCGTTTGCAAATCAATTTTTTATTGGATTTTTTCTTTATGAAATGTTGGTGTAGGACACCACACGAACTAAGCTAATGTGATATTAGAGGACCTCTACAACTATCATTAGCTTAGCAAGACTTCAATCTTCAAAAAACTTTATCACATTCTTTAGTAAATGTGAAGATTCACCTTCCTAAAAACTGCACCTTTCTTTTTGGCTTCAATTCTTCTCTGATTTAACTTGCTTCTTAAAGATTCTTGCGCTCAATGACTAATACAAATTTGTACTTATAGTAAGTAACACATTACAAGCACAACTTTCAATTGATAACTTGTAAATACTTTAAAATATATTTTGAAGTTAGTATGTTTGGAAACTAAGAATCAGCTTCATCGATTTGACATGCCTTCACTGTTAAGCTTATTTCTATGAGCACATGTCTTGTTTTGCAAAGATCTTTTGGTAGATTGTAGTTGAGGATGATAGCTTCAAAATGAGGTATTCATGAAAAAATTTACGATGTACTACAAGATCTGACTCTTAAAAGATTAGACAAATGTGTGCCAGAAAAGTTGTAACTTTCAACCAAGAATCATACAGTTATGGACTCACTTAGATTTATTCACACAAGAAGAATTGAATCAAATCCTTCTACACGAATATGTGTTTAGTATTAGAGAAGATTTATACAAAATGGCATGGCCTCATTCTACTCATAGCTATAGAAAGATCTCCTACATTGAGTGAACTCTCATCATCATCTCTCTTAGAAAATACCCAATTGCCTCTATACCCATTTAGGACATAAAAAATCAAAATCTTCTACATTTTGTTCTCTGAAATTAAACTATATACATTTGGTCTATATGCTTTTGAACTCGAACACATAAGTCTAGAAGTTTTGGACTAAATTTGATCTCTAATTTTGCACTGTGTTACATATGTGAATTTGTCCCGTCACATAGGCATTGTTTTTTGAGTATCTAATTTCCATAGCTCTTTTTCCTTCTTCTTTCCTCATATGTTTTCATATCTTTATGCCTAATTAGTGAGTGAAGCTCCATCACAAAGTAGCATTCTCTGTCTTCTTCATACAATCTTCTTCTCTTTTATCCCTACCATTCCTTTTAATCTACTTGTCTTAACTCCATCCAAGCTTTTTGTCATGATGTCTACTATTTGATCTTTTGTAGGAGCATATACCACTTCAAGTTTCTTCTCCGTTACCTTTTCTCTCAAGAAATGATATTGAATCTCTATATGTTTTGTTCTTTCATGAAATACTAGATTTGCTTCAAGATACAATGAACTCATATTATCTTCGTGTATAATAGGTATACCTTGATCAATGCCTAAGCTTTTGAACAAGGTCTGCATCCATATTACTTATTTAGTTGCTTCCATAAGTCCATTTATTCTACTTCAGTTGAGGATAATGTCACTATATGTTGTTTCTTTGAACACCAACTTACAAGTTTATCTCCTATGTATACCATGTATCCATGTGTTGATCTTCTATCATCTTGACGTCCTGCCCAATCTGAGTCACTATATGCTCTCAACTTTATATATGAGGTAAAAGGATAATATAATCCTTCCTTCATAGTCCCTTTGATATATATGAGGACTCTTTGACCTGCAATCCAATGTTGATCCTTTGGACAATGCATGAATTGTGAGAGGACTCCCACTACATAACTAAGATCATGTCTTGTTAGTGTAGCATAAATCAAACTTCCCACTAAAGATTGATACTTCCTCATGTCTTTGAAATATGCACCATCCTATTTTCTAAGTTTATGATTAACTTCAAGTGGAGTTGAAGCTTCTTTGCAATTCTCTGTATTAAACTTCTTCAATAGATTCAAAAGATATCTTTCTTATGATACATATATGCCGTGATCTGCATAAGTGATTTCCATTTCCACGAAAATATGACAATTGTCCTAAATCACTTATCTTGAATTCCTTCTCAAGTAACCTCTTCACTTCCTTGATTCCTTTATTTGGGGTACTTGTGATTAAAATATCATCTACATAAGTACAAATGTAGATTATACCTTCATTTGTTCTTTTGATAAGTAGACTTGCATCTGCCTTTGAGCTTTGATATCCAAGATCATTGAGATACTTCACAAGTCTATAGTTCCAAGCTCTTGGAGCTTGCTTTGACCCATAAGTGCTCTTCTTAATCTACAAACATAATTTGGATACCTAAAATTTACAAAACCTTGAGGTCATTCCACGTACATCATATATATATCCATTCAGAAATGCATTCTTGACATCCAATTGACTCAAGGTCCATCCTTTTGATGTTGAAATGGCAATGATTGTCCTTATGGTTGACATCTTTGCCACATGACTAAATGTCTCATCATAATCTATGCCATGAGTTTGAGCATATCCTTTGACCACCAACCTAGCTTTATATCTATCTATTCTTCCATCTGTAAGATTCTTCACTTTATACCCATTTATTTCCAATCATTTTCTTACCATTTGGTTTTGGAACAAGTTCCCAAGTCTTGTTCTCCTTAAGTGCATTGAATTCTTCCTTCATTGCTTCTTCCCATTGTTTCTTGCCTTTTGCTTCATCATAGCTCTAAGGTTCTTCATCTTCTTTAACCATGTAAACATAGTTTTTTTGACTCATATAAGAAGTATCATAAGAATACCTTGTTGGTTGTCTCCTCAATCTGGTCAACCTTCTTCGTTCACATTTTTCATGTGTATCTGAAAACACTTCTTCATCAAACCTAGGTACACCTCATATTTGATTTAACTCTCTCACTTCTTCTTACCTCTTCTTTGAATGCTTCAATGTTGTGACTTTGTTGTGCATACCAACTCTTCTATTCATCAAATGTAACATCTCTACAAACAATTAATTGTTTGTTTACATAACTCCATAACATATAACCCATCTGCTTTTCAACATTTCCAATGAACACATATTTTTTGGCCTTTCATTCAAGCTTATGTCTGAGTTGTGATGGTACATAAGCATAGGCAATTGATCCAAATCCCTTACAGTGATCTAGTGCTGGTTTCTTACCCCACCAAGCTTCATAAGGAGTCATTCCATTTAGAGCTATACATAGTAATATATCCACAAGATATGTGGTTGTATTCATAACTTCAACCCATAGATAATTGGGACAATTCTTTTCCTTTAACATTGCCCTAGAAAACTCAACCAAAGTTCTACCTCTCCTTTCTGCCACCCCACTTTGTTGAGGTCTATACCTGCAAGTTATTTCTCTCTTAATACCTGCATTCCATAGATAATCATTGAATTCTTGGGAGAAGTATCCTTGAAAATTTTGAAGGCTCCAAACACTTCTGATCTTTCCTTCAAGACATAAAGAGTTATCCATATTGTAGAATCATCAATAAAAAGAACATAATACCTAGAGCCATTGATCCTTCTTTTGTTGGTCCCTATACATCTTTATGGATGAGCTCTAGTAATCCATCATGCTTGAATCATTTCTTCTAAAATGGTAGTCTATATGCTTTTCCCATTTGGCATGTTCACATTTGTAAACCATATGTTGGTTCTCCACATTTGGTAGCCCTATTACAGATTGATTTGCCACCATAACTTTGATTCCTCTTTCATTAAAATGTCCTAACCTCTTATGCCAGAGGTCTAACTTTGTAATCACTTCATCACCATGTGTGAGCAAGGTTTGAGCAATGTTCCCTTGCACTTTCAAAGTAAGGAGTCTACCTTCCTTCTTACCATAGACAATCTAATTATATCCATTCTCTGGATCTTCCACAAATACTCCTTCATTTGTAAATCTTACTTGAAAACCTTTCTCCACTAGTTGTCCCACACCAATCAGATTCTTAGGAACCACTAACCTCTAACCACTCGGAATGTCATGTTGGTATTGTGGAGGGAACACCATAACATCCTGTTTCCAATGCAATGCTAATGTGCCTCTCTCTTCTTCTAGCAGATAAGCATCAGCAACTACAAGCACTCTCATGGCAGAGGCAACAGGTCCGAGCTCACAGGTAGGAATACTTACTGCAGGAATTGTGTGGATAGCCTACCTGTTGATGTGCCTCCAACTGAACGACCTGTGGAGCTGCAACACCTTCAGCAGATCCCGGATTAACAAATCTACTCTGCTCCTGCATTTTACTTTTCCAATTGAATGCACATTGTGTCTTGTATTATCACTTGTTTGAATTGTATGATTATACATTTTTTCTTCTAATTTTGACATTAATTCTATATTTCTTGACAAACGATTAGAGCAAGCAGATTCAATATAGAATACCTTGAGATCCTCTTTCTCTGATGTAGTAGGTGGTGTTGTAATAGTGGTTATGTCCCTAATTTCTTCCTCCACCTCTACCATAGCCACCTCTTTGACTTTGTTTTCCTCTTTGAAATTGACTTCCATATCTTCAACCTCTACCTCTGCCATTGTTACTTTGATTCTTATTTGAACTATATTGATTGTGCCAACAATCATAAGCTAAATGATTGCTCAAGCCACAAGTCCAACATGTCTTCTTGTTGTTACTTTACCTCTACCTCTTCCATTTCCTCTACCTTTTCCTCTACCATTACCTCTTCCTTTTACAAAATTATCATCAGAAGTTGATTTTTCTTCATTCTTTGCTTTACCTTTGTCTCCTTTCTTCTTATTCTTTGCATACATAGTAGAGCTATGTCCTTCGTCTCCATCTAACTTCAAGTCTTGCTCAAATGTGAACATTACTCCAAGTAATTGATTTAGATCTGGTACAAAATGATTTAATGAAAGTTCAGTTGAAAGTAAAAAGGTTTCGACCTTTCATCTCCTCTCAACCCTACAAGTAATTATGCAATCAACCTATGATCTTCAATGTCTTCATCTATAGATTCAAGACTATCTGCCAAGTCCTTCATCTTAGTAAGATAGTCACTTATGCTTTGACTTTGCTTTTTCTTAAATTTTGTAAACTTTGACCACAAGCTAGCCTTCCTAGATTTATTAGTGTTTTGGAAGTGATCTTCCAATGCATTCCATATATCTTCAGCTCTTTTCAAACCTCTGATGTGAGGTAGCAAATGATGTAATAGTGTTGAATATGTAAGCTCTTGCACTTGCATCTTTCTTTTGCCAAAACTTTAATCTTTGTTTTCGTAAGTGGCGATAGGATTCTTGTCGCAAATTATGAAAATCCTAATTTCCATGTTTTTTCATAATTTTTTGATGAATTATATTATATTATATTATATATAATATTAATTATTTTAAATTTTAGCTACTTTTTATACCAAAAATTTCTTTTGATAATTATACCCTGAAATTAATTTTTGTGTTGTTATCTGCAATCAAACACATAAGTGCTATATGCCATTGAAAAACTCTTGATGAGCATTTCTACATTATCCATGAAAAAATTATGCCTCATTTTGATAATTTTGACTTTTTTTATCAACCTTTGACGATATGTTCATCAATTGACTTTGACTTTTCTTAATCTACAAGTGGGGTCCCTAGTGAAAGCTTCCCCCAAAACACCAGATTTCCAACACTTACTACTTTGCTAAACATCTATAACCTAGAAGATGTTTTTCTTACACTTTCTAGTCCATCAATTACATCAATTTTCTCTATTTGACAATAAAGCCACAGAGATAGAAGAAAAATTGCAAACACACAGATGACAAAAGCCTAATTTCTAAAGACCTAGAATGATTATAGTAAGTAAAAAATTATCCAAATGAGCATTACAGATGGGCTAGTCGCCATAGTTAGAGACTAGAACTTGACAATAGAAAATCAATAATTGGGAATATCTGAAACAACCAAGTACTCTCTTCCAATGAGATGTAACATAGTAGACTCGAACACAAATACACTAACCAAGGGTACTCAATGACATTGTCATGCTCGCTGCCAACCAACTTAGAAGCCAATAGTCTGTATAGTCACCATAGAGTGGCCTAAATACATAGTGGACAACGTTGCAACAAAGTAAAGAGAGCAGCCAAGAAATAGCTCCAACTAGCAGAGAACAAACAATCCAACTAGAGTAGAGATCCAACAAGAGATAGATCCAAATTTGAAGATGGACAAAATGAGTGCCAAAACCTCTATTTATATAGCCTTGAGAGGCCAATAGGAGTTGCCTTGCTGAATCCAAGCCTTTACTATCACACACACCAAATTGATAAAATTGCTGGAGAAGTGGGCTAATTTTGGCACTAGGATCCAACCATCTTTAGGTCCTTCAATTAGATCTTCTAACACTACTAGAGCCTTGCGGTGGCCTTCCTTGAATTCATTTACACTATCCATTTATTGATAAGTTTAGAAAATTTTACTCCATGTCACCTCACATGAGTGATCATACTATCACCCAAGGTAGTCATGCCAAAAGTGGATGGAGGTGGCATCCTATTTTGGCCATGTCAAAAAGAGATGGAGATGGTGCCCAATTTGGGCCATGTCCAAAAGAGATGGAGGTGGTATCTAGTTTTGGCTATGTCAAAGAGAGGTGGAGATAGGTGGAATAGGCACCCAAATGGTGGAGATGGGTGGAGTAGGCATCCAAGTGGTGGAGATGGGTGGAGTAGGCATCCAAGTGGTGGAGATGGATGGGTTCGAGACCCAAGTGATTGAGATGGTGGAGTAGGCACTCAAACGGTCATGGGGTGGAGTAGGTGCCCAAGTGATGGAGTAGATGCCTATCTTCATTCTTGTCATGCAATAGCCTATATTTTCTCACTTCTCGAATAAAGGTTCCATGTCGTCCAAGATAGTCAAGATGCCTCCTCTACATAGTCCCTCAAGCAAATTTTCCCTTCAATAGTAATGCCTCACTCAATTTTCATTTTGGCTTCATCTTTTGGTAAACTTTACTCCCTTTGTTTCTTTCCTGCTTCCATCTTTTGGATTCCTTTGCATCATACTATGGCACCATTTTGCATTATATCTTGGGAGCCTTTTGCATCATATTTTGCTTAAATCAACTCTTTCTTGTTTTCATCTTTGGGATCCCTGTTGGAGCAATACAATCAACAATCGGTGATTATATGAAACCTAGAAATAAATATATGAAGAAAAGATTGAGTTCTAACTTCATGAAGTGAAGTGAAGGTTCAAGAAGAAAATTTCTATAAACATATGTACATTAATTTTGTAAATACTTCAAAATACTTGAAGTAATGACGAATCAATACTCATATCTATATATATATATATATATATATATATATATATATATATATATATATATATATATATATATATATATATATACATATATATATATATATATATATATATATATATACATACATATATATATATATATATATATATATATATATATATATATATATATATATATATATATATATATATATATATATATATGTTTATATGGTCGTATTAGATAAGAGAGATGAAATATAGATGAGCTAGAGAAGAATAGATGATGAGTATTGTGTGTAGCATCCATCAGATGTATGATGAGTTGAATAGAAAGAATGTTCAGAGAATTGCGCGTCGATCTTTTCTCCAGTTCTCCTTCTATGTTTGATTATATCATAAATCCTTTTATAGACATCTAAATGCATAGTTAATCTATCTATGGTTAAAGTTTAAGAGCCTAATTGCAAATAGGCTGAGAGAATTTTGTTTAGGAACATCTATATGTGAGATACTGTTGAGTGTCTTCTGAAACAGGCACAATCGCGATGATCAAAGAATTGATCAGATCTCAGTGCACAGTGTAAACTTTTTTACAAATGAGGAGTCAAAATCTAAGTTGGAAGGTAAGCCATCTATGGCTAAAAGCATTCACTTAAATGGGTTCTATTTTGGGAGAACTATGTGTTAGAAGTTGCAAGTGTCAAAATCGACTCTACAAGAAGGTAGTTTTAGACATAGGTAGATTGTTTGGATTATTTCTCATAATCTACTTATGTTTTTCAAGTGTTTTAACTTGGAGCAGGTGCACAAAACTTTAGAAAACAGATTCTACAAAGTTTCAATCAGAATCTTTACACAATTGATTAGTCAATGAGTGAGTAATGTGCAGCAGACTTTTCAATGAAATGATTTTCTTCACACTTTGCTAAAGTTTTGACAGTTTGGTACTTGTCTTTCAAAATTGGTTGGAGTTTAAATTTATTCTTGATATAGAGGTGGTCTAATATCAAGAATAGCTTGTTCTTTGGAGATTAACACTCTCCATCAGTGGTATCAAAGCAAGATTTATCAAGTTGAGGAAAAGAAAGACCCTGACTGCTACAGATATACAAATTTCAAACCTTGAAGATTCAAAAGGATAAAGTGTGAAAGAAAAACTGAAGGGAGACACATAAAGGTAATCAAAAGGATCAGAAGGAGCAGACTTCAAAGCTAAGGTACATTCATTCCTTATAAGGATTAAAGATTTGATAGTACAGGTGAAGAAAGGATGAGAGATAGTCTCCAAATTGAGAAGTTGGATAGAGAGAACTATCCAGCTTGGTCTATGAGAATGGAAGCTCATCTCATGAGCAAAGATCTGATGGGATACATCACAAGAGAGGAAGAAAAGCCAGAGTTCAAAGATCCTAGTGTTCCAACTAGGGAGGAGCTTGCAGGTATAAAGATTTGGATGAAGAAGGATGCTCAAGCAAGAAGCATAATCTACATGGCAGTGAATGATTATTTGCTTCCTCATATCAGAGGACTTTAAAGTGCAAGTGACATATGGAATGATTTGGAAGAGCATTTTCAGAATACAACCAAATCAAGGAAAGCTTCATTATGGGCATAATTTACTACATTCAAGAAGAAGGCTTCACAATCAATATCTGATTATGTAACAAAGATGAAAGACATTGCTGATTCTTTAGGTGCAGTTGATGAAGATATTGAAGAAGATAAGTTGGTAAGACAAATTCGATAAGTTGGTAAGACAAATTCTCACAGGGCTAAGAGGAGATGAGAAGTGGAAGCCTTTTATTTTGTCTACAAAACTTTCATTAGATCATTTCACTCCTTATTTGAATCAATTGTTAGGACATATGCTAACTTTTGAGAATGATATCAAAGGAGATGTTGATAAGAGTGCAGGTCATGCAATGTATTCTAAAGACAAGAAGAAAGCTAGTAAAGGAAAGCAACAATCAGTTGAAGATGAAGGTACTTCAAGTCAAGCAAACTTCTTGAGAGAAAGAGGAAGTGGCAGAAATAGAGAAAGAGGCAGAAATAACAAAGATAATGTTAGAGCTTGTTGGATATGTGGTAAGACCAATCCTCTATCTCATGATTGTTGGCATAATAATCAAAGTAATGGTAATTTTAATCAGAACTTTAATCAAAGAGGAAGAGGTGGTATATATTAGAGAGGAAACTTCAGAGGTAGAGGTGGTAAGAATTCTTTTGGAACAAGTGGAGGAAGAAACTTCCAAAATCAATCCTATAATAACACTTACTACAATTATGCATCAGATCAGAAAGAAGATTCAACTCTTATTATGAATGCAACATGTGAAGCCTCACATGAAGACATGAGAGTATTTATATTGACTCAGGATGTAGTAATCATTTGAGTGGAAACATTGCTTTGATGACGGATCTAGATCATAAGGCAATCAATCACACAATTCAAACAGGTGACAATACAAAGCACAAAGTGAAGTCAATTGGTTCAATTAAAGCCAAAGATGGAAGTACTCTCTTGAGTAAGGTTTTGTATGTTCCTACAATTCCAAAGAATTTGATTAGTGTAGGACAAATTGTGGAAAACGGATATGCGGTAAGGTTCACTAATGATGGAGTTTATGTTGAAGACCCTAGTCAAGGGTATAAACAAATTGTTATAGGAAAGAAGGAAGGAAGGCTCTTTACATTAAAGATACAAGGTAATATTGGACATGCTATGTTCACATATGGAGAGAAAAAGGTGTCTGAATTGGATCTTTGGCATAAAAGACTCAGACACTTTAATGAAAGAGGTATCAAAGATATGGTTAACAATTGTTCAGTACTTGGATTGCCTAATGTTGCAGGTCAACATATGACATATAGATGTGAGGCATGTCAATTAGGTAAGGCTCACAAGCAACCTTATTCTAAGCATGGTTTTATGTATTCAAAAAGACTTGAATTTGTACATAGAGATGTGTGGGGTCCTTCAAAGGACTTTAGTATAAATGGTTCAAGATATTATGTCATATATGTTGATGATGCTACCAGGTGGATTACAATCTATGTGATCAAAGACAAGTCAAAAGTGTTCAATACATTTAAACACTATCATGCATATGCAGAAAGAATTACGGGTCAAAAATTGAAGAGGTTAAGGTCAGATGGAGGGGGAGAGTATTTCTCAAATGAATTCAGTGATTATTTGTCGAATGCAGGTATAAAGAGAGAGGTTACTTGCAGGTACTCTCCTCAACAAAATGGAGTAGTAGAGAGAAGAAACAAAACTCTTGTTGAGTTTGCAAGATCAATGATGAAGGAGAAAAATTTTCCTAATTATTTGTGGGTTGAGGCTGTAAACATAGCCACATATTTGGTCAATAGGTTACCATGTAAAGCCTTGCAGGGTATGACACCATATGAAGCTTGGTGGGGTAAGAGACCTACATTGGATCATTGTAAAATATTTGGATGTTTGGCATATGCATATGTGCCATCTCAATTGAGGCATAAATTGGAACCTAAAGCAGAGAAGTATGTATTCATTGGCTATGATGATAAACAGATGGGTTATAGGTTGTGGAGTCCATCCACAAAGCAATTCCTTGTGTCTAAGGATGTTACATTTGATGAGCAAGGTACTTGGTATGCAGGTACACTTAATGTTCATGCTAATGATGAAGAAGTTGTGAATCAAAAGAAAGGTAAATCAAAGGTTTAGATATTTGATGAAGAGGAGAACAATGAAGTACAAGTTGAAGTAGAAGAAAGGCCAATGTTTCATCCAGAATATGATGAACCTGAAACTTCAAGAAGTGGAGAACTCAGAAGGTCATCTAGGCACAAATGGCAACCTACAAGGTATAGCTATGATACTTCATTCTTGACTAGTAAAGATTATGCTTATATGTTAAACGCAGATGAAGATCCATCCACATATGATGAAGCCAAAGGAAAGAAGAATTGGGAAAAAGCTATGCAAGAAGAATATGATTCATTAATGGAAAATGAGACATGGGATTTGGTTCCTAAACCAAATAGTTAGAAGATCATTGGATGTAGATGGGTCTACAAAACAAAAAGGTTTGCAGATGGAAGTTGTTGGAAGATGCATTTCTGGAAACCTTCTTTGAAGGAAAATAATTGTAAAATGATAGAAATTTGTAAAAAATATTTATGCAATTGTTGTAAAAATAAGGAAGAGTCTTCCTTATGTAGGATAGAACCTTATGTATTTTTTCTAGAATTTTTGGAAACTCCTAGATAGCATATTTTTAGAATAATAGAGGGAAGGACCAAAATTCAAGTGTGAAAGGGACACTTGAAAATGTATATAAGATAATTTCCTCTATTATGAGGGGGTTGGTTAATCATTTGTCTACATGCTATCCAAGTGAATAGAGAAGGAGTTTTCTGCTGAAAATCATGTTTTCTCCTCTTTTGTGTGGTTTCTTTGATTCGTGAGTCTAGTTCTTGAGTATGCATGGAGATTTGTGAGCTTCTATTGTGTGAATCTGTTGAATGTGTATGAAGAGAGTTGAATACTGTTGTGTTGAGTGATGAAATGATGAAGAATGGTGCTGGAGCTGAAAATCGTCTGTTGGCACAGAATCGCGATTGTCTCGTCTGTATGATATAGGTGATATTTTTTTATTTTGACTTCATGATTGTGTTCTGCTGATAAAATAGCATGCAATAGACACCAAGATTGTAGAAAATGGTGGAGATTTGCTCAAGATAATCCAAACCCTAGAAATTCCTCTTCATCTTCACTATTCTAAGAAATCCATCCATTATTCTCTTATTTCTTGGATTCTATCATCTTGAAGGGGCTGTGGTCTCAAGAATACTTCCAGGATTGACAAAATAAAGATGTATTGTTGATTCTTTATGCTAAATGATTGGAGAGGACAACTCCAAAGATCAATAACAAACATTTTTTGGCGCCATTGCCGGGGAACCCTTGCACTCATGCTTCTAGGGTAGTCACCCTAAGTAATCTCAATAGGATGGGGGTACACTGGCCTAATAAAATTCAAGATGTATCAAAATACATTGCCAATTGCAGGAAGTGCCAAACATTGCAAGATTCAGAATTCATAACTCTATATTGGTTCCAGAAAAATCCAGATTGGAGTGAAAATATCATTGAAGAATTGAGAAGGAAGGAGAAAGGAAAACAAGTGATAACTCGTACAGATTCAAAAAACTTACAAGTAATCTCTGAAGAATATCAATTGATAGGGGAACAATTGTATAAGAGAGGAATGGATGGATACCTAAGAATATGTGTTCCTGAGAATAAATATCTGGAAATGTTGGAAATAGCACACTCTGGAGTGGCAGGAGGACACTTTTCAAGAGACAAAACTGCTAAACTCATTTTATATTTTGGCTTTTGGTGGCCAACACTATTTCCTAATGCAAGAACCTATGTAAAAAGGTGTGATGTCTGTCAAAGGGTAAGTCAACCAAATAGAAGAAATGACATGCCATTGGTTCCATTAATTTCAGCCAGAGCCTTTAGTAAATGGGGATTGGATTTCATTGGACCTATACATCCTCCAGCAAAACAATCCCATGTTGAATACATCATAGTGGCTACAGATTACCTCACAAAGTGGGCTGAGGCCAAAGCCACAAAAAGAAATGATGCTAATACTACTGCCAGATTCCTATATGAAAACATTATCACCAGATTTGGACTTCCAATTGAACTAGTAAGTGATAGGGGGACCCATTTTGTAAACCAGATCATAGAAAACATCACTGATTATTTCCTGATCAGTCATAGAAAGTCAGCCCCATATCACCCACAAGTCAATGGGCTAGCAGAAAGTACTAATAAAGTACTTTGTATTGTACTATCAAAACTAGTGAACACAAACAGGAATGATTGGGATCTACAACTTAATCATGTCCTATGGGCTTATAGAGTGGCTTACAAAATTGCAATAGGGAACACACCATTCAATCTAGTATATGGACAAAATGCAGTTTTACCTATGGAATTCCTTATCCCAACATTAAAAGTAGGAAGTCACTACAATTGGACTGGACATGAACTATCAGAGAGAGTAATGGAATTGGAAAAGTTGGGAGCATCTAGACTCCAAGCCATTATGAGTTTATATGTGGACAAGAAAAGGCAAAAAGCTTATCATGTGTTCACATAAAAGAGAAAGATCTACAGGTAGGAGATCTAGTGTTGGCTTACATAGTTAGAGAACATCAGAAAAAGTTCTAGAAAAAAGGACATGGACCATATATTATACATCAGATAAGCAACAGTGGAGCCATTCAACTAGCTAACATAGATGGAAAAATCATGCCAAACTTTATAAGTGGATGTAGAGTTAAGAGGTACGATTGTCCATTAACTGTTGATGAATGGAGGAGGTTACAACAAGCCCAAAACAGGAAAAGAGAAGAGGAAGACATTAGAAAAGAAGCTCAACAGGAAGCTATGGAAAGGATAAGAAAAATCAATGAGCTTAGGGAAGTCTGTCTGTGTGAATCTCCTCTCAAACCAAAGGAACATGTCCCTGTGATGATAATGGATTTTCAAAATGAAAGCATTAGGGTTTTGATAGATTCTGGAGCACAAGTAAATCTGATTAGTTCAGCCCTGGTAAGTAAATTCCACATAAAAAGAAAAGAAAGTAGAACCCTAATCAAAACATTGGAAGGTCAAATAGTACAGAGCATGTCTTCACTAACTATTGAAGTAAAGTTTAATGAAGAATATATGAAAATAGACTGTGAAGAATGGCCAGATAATCTGATGACTGAAAAAGTGATTTTAGGTCAACCTTGGCTTCAACAAGGTAAAGTGATATTGGATTTTGAAAAAATGGAGCTTAAATTGAACATAAATGACAAAAGGTTTTTAATATTTCTATTGAGTAATGAAAAACAGGAAATTCCATCAGATGTGTATGATATACACTTTGAAGGATTCACTTTTGCATTGGAGGATATACAGACATTACCAATACAAATGTTAAATGATCAAGCTTCATATAATCAAAATCAGCAAAAGATTGGAAGAACAAAGAAGGGTGAAGAGATGGGGAAGAAGATGGCAATCATGGCATGGTCCAAAGAATCAAACCATCAGAGCAAAAAGCACATGGAATCAAAGTCTACAACAGGTCTCCTCATGGAGACAGGAATCAAGGACAAAATGGATATGGAAACCAAAAACTCCTACAAAATGCTTATCCAAAGGGAATGGTTGTTTGCTGGGAACCAGACCAATTGGAGTCAGAAAGTATTGGGTTAAAAAATCAGAATTGTTCCAGTCGAAGAAAGATCATCCAGATTTGATCAATATCTAGAAAATCATAAAAATTATGAAAAAATACATATTAGACCTGATTTTCTTTTCTAAAAAGAGAATTAGGAGGGGAAGAAAAGAAAGAAAAAATTATTATGAAAAAAATGAAAATGAAAAAAGAAAAGAAATACAAAAAAAGTATTTGGAAAAAAAAGAGAAGAGAAAAAAATCATTCCTGAAAAAAAAAGAGAGGAAAAAAAAATCATTGTTGAAAAAAAGAGAAAGAAAAATTGAGAAAAATTGTTTATTTTCTGTTGTTTTTTAAAAAAATCATATGTCACAAAGCAAGATATAGGTAGAAGAATAGTAGAGATCTATTTATTTTTTATTTTTCATTTTTTTTATTTTTTTATTTTTTGTTAGTTAGTTTTTTTTTTTTAAGTTAATTTTTTGTTTTCTATCATTTGATAAATGATTTGTTTTGCCAAAAGAGTGGTTAGGAAAAGGGACTGCACTAGACATCTTGCTACACCTGTGATGATCACTTTTTGAGTCTTTTCTGAAGAAATAGAATTTGTTTTTGGATTTTATTTTCATTCTTATGTCATGACATCTAAAAATAAATCCCTACATATTACTCTATGATTTCTTGCAACTTATGTGGGTAGAGTTTTTCTTTGTGTATTTTACTTTCCTCAGAAAATGGTGAATACAAAGGAGTTGCCAAATCATGACTTCAAGGCAGAATCAGTTGTGCTAAACATCATCGGTCAGCACATATTCATAGTGGGAGTAGGAGGGTATAAATATACAGGTTTCAAAGAGTTGCTGTCAATATGAAAAGATGGAAGGTAGTAGGATTGCACAAAATATTGGAGGAGCCTATCTTTTTCATTGATTTTGAGAGGGTATCACAAGTAATGAACAGTTTGACAGAAATAGGAAGAGGGAATGATGCCTATTTCAGATGCAAAGTCAAAAACAAGGATAATCAGGAAGTAGGTATCACTATCAGGGCAGAACATATCAGAGCAGCACTGCAATTCTACACAATGGGAACCAAACTTGACCCGAGTTTTGTCAAAAAGAATAAGGAAACTTACACAGGATATGCAGAATTCACTGACTTTAAAGGAAGGGAGAATGAAGAATATGCCGTAAGGATGTTTTTACAGTACTTTTGTTTTCCAAAATTACCAAGATATACCATGCCACATAAGTAAGTGACATTATTGATGTTCAACAACAAGGACAGAACCAAACCTTTTGGAGTAATGGATGTCTCACCATACATCCATGAACAACTGAAAGAAGCAGCAAAACACTGGGAACAGAAGAAGTTCATGAATGGAGCCCAGTTCTTAACAAGAATCATTTATCATGTTCTAGGGATGGAAGATCAACTAAAATTGGCTCCAGAGGCACAGTATTTCAGAAGTCTTATGGCTGGAATCAAGAGTCCTCCAAGGAAAATGACTGAAAGGGAAACAGAAGGACAAACCCGCATGAGGGGAACAGGTATGAAAAGGAAGATGATATCTGAGGAAGTAATTCCTGTAAAGAAAAGAAGGTTGGACCCAAGGAAAGTGGAACTAGAAATGGAGGAAGCTACAAAAGAGGAACATGAGGAGGCACAGAAACAGGTTCAATCCTCTAGTGAACCTCATCCACCCCAAACAAGCAAAGAGCAATTATACACCTATTTAACCCAAGGAAACAACAAAAGAGCTATGTATGAGGCACAATATCAGAAAATGCTGGAAGACTACTCATGCAAAGCTACAGACTGGGTTCAGGAGGAGGTGGAGCACTATGAAGCACTCCATGATCAAATGATGACAGCTGAAACTGAGGAGGTGTTTGTCAGGAAAGAAGTTGAGTTGTTGGCCTATTTCAAGGAATTGCAAGGACCTCCAGAGACCAGAACCACTGTTGTGGTGAAAAAGAAGGTTCCAAGGAAACCAATACAAAAGAAGAAATTGACCAAGAAGGGAAAGGGCAAATCCATAGTTAAAACTGTTTTCACCAAAAAGAGGGAGGAAGTAATCATGGAAGAAACACAGAAGCCATCCATGGTGGAAGAAGTATCAAGACCCACAGAACCAGAAAAAGGAGGACCTTCGCACTTTTCATCTGATTCTGACAGTGATATTGAGAGTTTTCTGTTAAAGACTCTAAATTTATCAATACCAAATACTCCTAACATAATTACACAGGCTTCTGAGAAACAGAAAACACTTGAGGAATTGAAGAAAAAGTCTTAGGAGAAGTCAATTCAGGAACAAGTAGGAAAACAGCTCAGTTTGGAAGATGAAAGAAGGTTAATGAAGGGAAAAGCAGTAATGATAGAACAGGCAAGTGAAATAAGGGAAGAAGTTAGTTGTGAACTAGTGCATATTGGGGTGAAATCCATATGGACAAAACCGTCACAAACCTACTTCAAACTAGAAGAAAGCATAGAAGAAATAGCCAAGAAGGCACAAGTGAGCAGCTCAGTCATAAAACAAAAAGGCACAGATCAAGATTCACTACAGGAAGCAGAGGAAATATTTGAGAAAGGCAATGTTGAAGAAGTCAGAGGGAAAGTAGTGGAAAAAGAGATCATTCAGAGTATAAAGGATGTGCTGCATGATTTGAAGAACAATGAGGAATTTACATCCAATGAGGATCAAGAACAGGAGGTAGCAATGGACCTCATGAACATTGATGAAAAGGAAGAAGAACACAAAGAGGAAAGAAGTAATGATCAGGTGAAAGATTTGGAAGTAACTGAATCAGTTCTAGGCCAGGAAAAGGAAAGACAGGAAGAACAAGCAGGTGAATGTCAGGAAAACTCTGGTAAGGAAACTGAATATAACCTGTTTCAGGAAACTCTAAGCCAGGAAAAGAAGATGCAAACAAAGGAAGGATACCTTTCTAAAGAGACTCAACACGTATTGGAGAAAGAAAAAGTACAGGAAATAAAGCTTATTTCAGATGTATTAGAGCAAAAGAATTCAGGTGTTCAAGAAGACATGGCAGATTCAGAAACATTGGACACTCATCCAAGTAATGAAGAAAACAAGGCCAAGATTATAGAATATGAAGGAGAAGAGGAAGAGGAGAGTGAATGCAAAGAGGACAAACAGCTAGAAACCAAACAAATAGCAATGGAAGGAGGATTGGAAAGAATACCAAAGAGTATAAGATCAGCATGTCAAGTCATTATGATTAACATTGAACAGTTCAGACCCTCTAGCCGGAACATGATCATTTCAGGGATGGTAGCAGAGTCAGAATTTGAAAAAGGCAGTATGATTATTAAAGAGCATAAAAGGGAGAAGGAGCAGATGGCAGAGCAACTAAGGAAGGTGCAAGAGAAAAATGAGGAGTTTTCCAATAAAATAATTGCTTTGGAAGAGCTGGAAGTTCAGAAGCAAAATAAGATTCAATACTTGGAAGAAAAGAGTGTGCAACTAATAGAGCAGAACACTAAATTGGAAAAAGAGTTGAGAAAGATTGAGGGGAGGTATAGAACTCTGCAAACTTCCTATCAAATTTTGACTAAAGCTAATGAAGAAATCAATAAGCTACTATTGGAGGAAGGGCAATTAAAGGAGGAAAGTCAGACAGCCCAAATAACAGAGGAAGAAAAGGAAGGATTACATAAAGAGATTCAGAGATTACAAGGAGAATTGAAAGAAGCCAAAGAATTAGAAAAGCAGGCTAGTACACATGCTGCTACATCTATGAGAGGGTATAATAAGCTATACATGGATATGGAAAAGGAAAGAAGTGATCGGCAGATAAAGAGAGAAAAGGAACAAAATGAATGGAAAAAAGAAAGAGAACTATGGGCACAACAGAATGGGAGTTTGATGGTGACTATAGAAGAATTGCAGAAGAAATTGGATAAGCCACAAATCCAGGAAGAAACACATGTGGAAACCACATATGCAGAGGAATATGGGGTAGACAATATTGAGGGAATACAACAAGATAGTGAACTAGTAGACAAAAGATCAGAAGGAGAAGATTCAGAAGATTTTGTGGAAAAATTGCTGACAAGTAGAGATTCCAGAATGGAGTTCATCAGGAAGATGCATGATGAGTATGAAGAACAAATTGTCACATTTGCATTAAATAAGGGAATCAATCCAGATCAGCATCACTGGGCCGCAGATGGTTTGGGAATACCGTTATGTATGATTATGGAGAGTATAAAGAATTATCAATTGGCCAGAGTTGGGCTACCTCCAAATAAATATCTTGAGTATGAAGAGGACATCAATGTGACTAAAGAACTATTTGAAAGAGCCAATCCAAAGTGGAGAAACAAATGGTTGGATGCCAACAAAGAGTGTAGGAAAATCTGGAAAGAGGCACCTCTTCATTTAAAGATCAATCCAGCTTACTGTCCAGTGGCACGAAGGAGAGAATGGACAACTTTTTGGGAGAGAAGAAGAGAAGGTCAGATTCCACCTAAGTGGTTGAATTTCCCAAAAGTAGCAGGTCCAAAGGCAGGCACCTAGCCTACCAAGAGTTACATGGTGAATACTGCTGAGTCTGTGATAACTACATACAAAGATGTCAATGACCCTGCTTGCATTTTACTTATAAGAATAATGAGATTAATTTTGGCCTGTATAGAAACTTATACCGACACAGATATCAGAACACTGAATTATATACGCTTTAATTCTCCAACAGATGCATTATTATTTGATTTGAGCGAAACACCTGACAGAATCTGCTTAATGGCCTATTACAGTAGCGTAATATTTTTGGGCAGTCATTACTTACAAATTTTTGAAGATGCCTTTGATTACGGGTTTTTTGAAAGGGAGTCAGAGATTTTTGGAAATCTATCAGTTGTTACAAAGTCCAAACTTATAGCATATGAAGCTGCCTATACAGAATACTTGAAAAAGGATGTCATAGATAAACCAGAAGCTGCAGTACAATGGAGAAAGGCATTATTTGAGATGGTCAATAATCTAAATATTACAAAAAGAAAAAGTCATGATTTGTTGTCACAAGTATATCAAAGAAAGAATAAATGAAGAAAAGTGATCAGTGCAGAAGAGCAGGAAAATCTTTCGTCAGGAGCCAAAAGGCTTAGGAGGGGAAGGATGTTGGAAGATGCATTTTTGGAAACCTTCTTTGAAGGAAAATAATTGTAAAATGATAGAAATTTGTAAAAATATTTATGCAATTGTTGTAAAAATAAGGAAGAGTCTTCCTTATGTAGGATAGAACCTTATGTATTTTTTCTAGAATTTTTGGAAACTCCTAGATAGCATATTTTTAGAATAATAGAGGAAAGGACCAAAATTCAAGTGTGAAAAGGGACACTTGAAAATGTATATAAGCTAATTTCCTCTATTATGAGGGGGTTGGTTAATCATTTGTCTACATGCTATCCAAGTGAATAGAGAAGGAGTTTTCTGCTGAAAATCGTGTTTTCTCCTCTTTTGTGTGGTTTCTTTGATTCGTGAGTCTAGTTCTTGAGTATCCATGGAGATTTGTGAGCTTCTATTGTGTAAATCTATTGAATGTGTATGAAGAGAGTTGAATACTGTTGTGTTGAGTGATGAAATGATGAAGAATGGTGCTGGAGCTGAAAATCGTCAGTTGGCACAGAATCACGATTGTCTCGTCTGTATGATATAGGTGATATTTTTTGATTTTGACTTCATGATTGTGTTCTTCTGATAAAATAGCATGCAATAGACACCAAGATTGTAGAAAATGGTGGATACTTCCAGGATTGACAAAATAAAGATGTATTGTTGATTCTTTATGCTAAATGATTGGAGAGGACAACTCCAAAGATCAATAACAAACAGAAGTGTATCTAGGTACAAAGCCAGGCTTGTTGTAAAGGGATATGCACACACATATGGTGTGGACTATGATGAAACTTATAGTCTTGTTGCAAAGATGACAACCATAAGGACTCTCATAGCGATTGCTGCTTGCAAAGGTTGGAAATTCTCTCAATTAGATGTGAAGAATGCATTTTTGAATGGTTATATTTCACATGAAGTCTACATGGAACAACCAGATGGTTTCAAAGATCAAGTGTATCCAAATCATGTGTGTAATCTCAAGAGAGCTTTGTATGGTTTGAAGCAGGCCCCAAGGGCATGGAATTATAGGCTTGTAAAGTTCTTGAAGGAACTTGGATTTCAAGCATCAAAGGCAGATAGTAGCTTTCTAGTCAAAGCAAGTGAGGATGGATTTATTTATGTTTGTATTTATGTTGATGACATAATACTTATAGGAACAGATGAAAAAGGTATACACATTATTAAAAAGCAGATGGAGAAAGAATTCAAAATCAGTGATTTGGGAAATTTGTCATTCTTTTTGGGAATGGAGATTTGATATACTCAACATGGAGTATATGTAACTCAAGAAAGGTATCTGAAAAATTTACTAACCAAATTTAAAATGGAAGATTGCAGGATAGCACCAACTCCAATGGAGGTGAATCATAGATTGAGTAGATATGGAGGAGAAGAATTCAAAGATATGAAGCTTTATCAGAGTTTGGTGGGTAGCTTGATTTATGCTACATTAACAAGGCTTGATTTATCATATGCAGTTGGGGTTCTATCTCAATTCATGCATTGTCCTAGAAAGGAGCATTCGATTGCAGGACAAAGAGTACTTAGGTACATCAAGGGCACACTTAAAGAAGGTTTGTACTATGGATTTACTTTAGATACAAGAGTCAAAATATACAGTGATGCAAATTGGGCAGTGTTACAAGAGGATTTGTGTGAAGATGGTGGTCTACTAGTATGACTTCGGATGTAAAGAACAAAGAAAAGATCCCCACATGAGGATGATTAAGTGTTCTGCATTGATAAATACATGTGCATATGTTAGCATGAAGATGATTGTCAAATGAGAGTTTGTGTAAAAATGGGCATGTCGAGCCAAGGGTTTCTATACACATTCAGATTTCAAATGAAGCTAGGAAAATAGAACCTGCTTTTATGGAGCAACGACAACCCGATACCCACGTGATGTGTCGATAATGAGAGTTGGCTGTCTGATAAGAAGGTTCACCAATGTCAAATGCCAATGTTGTGTGTCTCACTTGGATGTTTTTTGTTTTATCCTGGGAGTACCATGATGTTTTGCGGTATGCGCCACATGCATATTGTGGCCTCAATATTTGTGATCATGTGATCTTTTGATTTTGATGCAGATCATGAACATTACTTCTCTACAATTCCTCTTGGATGTCAGAAGATGAGGGGCAAGGGCTATGGAGTTTGTATTCCCTCTTCATGGTGAACTTTCATACACAATCGTATGGCTGGCATCAAAAGGAGCTATGCCGCATTGGTACCCCTACAAGGGGAGGGAATGTGGAGGATAGAACACATGCAGGTAAATCTTTCTTGAGAAAAAGAGGGGGAGTACTCATCAATTCGCACGCAGGAGCTCGAGCTTTTCCGTCGTTTTTGTTTTTTGGGATTTTTACGTGTGTAGGGGGGTTGTCAGGGGAAGGTTATGCTCATTCACTCCCCACGGGAGGGTCTCTTTTCCAAGGGGGAGCAGTCGGCTGAAAGCAGACAGGGGGGGGGGAGGGAACCATATATATGGCAGGGGGGAGAGGAGGTTCTTCTTCTTCGTTTTTATCGGAGGCTGCTGCTGTTGGTTTTGGGTCTTTTCATCCTCAGGGGTGGGCCGCTCTATTCTTCCCTCTAGCGTTGCTTTGGGCCTTGTTCGCTAGGGGAGATCCTTGAAGACTTTTGCCGCTGTCAAGTGTTGAAAGCAGGACTAGAAGGAGGATATTCGAGTCCTTGAAAGGGTGCTTGTCCCTCTATGTGGACCGAGGGTCGCGCTGAGCAACGGAGGAGATTTGCTGAGGACGGGCAGCCGGAGGAGTATGGGAGTGGCCTTTTTGTTGTAGACAAGAGCATTGTTCAGCTTTGATGGGCCATTCGAAAACTGCGGACAAAGCAAGAAAGGGGGCAGTTGGGGACTCTCTACGATCTGAGGCAGATGAGAGGGGGAAGTCAGATATATAAGTGTTGTCCGTTCAGGGTTGAAGGGGAGCCACCAAGCCACAAGAAGAACTTGGGGAGCACACCCCCAGTACAGCAGGTATTTTCTTCTATCTTCACTTTATTTGGAAGGGGGGGGGGGGGGGGGGGGGACATTCCTCGAGGACTGCAGACAAAGAGAAGAGCTCCCGGGAAAAAGAGAGTGTCGAGCACCATTAAGTTCTACAACCCTAGTTCATGGGGAAAAAGGAAGCAAGCACCAATTTTGGCCCTTCTCAAAATGTGTTTTCTTTTCTTCTCTCGGTTTTGGGTAGTAGGTTTTCCCTCTGAGGTGTGTATGAGAAGCGAGAGATATGGTCCGACCGTAATAAGTTGTTGGTGCACTGAGAAGAAGAAGAAATTGCTGCCCTGTTGATCATGGAAACCGCAGAATTAGGAAAAGCTCTGAGTGGCGACCCTACTATATAAATGCACAAGTGTCAAGAATCAGAGATGGGAAAAATCAGAGATGGGAAAAATCAGAGATGGGAATTGAAAACGAATCTGCATGAACTAATGTTGCGCAGGAACTAATGTTTTGCCTATTTTTGAACAATGTACCTATGCCAAAGTCCCCACAATTTTTATGAATGACATATAAAGAACGAACATATGGGTGAGTGACTGTGCTTTCTTTCTTAAAAAATAGTTGAAAATCACAAGGACCTTTTGATGGAAGATAATGTAATGTCCTGATCCTTATGAATGAATGGGCCTTGGTGAAGCCATACTAAAGGAGTTTTGACGATCTTCGTATGTATGAATAATCGATGGGGTGTTTTTACAAAGAGTGTTGATCTGTTGTGATATTAGCCAATTGCCATGCTTGTAGGTAATAAACCTTTAAACATGCTGTTGTAACTTCGTGGGAAGTGTGTTCGCGTATGGGCATTTCCCTTCCTCAAGTTGAAGCAACCGATGCTCTTTGGTGACACATATGATCAAGCTACAATGGGTAGGGTATTTTCTACAAGGATAAGTGTGTGGGTGAACCCATGTGCGAATGTGTGGGCGGATATGCATGGGTGTTTTAGTGTAAGAGTTAGGGCAGTGTAGGGAAAGGTGTGGGAATGTGTATGCGAGCACGGAGAGAGTGAAAAGTAGAGAGGAAGAGAGGGCATAAGGGAGTGAAAGGGTGCACGAGAAGTTGAGTGAGGGAGGCTGGAGGAAAGAGGAAAGAGGGGGACTATGGGTATGTGTTCATACGTGAATGTGAGGGAGTGTGTTTATAAGGAATATATAAACACGAAAAGTTATACACACACACACGCAAACACACACATATATATAAGACAAAAAGAACAAATAGACAAATAACTAAGTGCAATTGAGATCTAGATACATGGTTCCACCTTCCACTAGACAAGAGAAAACTAGGAGGCTAAGATATACCATTAGTTTAACTTTAAACAAGATTGAAGAGTTTGATAATGACCAAATCCTAAGGGAGTGAAAGGGTGCACGAGAAGTTGAGTGAGGGAGGGTGGAGGAAAGAGCAAAGAGGGGGACTGTGGGTATGTGTGCATACGTGAATGTGAGGAGTGTGTTTGGGTAGAGGTAGAAAAGAAAGAAAGGGGGAAAGTAGGTGTGTGGGCATGAATGTGTACTAGTGTGTGAGAATGTATGTGCAAGTGCATAAGTGAGCATGTGGGTGTATGTTTGGGGTATGTGGGTGTGTGAAAAGAATACGGGAGTGGGTGAAAGAGAGAGAGTAAGTGGTTGACAGGGGTTTGAGAGTGCATGTGTTAAGGTATTCGAATGTGTGTGTGTGTGTGTGTGTGTTGGTATATGTGGGAATTTGAGTTTGTGAGTTTGTGACGTTGGGAGCTTGGGGTGGGTGTTGTCGATGTAAAGAGTGACGTGGGTAAGGGGTTGTATAAGGGCTTAGTGGGAATATCCGGACATGCTTGAATGTGGGTTTGCCTGTTTGTATGAGTATGTGGTCACGGATAGGTCAATTTCAAGTCATTTGGGCAAACCAATAGCCTAAGTGCGCATCTTTTCCCTTGGACTAAGAGTGATTACATTTTGGTGCGTTTGCCGGGAAAAGCTTGGTACGTCTCTATAAGAGAATTCCATAGGTTCGCCTAGTGCCACATGTTGGCCAAGTTTGCGGACCCCAGGTCTGGTACATGAGCGAGGGGAGCTCATCCTTAGGAGAAATGCGAACGGAAAGAGAAGAGCGCGCCCAAAGAAGAGCTCTTGAAAGAGAAAGGTAGAGGTGGGAGTCGCAAGGTGACTCAACCTCGACTAGTTGGAAGAGACCCGTCAAAAAAGTGTACTCCCGTAGGAGAGTCGCGAATCAAGTGCAAAAGTTTGAAGGAGGGATCCTAAGGCCGCGTGCACTAAATTTTTGGGATCATGAGGATATTGACATTACACCACTATTTGAAATGGCACAATGAGTCCAAGTGCATTTAGGAGACTTTGCTAAATTTTTAGGATTGTGGGATGAGGATCCGGATAGCTTGATCCAATTGTTCGAGGTCACCTGTGAAGCAAATGAAGTGGTTGACCAAGCGCAAAGACTTCGAATCTTGCCAGCCATATTTAGAGATGAGGCCGCCAATTGGTACGAGAACTTGGAGGAGCCGCGAAGGTGAACTTATCAAATGCTAAAGGATGCCTTTTTGGCTAAGTTTCGTAGGCAAGGTTTCCAAGATTGTCTAGCTGAGCAAATGGATTATCTCCGGCAGGGGGTAAACGAGAGCATCGACAACTATATCCAGAGGATGGAAACCCTGGTAAGAAAGATGGTCGTGAATGCCCCAAATGAAAATACCTTGAAACGAAGATTTATTGTGGGACTTAGATATCCAAGCGCTCAGCAGCATATCAGTTTGAGCCGACCAGCGACGTTGGTGGCTGCCAAAGATGTTGCCCGCGTGTGGGAAGAGGTTCAACTTGGCCAGCAACGAAGGCAAGAACTTTTGTTTGAACCAATGCAAGGTACGGCCGTTGGGTCCACAAGTGGCGCTACTGAGGCAAATCCTACTGCAACTTCGCCAGCATTTATGGTTCCTACAAGCACGCCCCAAGAGGTAAATCCGGTGTTGACTAAAGAAAGGATTATCGAAATCGTGGCTCAGGCGGTAAAAGCTGCCACTCTAACTCATGAAACATATGCGGTAAGGGAGAAAGTGGCACTCGAACCAAATCAAGGATTGTTTAGGTCGAACATCTTTTGTGCGAAATGCCGAGGATATGGGCACATGGTCATAGAATGTCCTACACTCTCGAGATTATATGTAGAACCAAGAATCTTTTGTAACTTTTGCAAGAGGAACAATCACACTGAGGATCAGTGCCGTGACAAGGGAAGGTTAAACAATAGGAACTTTGCTTATCAAGGATTACCGGGCCAAAGTGAACCTCCCGTGCCTAGATGGGGACCTAGACCCACGTATGCTTATGGAGGCCAAGGCCAAGTAGGCGGATATCAAAGGCCTGAACCACAAAATCAAAGGAGAATGGGACTGCTAGAGTGTTGGCGATGTGGGTGCCTTGGGCATATACAAGCACATTGCCCAAATGGGAGGAAGCAAGAAGACTTTACACCTATGTGTTGATATTGTAGTAGAAAGGGCCATTATGATGTTGATTGCCCGCAACAAAGAAATGATTATGGCTAAGGACAAAGAGGGGTTGAGACTTCCACCTACGCACAGCCGCAACCACAACCGACGATGCAACCTCAAGGAAGAGTGCCCAATAGTGGAGTAGTAATTAGGGAATTGGATCCAGGAGCTAGCACCTCTACCCACCATGTAGAGGAAAATCAAGGAAAAGAGAAAGGTAAAGAACCAATGGTGGTTGTGGTCACTCGTGTACAAGAGTACACCCGAGGAAACCAAGTTCAAGTGAATGACGATGACGAGATTCATAGGCAAAGGGATTTAGATGAAGAAGACGAGGTGGAGATCCTTCCACCAATCACACGAAAATTTGTACTGGGTGTTCCGCCATTTCCAGAAAGGCTAAAAGTCCAAGAGAAGTTGCCAAAAAAGAAGCAAGCAGAAGCAGGAACGGACATTGTACAAAGGCTTGCCGAGACCGAAGTCACTCTGGATTTGGCCACATTACTAAGATGTTCGCCAATCTGCAGAAAGCAATTCTACAATGAGTTTATCAAGAAACCTAGGAAAGCGAAGAGAAAAGAAAAAGTGGACGAGGTGATCTTAGGGACGATCCAAAGTATTACGACTCAAGTGGACTCGAATGCCCCTGTAGTCACAGTGGAGATCAATGGATATGCGGTCCCAAGCACGCAATTGGATAGCGGAGCCGCAATGAACCTAATGACAGAATACATGATGAAAGCGCTGGGATTGACACAATTGGAAGATACCCCAATGTCTCTTTGAATGGCTGACCAGACGCAGGTAAAGCCTGTAGGACTAATACAAAATGTGCAAACTATTGTTGGTGGGATCGAATTCTCCGTAGACTACTTGGTTGTGAGACCAAGATCCACCGAAAGTACATTTTCTATATTATTGGGGCACCATGGCTGATGCAAGCTGATTGTGTGCATGACTGGAGGACGGGGTTGATCACTATTGGGCCCAAAACCGATCAAATACAAATGCAAGTGACCTCAAAGGAGGATGCTAGGAAAACGGTCTCGATCAAAGAGCCAGAAAAGCAGGTGGCCGAAAACGATGTGTGCAAAAAAGTACATGAAAAGTTTTCTCTGAAAGTATAAAATTACAAAAGCCTGTTGCAAGATGGATTTAACTTACAAGCATCAAGGCGAGGCCAACCCAAGATGGGTGAGTATAAGGTCCCACTAGTCTACAAGGATGACTCGGACCAAGAACTGCTAGGATGGTTGGCAGTTATATGCGAGGTTGAGTGCTACACAACTCACATCGACACTGGCAAAAGTAAATCCAGGCGAGAAAAATGGTGTGTGGATCACGATAGTCCTAGTTAGGAACTAGTTGATCAAACAGAAAACCTTTGGAAAAGCAAGGATAAGGAGAAACAGGGTGGTTGCGAAAAGAGGAATTCTAGACATGAAGGACTTGAGAAAGGTCATGCATCGGGTAAAGAACCAGAAAAGGACACAGTGAAGAAAGTGCTTCGTACACAAAATACGAGCAGGGATGGCGATGGCCTAAAGGAGTTGGGATTGACTCGTGTTGAACATGCCATAGTTATTCAACCAAGGGTTGATGGGGACAGATGTCAGGATAGCGAGCAGAACATACCAGGGCCGACATGTGAATATGTACGGAGAGGGTTGCGAGTGAGCCGTTGGGTGATGGAAATTTTTTGCATGATTTGGGTCTTCCTACGAGAGATGTGTGAGTGGATACGAGAACAAAAAGAGAGAGGCTTCCTCTATTTTAGCAAACAACTTACCTTTTGTTTTCAGGGATCACAGAACTTTTTAGACCAACTGTGTTACTATGCGGGATTGTTGAGGACTAGGTGACCGATGGCTAACCACGTATACCAGAGTGCTCTGTTCGACCTTGCAGTATATTTTTCAGATCAAGCATTAGAAAGCACGGAGATATCGGTCGAGACCTTGCAGATAGACTATGACGTGGAGGAGGCACATTGGCTTGTACGGTTTTGGAATCAAAGTCTGGACATTGACTTCCCGTTTCCTCAATTCAAAGCATATTTACTTGGCTGGGCTGGATATTCCGAGGACCGGTACTTCTACTACGACAACACGAGGGAATTGCCTAATGAGGTAAACGATATCTATTGGGCATGGGTAGCTCAACTAGTCATAGGCAACAACGACGAGGCTCCTGAGGTGGAGCCGGATTCGCCTTCTTAGAGAGTATTGATTTTCGGGAGGTGGACGTGGCTAGGTAAGAGAGAGTCGGTCTTACAGCATGGTCATTGGAAGAGAGGCCTCACGAGGGGATGAATAGCTAAGTGTCAGTTAGTTAGGTTGTAGGTAGTCAGGTATGCCATTTGAATGTCGTGTATGAGGAATCGAAGACAACAGGAGGATCGATCTATCAGGGGTCTGTTTTGGTTGTTTTTTTGTATGCTTGTTGTGGGGGATAGGTGGGGAAGTGCTCCTTTCTGCCTCTCCCCTAACTCTCAGGGTTCTTTTGAGGGGAACAGAAAAGGAAAAGAAAAGAAAAGAAAAAAAAAGAGAAAAATACAAAACAAAAAGAAAAGCAAAAATATCGTGTCTATACGTGTGTCAGCACGCTATGCCGGGCTAGTAGGCGAGCAGAGTCCACCTGGCCGGGCAGTCAGGACTGCGAGCCGACACTAGTTTCGCCATAGGTGTTGGAGTATGTGTATGTGCTTTGGTGCTTCGTGCCATAGTGGGTCGACAGGCGAGTGGAGCCATCTCGGCCGGGTGGACGAGACCACAAGCCGCACTCAGCTTCGCTATGGGCAAGTCCTTCCGTGTATGTTCATACATCGCATATCTATGTGGTTGCGCGCTATGCTGCGCCAGTAGATGGGTGGAACGAACCTAGCCGGGCGATTAGGGCCACAAGTCGCATCTGGTTGCCGCATAGGCCAACTCGTGTGTAAATAAATAGAAATAAGAAAAAGAAAAGAAAGATTTTGTGTTCCTGTTCCTGAGGGGGAGAGACAGAAAGGAGGAGGACGATGATTGTCCGGATGGGTGTGACATGCATGTATATGTTTTTGAGATCTTTTTGTGATCGCTGATAGATCGATCTGCCTAACGTCGACGCCAATAAGGACCCCAGTATTCACATGTGTATTTGACTCGCTTGCTGCCTGCTCACTGTATTTGGCTTTTCTATTCTTGTCAACAGGTTCTTTCTGAAGACGGCGATGAGGTATACCACTCCGATTCTTTCATTTGGGTCATGTTCTATTTTTTGGAGTTGATCTTTTTTTTATTATGCGAGTTCGGTTTTGTTTCGGACTTCGTCTCGTTACATTTTTGTTGAGATGTGTGAGTGAACAGGTGCAATGGAAAAGAGGGATTCCATCCGGTATGTTTATAACATGGTAAGTTTTTTTTGTGATGGTTGGACTTTGTTTTGATGGACAGTGTAGGAACACACGTGAAGGGCCAAAGGAAAGAGTGCATGGATGGTAAGTAAGGCACACATTGGCTCGTCGAGGACGACTTCGTGAGCAGAAGGGGGGAATATGTTACAAGAGGATTTGTGTGAAGATGGTGGTCTACTAGTATGACTTCGGATGTAAAGAACAAAAAAAAGATCCCCACATGAGGATGATTAAGTGTTCTGCCTTGATAAATACGTGTGCATATGTTAGCATGAAAATGATTGTCAAATGAGAGTTTGTGTAAAAATGGGCATGTCAAGCCAAGGGTTTCTGTACACATTCAGATTTCAAATGAAGCTAGGAAAATAGAACCTGTTTTTATGGAGCAACGACAACCCGATACCCATGTGATGTGTCGATAGTGAGAGTTGGATGTTCGATAAGAAGGTTCACCAATGTCAAATGCCAATGTTGTGTGTCTCACTTGGATGTTTTTTGTTTTATCCTGGGAGTACCATGATGTTTTGCGGTATGCGCCACATGCATACTGTGGCCTCAATATTTGTGATCATGTGATCTTTTGATTTTGATGCAGGTCATGAACATTACTTCTCTACGATTCCTCTTGGATGTCAGAAGACGAGGGGCAAGGGCTATGGAGTTTGTATTCCCTCTTCATGGTGAACTTTCATACACAATCGTATGGCTGGCATCAAAAGGAGCTATGCCGCATTGGTACCCCTACAAGGGGAGGGGAATGTGGAGGACAGAACACATGCAAGGAAATCTTTCTTGAGAAAAAGGGGGGGAGTAGTCATCAATTTGCACGCAGGAGCTGGACCTTTTCCGTCATTTTTGTTTTTTGGGATTTTTACGTGTGCAGGCGGGCTGTCAGGGGAAGGTTATGCTCATTCACTCCCCACAAGAGGGTCTCTTTTCCAAGGGGGAGCAGCCGGCTGAAAGCAGACGGGGGGGGGGGGGGGGGGGGAACCATATATGCGGCAGGGGGGAGAGGAGGTTCTTCTTCTACATTTTTATCGGAGGCCGCTGCTGTTGGTTTTGGGTCTTTTCATCCTCAGGGGTGGGCCGTTCTATTATTCCCTCTGGCGTTGCTTTGGGCCTTGTTCGCTAGGGGAGATCCTCAGAGACTTTTGCCGCTGTCAAGTGTTGAAGGAAGGAGTAGAAGGAGGATATTCGAGTCCTTGAAGGGGTGCTTGTCCCTCTATGTGGATCGGGGGTCGCACTGAGCAACAGAGGAGATTTGCTGAGGATGGGCAGCCGGAGGAGTATTGGAGTGGCCTTTTTGTTGCAGACAAGAGCATTGTTCAGCTCTGATGGGCCCTTCAAGTACTGCGGAGAAAACAAGAAAGGGGGCAGTTGGGGACTCTCTAGGATCTGAGGCAGACGACTGGGGGAAGTCAGATATATAAGTGTTGTTCGTTCAGGGTTGAAGGGGAGCCACCAAGCCACAAGAAGAACTTGGGGAGCACACCCCCAGTACAGCAGGTATTTTCTTCTATCTTCACTTTGTTTGGAAGGGGTGGGACGTTCCTCGAGGACTGCAGACAAAGAGAAGAGCTCCCATGAAAAAGAGAGTGTCGAGCACCATTAAGTTCTGCAACCCTAGTTCATGGGGGAAAAGGAAGCAAGCACCAGTTCTGGGCCTTCTCAGAATGTGTTTTCTTTTCTTCTCTCGGTTTTGGGTAGTAGGTTTTCCCTCTGAGGTGTGTATGAGAAGCGAGAGATATGGTCTGACCGTAATAAGCTGTTGGTGCACTGAGAAGAAGAAGAAATTGCTGCCCTGTTGATCATGGAAACCGCAAAATTAGGAAAAGCTCTAAGTGGCAACCCTACTATATATTTTCTTTCTTAAAAAATAGTTGACAATCATGAGGACCTTTTGATGGAAGATAATGTAATGTCCTGATCCTTATGAATGAATGGGCCTTGGTGAAGCCATACTAAAGGAGTTTTGACGATCTTCATATGTATGAATAATCGATGGGGTGTTTTTACAAAGAGTGTTGATCCGCTGTGATATTAGCCAATTGCCATGCTTGTAGGTAATAAACCTTTAAACATGCTGTTGTAACTTCATGGGAAGTGTGTTCGCGTATGGGCATTTCCCTTCCTCAAGTTGAAGCAACCGATGCTCTTTGGTGACACATATGATCAAGCTACAATGGGTAGGGTATTTTCTACAACGATAAGTGTGTGAGTGAACCCATGTGTGAATGTGCGGGCGGATATGCATGGGTGTTTGAGTGTAAGAGTTAGGGGAGTGTAGGGAAAGGTGTGGGAATGTGTATGCAAGCACGGGGAGAGTGAAAAGTAGAGAGGATTCAATAACTCTACTTATGAAAAAAAAAATCCAGAATCACATCTAATATCATTATGATTACCCAATTCAAAGATGGTGGATATGAAGATAAACAAGATAAATGTCCGATTGGGAAGGTGCAAGTACAACCATTCAACCACAAATGGTACATCCACAACAATTTATAGGACTTAGTACATACAAATGTATGGGGGCCAAGTCGAGAACCTTCATTGGCAGGATCAAGGTATTATGTCTCATTTATTGATGACCATAGTAGACAGACTATTCTATACTTTATCAAGAGTAAGAATGAAGTTTGATTGCTTCAAAAAGTATCTAGCACATGTGGAGAATCATACAGGTAGATCACTCAAGAAGCTCATATTTGATGGCGGGGGAGAATACTTCTCTAAAGGTTTTGATGAGTTCTTGTAGGACAAAGCTATCAAAAGGGAGTTGAAGATGAAGTGGTGCTGCTGAAACTTTCTACAACGGCCAAATTGACTCCAGGGATATGTAGTGATCCCTTTTAGCTTGCAACTTGATGTATAAGATACCCTATGTACTTTGGAGGATCACTCACAAACAGATGAATCAAAATAGATAGGTTTGAATAATGGTCAACTTGAAAAGAACTTTCTATTTTGGAAATATATACTCAAGTGTTTTATTGAGTACTCCTTCTTTGGTTAAAATTGACCAGAGAGCTTTTAGAGGTATCTAATTAGGAAGCAAAGCAACCTATTAGAAGTTATTTCACTAACAATGAGTGACTATCAAGGGAGTGTTATATGCGGCATTGATGGTGTTGCATCAAAAGGTGTACCAAGGGATGCCAATAAAATATGAATTGTATATACAATTCATGAGAGTGTTTGCATTTCAGAATTGCACTACTGCACATACATTGAAAAATCTAGCTATGTATTAGGTGATGTGGGATGTCGTTGTAGAAGTGTATGTTGAAAGAGGCAAGAAGATGGGTACATTGCAATTGAAGATGCAAAGTTTTTACAACTTTTTGAACGATGATGCTTCACCAATTTCAAAGCTTGTGGTGGATGCCAACTTGCAAGAACAAAAAGAGGAGTAGGAAAAAGTTACAAGTAACTCTACAAGAATTAAAAGGTGATGATGTTGGAATGGCTCTTGAGAGGAAGATTTAGTTGGAGAAACAAATCAAGATATATAGTGTTAATTTGGAGCAAGTGGGGGTTCAACCAGACGTAAAAAAAAGGTGCATGAACTATAGGTAAGTTAAGATCTATTGAGATTGATTGGAAGATTTTTGAAAGGTTGAATATTGGTCACATGGATTGTTGCATATACAGGTTGAATACAAGCTACAAGAGGATTGCTTCAATAATGTGAATTGACATCTATCATTTGTAAACACATGTTCAGCATATTGCACTTGCATGACATCTCACCCTCATTGACATTACCTTCCCCATAGTTACCATCATAACTCTCATTCAATGTTTCATCCATGTGCATAAGATGGGGTTTGAATATTGAGGAGAGTGTGAGTTTTTTGGTGCACCTTATGTCATGCAACCATTCATATCAATAAATGTTTTTGTAGCACATTGTCGTATGTCAATCAATTGTTTAGGTGAATGTGGTACTAAAATACGCGACAAAGATTCTCTAGATGCTCTAATGGTGCATTCAAATTTGATAGAGGTAAGCTTGTCCAGTTGATTAAATATAGCATTGTTACTAGCTTTTAAGTATTAACTTAATGATCTTTAGTTATGGCTTCTTAATGATTTCTAAGTGCCAAATACATTAACAATCTTGCTTTTTATGTATAGCTATGGCTTCTTATCACATTTTTAGTATAAGCCCTTTCTATCTGCAATTTGTGATGTCATTAAATAGTTGTACATAGCTTCCATTCATCTTGAATTGAGAAATCATCTATTTTCATACTTCCCAATCACTTTTTATCAACCTACCAATATTTCATAATCTAACTAAATAGTTACCTGGTTGTCTACCTATTTAGCTTGATAGCCATCCAATAGCTAAATAGTTATCCAAGTAACTACCTATCAAGCTAGATAGCTTCTTATTAGCTAAATAGTTATCTACCTATCTAGCTATTTAGTTACCTAATACCTAAATAGTTATCCAACTAACCTACCAAGCTAAATACCTTCTTGTTAGCTATATAGTTATCCTACTATCTATCTATTGAGCTACATAGTTTCTTGTTAGCTAAATACTTATCTAGCTATCTAGATATCTACATAAATAGCTACCTTATCGCTAAATATTTGTCCAACTATCTACCTATCTATCTAAATAATTACCTAATAGCTATATAGTTATCCAACTAACTACCTATGAAGCTGAATTGCTATTCAATAGCTAAAAGTTATTCAACTATCTACCTATTGTAATAGAGTAAAGTATATGATCTAAGGGTCTGGCTGGTTCATACGGATATGAAATCGGACACAATTTGGTCACCCGTGTGTATGATCAAACATATCGAGTCTAGACTTACTAGAAGGTCATTTACTCTTGTGAACAAGTGATCCACTTACCTTAGTGGTTAAGTCTCAAGGGTGTGAAGGAGGAAGTCTTGGGTTCAAGTCCCATGGGGTACATGGGGAGAGTGTTTTGCCCAAGGAGCTCTAGAGCCTTCTAACTCAAGTTAACATGAGTTAACTTGAGTCTAGTGGGACTTAACTCAAGTGGCGAGTAAACCAACCACTAGTGGACCCTATTGGAAGGTACTAAAGTAGTGGTCGTGATCGCTCCAACCACAAGCAGACTCTAGTGGAAGATTTGAAAGGAGTGGAGGAGATTGCACATGCACTTGTGGACTCTAGTTACATTTGTGGTCCTCCTTGATTCAAGCATCTATATATATAAGCATAAGGTTGGGAGGAGATTCATCTCTCTAGCACATGGTGGTCATAATCTTGCACCTATCTAGAAAAATAGCTATCCAACTATCTATCTAGATAAATATTTATCCAACTATCTACCTATCTAGATAAATAGCTATCCAACCATCTATATAGCTAAATATTTATCCAACTATCTACATATCTAACTAAATAGCTATCAAACTATCTATCTAGCTAAATAGGTATCCATCTATCTAGCTCTATAGATATCCAACTATCTATCTAGCTAAATAATAGCTATCAAAAAATCCATCTAGTTGGCTATCCAACTATCTAGCTATATATCTATCCAAGTATTTATCTAGCTAAATAATTATCTAGCTATTCCCTATATTCTAGCCATCCATCCACTATCTAGCTCTTTTTTACTCTTTAACCCTCTACCAAAACACTTATTTGGTTGATTTCATTGTACTAAGCAATTTCTTGTACCTTGATCATGACAATTACTAACAATGGTGATGTTGCATACAATATGGATCTTGGGACAAATGAGAATGTCCAATGTACACCATTTGCTAAAAGTAAGACTTCTGCCCAATCTTCAATGTCAAAAGCAATGAATAGTGTTCCATCCTTCCTCAAAAACCAGTCTAAAATGGATTTGAATGTCGATCCTTGTACAATACACCATATGCATGATGCAAAGACCACATACATTGACTTTGATAGTGCTCTATATTGAATTATTGAGAATCATCTTGATCCATTTAGCACCTTATATTCATCATACTCAAAACTCTGTAGTTGATAAAGAGGTTCCTCTTTCTATCCACATTCCTATTGCCTATCAGTTTGAATCTAGCCTAGGGTATGGTTGTAACGTAGATCACATCCTCCCAAGGGATCTTCCTCCATGGACTCATCCAAATACTCATCCAAATCAAGCTCTTCATTCAAATATTGATCTTTCAAAGCAAGCTCCTCTTCCAACTAATGATCGCATTGTCTGTTCAAACAAAGATCCTCTACATGATCCAACTTCTGATCCAAATCAGAGTCCAAATAGAGATCTTCTTCTAATGAATGTTGCAAATGAAACGCCCTCAAAGAAAAACTATTATAATCTAGTCTGAGTTTTTGACATGTGTGGATCCCCAACAAAAGTTTTAGATGTTGATATACAAGAAGATGTCACTCTAACATAGTTTATGACAAATGCAAAAAGTAATTTGCAAGCAATTGTGAAACAATAGAAGAAGCTAAGCCATTTGTCCCCCAATTATAGGGCAGCAAACTACTTGGTCACACCTAAACGAAGCCATTGTACCTAGTTTAGAGGATCTTCTGAAAGAATAGTACTAGTGTCCACCCTCTTACAACACTCTCCTTTGTAATGATTACTATCCTCACATATGATAATTATCCAAATCTATTAGATCTCAATGAATTTTGTAATCAATGTATTTTGTAACAATGTTATTAAAATATTTTGTATTCTATGCTTCATATTATATACCCATGTACAATTTTAGATAGCTCAATAGTGTCATTGATTCTAATGATGTTTGGCTATAGGTCACACAGAGAACAAAGTTCCATCCATAGAAACCATGAAAGATAATGCTCCATCCTTCTCAAACCAATGTCACGCTGCAATAGAAGTTGAGCACAAAGATGGCCAACAATATAGAAAATGAACAAACTTTCAGTTTCAAGTCAGATTGATCATGTACTATTGTTTACACCACAAGGGAAGACGGACACTAGGAAATAAAAAAAATAAAAGAGGTTAGATTAGTGATTTGTTTAGCGATTGGTGGTTTCTACTAGATATTAGTTGTAACTTGCTACCTACATAGTTTTGACTTAGCTACTTGATAGTTAGCTAATTATTGATTAGCTAGATGTTAGCTACTCTCTACTATCTATTAACTTATTAGTTGTTAGTTCTAGTTTATCAATTATCTATATGTTAGCTACTTCTTGTCAACTATTGGTGATTTCTTATTAGCTATTAGCAATTAGTGGTTTCCCATATATATATATATATATATATATATATATATATATATATATATATATATATATATATATATATATATATATATATATATATATATATATATATATATATATATATATATATATATATATATATATATATATATATATATATATATATATATATATATATATATATATATATTATAACTATTTTAAAAATTTATAAGATTTTTATAAAATTGTCCAAGATGAAATTGAATATTCATTAGGGCTTGGGCATAGGTGTATTATTAATGAAATAAAAATCATCATATTGCATCTAATATTAGAAAAAGAAATTAAAGATTTAAATAAAATCAATCAATAAAATAATAAAAATTAACTAAAGTTTTTTTTTGTTTTTTGATACACATAATATGGGGTTTTTTATTAAACATTTGACCCTATTATTCAAAAGTTCAATATAATTGTATATAAATTAATGATATATTTCTCACTTATGCGTCAAATTTCTAACTTGTAACATTCATCAAATAAATTTTAAAGATTTCAACTCCATGATGTTGATGAGTATAGTTCAATTTCATGCATGGGGCATTGTCACATACGAAAAAACCATTACGGCATTAAATAATTCTTCTTTTGGTATTATATGAAAAAAGGCATTGGAAAAATCATTCCACAATGTGTTATTGTCTACGAATGAAGCACCATTTTGGGAAAGAATTTGATTTTAATACCATCATAAACATTAAGAAAAAAAATTCAAGAATTTTACAATCATTCCTCTCATGATGTATTTTCATAATGTTATGATTCAGTTAGTAGTAGATAGTTTCAACAAATATATATTTAAGTAATTTTAAGAAGGAAAATGACTACATCTTGATCTATTGAATTCTTTGTTACATGTAATTTTTCACATCCTGGTTGTGCCAAAGTTATTTTATTCGATTATGATATTTGTTTCCTAATTATTTTGGATTGCATTGCTAAAAATAATTGAGGACAAAATATAAATTCTAGTTCTTCATTTCATCCTAAAAGTAATGGTCAAAGTGAGGAAACTAATAGCACTATTCTTGATTTATTACATTTTTTTAATATAGATAATCTTGGAAATTGGGCCAAAAAGTTACTATCCTTGAAATTTTTTCACTATGACACATCATAATTCTATTTGACATGAAGCATTGAAGTTATATATTGTTAAAAAAATACCAAATCATATTCATTAACTCAAAAAGATATTCATATGATAGTATTCATTCTACTTCAAGTGGAATTACAAGGTGACAAACTACTCATTCACACCTGAACTAAGGCATTGTTCTTAGTTTAGAAGATCTTCTAAAAGAATAGTACTAGTGTTCACCCTCTTATAGAACTATCCTTTGGAATAGTTACTATCCTCATATTTGACATCATCCAAATCTATTAGCTCTCATTGGATTTTGTAATCAGCCTATTTTATTTTGTCTTATATGCTTCATATTATATACTCATGTACAATTTTTGATAGCTCAACAATTTCATTGATTGTAATGATGTTTGGCTATAGATCAGATGAGTTGAGGCACACTCTACATTATGTGAGTGCTACTTTGGATTATGCATTGTTTTATGAAGCTAGTGTAGATTTGCAGGTTCACTGATACACGGATGCAGATTGGGCTAGTAGCATTCCAGATAGAAGATCTACTAGTGGCTTTCTATTCTCAGTTGGGAGTACAGCTATTACGTGGAGCAGTAAGAAGCAACCCACTATTTCTTTGTCGAGTACAGAGGCAGAGTATAGAGGTGCTGCAATGGAAGCATGTCAACCATCATGGCTAGAGATGCTACTTGCATATTTAGGTGTGGAAGTGCAAAAGCCTATCACCATCTATTGTGATAATCTTAGCAGCATATAGTTAGCACGGAATCCTATTTTTCAAGGTACATTATCACTTCATTAGAGAGAAGGTATTAGCAAGTGATATTGATCTTGTCTATGTGAGAATAGATGAGCAGGTTGTTGTTATTTTCACTAATGCACTTGGAGCAGAGAAGCTGAAGATGTTTTGGAAGATGCTTGGATTAGAGGACATGATGTTGAGCTTGAGGGGGAGTGTTGAGATATCAAGCTCAACATGTGATGATTCAAGATGACACGTATCAGTTTTTCATTTCTTTGATATGTATAGTGGTCACGCCAGTATATGTTAGGGATACTTCATTAAGCTTTACTAGATTTATCTACCGAGAGTGTTGGCACATTTGTTTCTTGCTAGCTCACTCATATGCAGACACTAGGATTTTCCTCATGTACTTTTCTTTATATATGGCACTTGTTGTTGTTTTTTAGGTCATTCTTGTACATTCCTTTTATGTAATAGAAGAAGAAGAAGAAGAATATCATTCTTCCTTGCCTCAATATGTGTGTGCTCATCTTTGAGTGTGAGTGTGTGTGTGTGTGAGCTCTCTTCCTTATATCCTTCCTCATGACTCTTGGACCTATATTTTGTCTTTGAAGCTTGGAACCTTTGGATGGAATAAACATCCATTCTTCTTTGTGAAGGTCTTCAAAAGGAAAACAACCCAGTCCAAAGTGACTTGAATTTCTTATATTAAAGATCTTTTGGTTTTTAGTCAGCCAATTTGTAGTAATAAGAGATTATTCTTATCTTAAGATCCCTTTTTCACTTAAGCTTTAAGCAGCTATCCTAGGGCTTTATAGGAATCTCTCTATTGCTTAAGTTTAGGATCTACTAATGCTTTTGTATTTCACTTTTAAGAAATTCCTTTAAGGATAGATAAACTTATGTTTTATCTTTCATAGACTTAATTATTGTAACTGTGATTACAGATGACATACTTGGAACTTTAAGTTTTGTATCTTGCTATTAACCATACCATGCCTTCAAGTTGCTTTCTACGAAGCTTATTGTTGGTCTTTTGGCCAACAATTAATATAGCTCCATAGAGACAAGATGAAAAACAGACAAGACATGAGAGAGAGAGAAGGAGAATCTCCAAGCATAATACGTACAATGTAAAATTAAGTATATGAAGTTACAAGGTAGTATAGAAAATATACTTGACATACAAGCTTCCAATAATTGCACAATCTCTATAGCTAAAGATGATATGATCTAGATATGAAAGCTTAAGTTGTTGGTGGTTGCACACATTCTGGATGATGAAGAACCACAACTCCATCTCCAACAAGTTGAATACACCACCTTCTCCAAGCTCTTGAGGTAGTACACCTTCAAGTTGATGATTTGATTGCTCAACAATATGCTCTTTGTATAGAACTTCAACCTCTAGTTTTTCTTGCCATAAAAAGGCCAAACAATCTCTTTCTATGACTTGTGGCAATATTTTTCTTCGCAAATTATAGAACCATATTTTTCATGATTTGAAATATTATTTGATAAATATTGATATATTATATATGAAATATTAATTAGATTTGATTCAAATTGCTTTTCATACAAAAAACTGCTTTTGATAATTATACCTTGAAATTAGGGTTTGATTTTTGTGCTTCCATTTTCTATCAAACACATAATAAGTATATATCATTAGAAATCTATTGGTATGTACTTTCACGTTATCTCATAAAAATTTCTATCTGATTTTAATCATTTTGAATTGTTTTGATCACTCTTTGACCATATGTTGACCAATAGACTTTGACTTTTCTTAACCTTCAGGTGGGGTTCCCAATGGAAGATAGTGCCCATAACCCCATATTTTCAACAATTCCCTCCTAACTTGATAATGAAATGTGCCAAGTAGGTATATTTTTAGGTATAGATTATTAAAAATGTAAGTAGGCACCTATTTATTTTCAAAAATCATGCTAAGTATCCACATGCAAATACAAGGACCTTAGAAATGAAGAGCACTCCCACAACACACATCACAAGGAGAAATCATACATCCTACACTTTTCTCTACTAAGTACTACTTGGAAGGATAGAGATAATAAAAGGATTCTAATTAATGGATTGTATGTAGACCCAAACATACTTCCTCAACTATCAAGGTTGGCCACGCTTATCAAGTTAAATTCATATGCTCTTATCAAGACATATCATACAAAGACACACACATACATACAAGTGTAAAATGTCCACTATAAGGTTCTGAGTGTAGATATCTTACCCCTTCTTGTTCACATAAGTCTTCCTCCATGACCACCAAGTTGAATGTGCTTGCTTCCACATACATAGATGAGTGAAAAACCTCCTTCTACTCTTTAGGACCTTTCTGCTCTGATACCACTTGTTGGTGTATGAAACACCACAGTAAATAAGCTCGTGTGGTATTAGAAAACCTATATAACTATCATTAGCTTAGCAAGACTTCAATCTTCAAAAAACTTTACCACATTCTTTAGTAAATGTGAACATTCACATTCCTCAAAACAGAACCTTTCTTTCTAGCTTCAATTCTTCTGTGATTTAACTTGAATCTTAAAGGTTCTTGCCCAATGACTAATACACGTTCTTAATTATATTAAGCAACACATTACAAGAAAAACTATCAAGTAATAACTTGTAAATACTTTGAAATATCTTTTGAAGTTGCACTATGTCAAAAAACTGAGAATTACCTTCATCGATTTGACATGCCTTCACTATTAAGCTTATTTCTCTGAGCACACAACCCATTTTTCAAAGATCGTTTTGTTCAATTGTTGCTGAGGATGATGGCTTCAAAATGAGCTATGATTCATGAGAAACTTTACATTGTACTGTGAGAACTAACTCTTAGAAGATCAGACAAATGTGAGCCAAAAAATTTGTAACTTTCAACTAACAATCATACAGCTACGAAATCACTTAGATTTCCTCACACAAGAAGAATTAATTCGAATTCTTCTATAAAAACATGTGTCTAGTATTAGAGAAGATGTGTACAAAATGGCATGGCCTCACTCTATTCATAGCCATAGAAAGATCTACTACATTGAGTGACCGCTCATCATCATCTCTCTCAAAAAATACTTGACTACCTCTATAATCACTTAGGACTTACAAAATTAGGTTCTTCTACATTTCTTTCTCTCAAATTAACTTATATACATTTGTTCTATATGGTCCTAAACTCAAACACATAATTCTAGAAGTTCTGGACTAAATTTGATCTCTAATTTTGGACTATATCACATGTGTGAATTTGTCGCTTCACATAGGCATGACTTTTTGAGTATCTAATTTCCATAGCTCTTTGTCCTTCTTCTTTCCTCATATATTTTCATATATTTATGCCCAATTAGTGAGTGAAGCCCCAACATGAAAGAGTAGGAGGATACTTATATGAGCTTAAGCACTTGCAAAAAGTAAAGTTTGGCTCAAAAAGCATTCAAATCCAACTCTCGATTGACCAACAAGCTAGAGCAATCGTTTTTGTGAAAAGCTACCTTTTTCTCAGAAAACCTTCCAAACTCTTCATGTAAGGCTTGTGCATCCTCTATAGGTTTCAAATGTGTAATTGGACCCTAAAAAATCCTAAAATGCAATCATTTGATTTCTCTGATAGGGCAATAAGAGAGTTTCAGAAGTGATTCTTTTGCAATCTTTTTGCCTAATAGGGTTTATCTTGGCTCATATAAGATTCTAGGAGTTTTACGTCTAAATTCCTTGATTTGAGTGGAAAATCCTCTAGAAAATTTCCTTGGAGTTAGATAAATCTGATGTTTGATTTAAATGGTAAAATCGATCTTCTTAACTTGAAATGCTAGTATTACTCTTTTAAATTCATAGACTTTATGTTCCTCAAGAAAAAACACTAAAAAAATTCACTATTACTACTCAAATCTAGTAGAAAATCTAATTAGAGAAATCAGGTGTGTGTTTTTGCCCCCCTTTTTTGCAACCATTCGTCTTCTCTTTCCTTTGGAACTATCCTAAAGATCTTGGCATCACTTTTACTCGAGTTTCTAGAAAAAATCCACACTCTACACAAAGACAATTGCCCTACCAACCCAAGCAATCAATTATTGTTTTCTTGGTGTTTAGTGGGTATTTTTGTACCAAATTTCACAGGTGTATATCTTGCAACTTGAGAAACACTAATATGGTATTGATTCTTAGTTCTAGGTACTCTAAAAGCAATCACCCTCTCAACCTATGGTAATTGGTGGTTGTAACTTGAGTTTTCTTGGGCCTTTTTGTGCCAAAATTCTCACATAGAATTTTTTATCTAAGCTTATTTCTCAAATTTTTAGCACTTTGCAAAGAGGAAACTACTCTATAGAGCACCTTCTTCTTGGGTAATTGAAAATTTGAAATCTCACTCAAATGCAACTTTTTACCACCTCTTGGCACATGTAGATCTATGCTCTAAGAGGTCTGATAGTCAAAAACTTGAAAAAAATACCCTCTTGCATAGAGGTGATTGATCTACATTTTTAACACTTTTGGTCTTTTTGAGCTTGTTTTTTCCTCTCTCACCTCCTAAAACACTTACGTTTCTTGTATCTCATCTATATCTATCATTTTCTACCCTTTTAAAAATTAAATTAAAAAATATAAAAATGACCACTTTTCTCACTTTGCACAAAGGCAATTGCTCTACTACCCACCTCCTTCATGACTTAAAAAACACGTGTTTTATGGAGTTTTTAGCTTAGCTTTGGCTTCTCCAAGGTTTTCCAACTCAAGATCTACTAGTCTAGCCCCAAAATGTGTGTAGAAAGTGAATAAATGAGGGAAAAAGGTGTATAAAAGAGTAGAAATGTGAAGAAGAAGAAGAGGAAAACTAAGGTTTAATGGAAAACTCAAAAATCCTAACCCTAAACCTAATTTTTTCCTATTTCTACTAACCTACCTACATACTTAGCTATCTAGTGTGATGAGGATGATCAAGAAGTACCTCGATACATGCAAAGAATCACCACACATGCACTCTAATTGTGGCTAGAGACACACACATCAAATTGTCAAAATGAGAGTACAACCTAGCCAAGTGCATAGAAGCATGTGCTCACATGATGATTAATCCATGAATAGGTCAAGTAAGTCCATCAAGGATGATTTTCACCACACATGACACCTAGCTTTGATACCATAATATAGACAATAGTGGGTTCATTTTGAAGCTCTTGACAAGATGCATCTATTAAAAGTGGCATGGACATGATCATAGTTTTTTTGCACAAAGTTATGAAAAAAAACAAGTGCCAAGAATCATCTACCTTCACCTAATGGCCCCCAATGCTTCACACACACACATGAAAATAATGAAGAAAATATGGGGAAGGGGTAGACAACACATCCAAGCACACATTAAATTCCCACAACACACACAAGTTCATTAAAAAAGGAGATAAGAGAGCAAGGAGTTATGAGATTTCTGCTTCAAGTTAGTTCTCCTTATAAAATGGCAAAAATTCTTTATACCAGAGTCATCAAGTTACTTATATACATGTGCCCTTAACTTGGTCTTTTCACACAAGTGGACCCATACTTTGAGGAATTCCTAAAGAAACTAATATTTTACAAGGATTATGATACATTCTTTGGGGACTATGCAACTAGAGAACTCCTCTAATGCATATACAAAGCTTCATTGAATTCATGGGCTTGATGTGAAAAAAGAAAAATTTGTAGGTCCGTGCTCTTCTTGTCTTCACCTCTTCTTGTCTTTAGCAATAGGGAAAATTGAGCCACCTTTTGTTTATTGTTCCCTTGTGTTGTCCCTCCCAAAATTTTGGTATTCATCTCCTTTATGGCATGAGGCAAAAAGATGGATTAACATGTGATAAATAGGGGGCATCTTGATAGTGTATACATAGTTTTGGGTTTTCTCTAAAAACATATTTCTCCATGCAAGATCAGCTTCATTAAATTGTTGTTTTGTGTAATTGAAAGTAGTTGTAGTGAAATTCAAGTCTTCATCTGGATCTTGCTTGGTCACTCTACGGATATATCATCTTGTTTGTTCTTTCATAATCTTCAAAGGTATATTAAAAGGATTCATGATTTTGTCCGAATCTTTACTTGGGGTTTAAGAATTTTTCATACATCTCACCACAGCATCTTCAAATTCTTGGGTCATGTGAGCCAAGAGTGCCCTTTCCCTTTTTTCTAGCTTCACTACATAAGACATAAATATTTTTTCATGTTATTCTTGTTGCACATCCCTTAGTGGTGAATGAACAATGGGGGTAGAACGAGGATATACCTCAATCTCTGTAGTAGCCCTTTGAGGATTAGGTAGTATTAGCGTCCTCATGCTCTTTGGTTGATTCACATTTTGTGCTTTTGTCCCCTCAATTTGCTCTCTCAATTGCAGTATTATCTGATCTTTCTCTTTTACTATCACTTTATTTTTTGCAAGCTCTTTCTCTATTTGAATCTTTCGATCACAGACTTCATTTAATTAGTGATATGTGTCTTGGATACATTTCTCTACATACATCTTGAATGATTATCTATAGTACTTTTCAATTCCTTTGTATTTTTCAAGTATTTATCTTCTAGTTGACCTCTTTTTGCTTTCTCTATAGTGAGCTAAGCTTGATAATCTTCTAATTGTTTCCTCAATGCTTGTAGCTCTTTAGTCTCACTTGTTGCAATCTCCATTGGTTGGTTTGGAAGTAATGATGTCACTAACTCTTTATTTTGTTTTCTCAAGAAATCAACTTCCTCCATGTATACTTTGATTTGAGATTCAATTAATCTTGTTCTATTGGTTATGCATACTTTTCCACTTCTAACTATGCATATTTACCTTGCAAGTCTACATTTTTTCTCACTACCTTCCCAAAGCCCTAATTTGAAATATTGTTTTTCATGCTCTTCCTCCATATTAGTATGCCTAGTGTCTACCAATCACTAGTTGCTAAGTTTGAGTACTCTTGGTTGCATTAAATCGAATAGTGAAATCCATACATGATCAAGGTGTTTGAAGTAAATCTTCCTCTTCATCTTCATTTTGTTATTGTGACCCAAGTATTGGTTCTTGATCATTCACTATTTGATTTTATTCTTCCCATTGTCCATTGTCCATTGTCATTGTCGTCATTCTGTAAGTAAGCATTCAACAAGGATTTTTCTTCGTCATCTGGCGACCTTGAGTATAAACTAGAGTCCTCTAGGCCCAACTCTACATACCTAGATAACCTTGAATTCTTTCTACCTTCTCATTGCACGCCTCTCAATTTACTTATTTGTCTATAATGATGCTCTTGGGATGTTAAGTTTTTCTTCCCTTCTGCATAAGCATGGATCACTTGTAGAGCTTCCTCCAATTCTTCTTATGTAATAGGAGGTGGTTGATCCAAAGTTGTGGTTGGCAAATGGTGGGCACGTTTGGCAAAGGATGTAATAGCAAATTCATCATGTTCTCTTGCACCCTTTGTTCCTCGCATTCTAGGTGAAAAACTTGTGCCAGTCATTGATGTACTCTCCATTCTTCTTTTCTTTGACCCTGAAGTGGATTTCACATAGTGGGCTATCTCTAAATTCGTTGGCATTAAAAGTAACTTGATTTTGATTCTCAATGCATGGTAAATAAATAAACTTCTTGATTCTCCACTACTTCGCTTCGAGTAATGTCTCTTGGACATAAAGGGTGAGATTAATCTGATTCATGGCTTGTTTTATGGCATGAGACGATAGCTGGACAAATATCTTTTGTTGTGTTGTGTACCTGTTCATAATTGGGAAACAAAATTTTTGGTGCACTTTTGTTCATAATCTTCTATATCCATTCTAATTATGTCCACAAAGGTTCTTTTTTTGGCATTGTGTTCTTCATCTTTAAGATCTACCACTCCATTTCTAATCAATCCAAATGCTTCTTCCATCAATATTTAAGTAAACCTCATAGTTCTTAATATTCCCTTTAAATCCATCACTAAAGCTTTAAGCACTAAAGGATTATTAGTAGCTTGATGTCATCTATTCATTCCTTCTGCACATCTTTCAAAATCACACTTATAAATAGGAATCCTTAGATAGGCATCAATTCCTACCTTTTTTCATATTCCTTAAGATGCATACTATGCACTATGTGAAAACCTTGGCTCATCACCAAAAATTGGTGATCATAATCCATTATCTGAATGGTTATGAGGAATAGATGCCTGCTTGCAATCTTTTCATCTCTAAGCGAGTGCCCTCTTGCTCTTGTAGCACATTCTAATGGAAATGTGCCTACTTGTGGCATTTCAATGATGTTCTCTCTAGACATCTACATTTGAATCATTGAGAACTTTGTTAGTATCATAAGACTTTAGAATCAATCCGTGCTTGCTCACTAGTGCTCATGCAATTAGATGTCTGCTCTTCTTAGTGTTCCCCCTCATGTGCACCATATATCATAGCCTTGTCCATCCTTAATATATATATATATATATTTCTTTATCAAGAAAACATTAAAGTAGTAATAGTTGAAGTGAAAAAGAATATTTCATATTAGTGAGGAACTATTATAATAAAATAGTACAAGTGAAGAGCTTATTCCTCTTTAAGGAATTGTGCACCACTAAACAAACTTAGAGAAGTAATGTGCCCAATGCAAGGCCTTGTAGTGTGGCCCTATTGTACTTACTCTAGGTGCAAACTCATTAGGTGTGCAAGAAGTACAAAGCTTCTCTAGTTGTGGACTTGAATTGACATTCTATGTTCTCCACACTTGTCTTTGCTTGGTTCTTTGGCATCAATTTCCTTGTCCTTTTGGTTTCTCTTGCTTTGGTAGTGTCTCCTTAGCTTTCACACTCCATACCAAATATTTTCGATCATTCTTCTTCTTTGGTGGGCTTTCTTTAGCAATCTCTTATTAATTGGCTTCCTTTGTTAAGTCTTTAGTCTATATGTTGATCCCTAATTTGATGGTTATAGAGCAGTCCTTACTTCATTAAGAGTTTGTTTCGGTACCCACATTTGTAGGTACTTTCTTTTAACATCCATTAGCTTCTTTGCTATGCAAATTTGAATCGTATTTGGAGTGGGCTGTTATTCTAATTCCAAAGCTCTGCCTTGCTTCTTCATCTTAGGGTGTCTTAGTTGTTTTCTCTTTTGAATCCATTGATGGTCGCTAAGATGGTCCTTGCAGACCCATATTTGTTTGGTTCCAATGGTATGGTTGCCCTTTGGCTTTCATATTTTCCTATCCTGCAAGATTTTTTCAGTCTCCTCTCAGGGAATTGTTGCCTCACTAGAACTCCCTTTAGTTGACTATGGTTTAGGAGGGATTTGTATTTTAATTTCATGGGAACAAGGATTTTCTCAAAGAGAGATGTTAAATTGGGAATTGACTTCAATAGGGTGAGACTCCTCTTCATTATCTAACTCATGCACAACAACATTTGAAACATTATGCTCTTCATTGCTAGGTTTAGTTAGATGTTTTTCCTTGAGACAGCTAAAATCTTCTCTATGTCATATCTTTGTAGAGATAAAAAATTGGGAAACTTTTAGAGTAACCTCATATTCATATATCCAATCTTGTCTAGGGATGAGATCTTCTAGAAAATCCAAGTTTTTGTAGACTAGAAACTTATGTGGCATTGTGTTATCTCCTAGGTGTAAACATAAGGTTACCTCTCCTAAGCATTTGATATGAATGCATCTTATTCCAATCATGTATGCCTTTTTTGGGGTGATCAACATCTTAAGTTTATCAACTAAGGAAGCACAAAGATTGTTTGGGGCTACTCCTATGTTGATTAAAGAATCCACCAAGTGATATTCCTCATTTCCAATCCCTAGGTTCAAATAGGGTTGTCTTGGAACATTACCCCATTCCTTGAGGTTTGTTGTGCGGTAATTAGCTATGGGAATTGGTTCTTCACCCTTGATATATCTCTCGTCTCATTCTCAAATCCATTCCTTCAGTTTTCTTATTCTCTCCATGGCTTCTTATCTAGCTTCCTCTCAACTTTTTTCTTCTTCTTTTTACAATTTTGTGCTCCTAAGAGTCTTGCTAATATATGTTTGTGAGAATCTGAATATATATTTTTATTTGGCATCTACTTATGTAATTTGGTAGATTAGCTCCATCAAGTGTTGGTAGGTTAATAGCATCACCAGAAGAGATTCGATTAATGATTAAAGGATTGTTACCTCTTTCTTGGAGTCTCTTGGAATGTTGTTTTAAAGTCTATACTAATACTAAATCTCCAACACAAAGACCTTTTTATTTAATATGAACATCATAGTAGTCTTTTTGTTTGCTTGTAACTTATCTATTTAATCCAATTGTATAGACAACTCATGGCCTATCTATGCATACGTTTTGGCTACTCAAAGAGTAGGGATCATAAAATCAATTGGAAGAATTCCATGAGGTCCATATACTAGGTTAAAAGGAGAAATCCCTATGGGGGTCTTATATGCCACTCGTAAAGCCCAAATTGCATGATGTAATTGTTTATCCCAATGGGATCTCCCACTATTGACTATCTTAGTCAAGACAGTGCATACTAAGGAGATCATATGTCACATGTGTGTAATATAAAACTACCTCCTCTTGTACAACCACAACTACAATACTGTGAAATTGAGAAGAAGTAGACCAATCACTCAACTATTGAGGGTTTTTAACAATAAAAAACCTGTTAGGTAGTACCATACATAGTAGGGCAAATATCAAGATAGACTAGTTGTGGGAAATCATCTTCCCAAGGCCCACTACTCAACAACAATGCCAATATCTATAGGGATACATGTAACCAATCATGCTTCACATGCCCTATCCGCCTAGACCAACATCCGAGTATCCCACATGCCTACCTTGACTTGTGTAAGTAAGAAGCCACCTGCTCCTCAACAATTGATTCCACTGAAGTATGGACAAGCCCAAGAGCCAATTGAGAAGACTATAATGCCATATCCTATGAAATTTCTAGGCATGAATGGGTTTATCCATTGAAAGCAAATTCCAAAGTTCTTATATGCTTCAAGAAGCTCTTGGTTATGGTTGAAATGTGAAATGGGAACTCCCCATTCTGATCGGGGAGGAGCGGGCATATATGCATCTTGAGTATAATGCATTTCTAGTTCCCACATGAAAGTGTCTGCATAGGACCACATACATCATTGTGAGCAAGCTATAATTTAAGTGCATCTCTAATTGAAGCACCTCTAGGGAAGGAAGAATGTTGCATTTTACCCAAAATAAAGCCCTCACGAACATATGTAAAAGGTTCCTAAAGTTTGAGAAAAGTGGACAATATTTCAGATTCCTACAAGCAAAGCAGACTAGCAAAATTTAGATAATTGAATTGTGCAAACCAAAGTTTTGCATTTGAAATAGCTTGCAAATCATGATCTAGACATGTTGAATCATTCTTAGATTTTTCATAATCTTTGAGCTTATACAGTCATCAACATAAATGCTAGAAGCAATGATATTATCACCATTCAAGCATCACAGATTGTACACTTGTCATTAACAACCAAGCCAATTTTGGTTAGTCCTAAAATTGATCATTATTTTTTCTTGATTCCTAGCACATAAGGCCTTTGACAATGTGAGAGTACTACCATTAGTAGGAGTAAGAATGAACTTTGCATCTCCCATGACAGGATAAGATTTGTTTGCACATGTGAAAGTATTCCTTGAATAGGCAAACTTGAGTGAAGTGAAGAAACTATGCTAAGAGTGGATATGTTTTGGTTGCACCACCATCCAAACACAAAACAAGTTGCTAGATTTTTCTTGATCACATACTTGATAATTTGATCACATAATCACTTGGATTTGATATCCCACAACATATATTTTTGAGAAAATTATAAGCTTCAACTTTTTGTAAATTTACATGGGTTGTTGAATAAGAAAATAAAAAAGAGAATTGTTTAAACTTAAATGTTAGCATTATTAAATAAAATAGTTGGCTTCAAAATTTTTCATACATTGGACATGCTTTACAAAATGGAAAAAAAATTAATTGATTTGGGGAGTGTATTGAAAGCCTTTGGGAGGCCTTCAGAAGATTGAATACCTAGAAAATTCAATAACATAAACTAAAAATGTATCTTTTCTATCTCGTTGTTGTTTATCTCAAGTTTTGAAGAATGGATCACCCTCATTTGTGTGTAAGTGAGATTGAAGAAAAGTGGAAACTTGTTAATGGAAACCTTCATGCTGATTGAATGCATATTTTTGTTCAAAGTGAGAAGGCCTCTACTTTGAAGTAATAGCCATTGAGTTTGGTGTTGAATTTTGTGTTGTGTGGGTAAATCATGTTTTTCTATGTTCATGAAAAGAACACAATAGTAGAGCTAGAATACAAACATATGATGCAAAAAAAATGATCTTCTAAGGACGAAAATAAAAAATACATGCTTCCATGACATAGGCTCATTCCTAATCATGCCAAAGAAGATGTCATATGCATCGCTGATTTTAAAGAGAATAAAAATGTTTGTATATATATTTCAAATGCATTTGAAAAAGAAAATGACATCCATGCTGGAAATGATTAAATTTTTGTTAGTGATGCTTATCATTTTTATGACATGTAGGTTCTTTTTCAAATACTTTTGAGTATGATTTTTGGGATATTAGAAATCAAGCTAAAAGTTTAATATTTGGCAATATTTTAATTTGATATCTTTACTCTACGTGCATATGTTAGTTGATTTCTACACATATGGAGACTTTTTTGGTGTACAAAAGAAAAACTTAATTTATTTACATATATCGTTTGTTTTCTTAAGAAAAACAATCTTAGTTGATGTGAAGAAATTTCTATTATCTATAAATATATACACGTTTTCTTTTTTTCTGTTACTAGTTATGATTGTATATGTACACATTGGTCGATGCCCACACAAGTGAATACTTTGGTGGTGTTCAAAGATGTGAAAACTTTTGCGCATATACATTAATTGGTTATATATGTATGTGTAAACCTTTATTTGTTCCTTCATATCTTGTTTGGTTGGAAGCATGTACATTTTTACCTTGAATAATGTCTCTAAATTAGTTTGAATTATATGTATAGGTTGTTATTTTTTAGATGGAAAGTAAAAACTATCAATTTTATATTTGTACAACTTGTTTGGTGTATTCATACCCTATTTGGTTGGTAGTGTATATTTATACATTTTTGTGGATGTCCATAAATTGGTTTGAATCACATGCTTAGAAATTAGGTGTTGTTTTTTATGTAGAGAGTCATAATTATTGATTTTTTCCTTTTAAATCTTTGTGGTTGTAGGCAAATACATCTCTATATTCTTCGACCAATTTGATTAAGGCTTCTTCTTCTTCTTCTTCTTTTTCCATGTCATTTGCAATTACAATTTTTCTATCTTCTCCCCCTCTTGGGCTATTACAATTTTTTTTTTCTTCTTGATTGTCATAGGACTCTCCCTTTTCCTTGTCTCTCCTTGGTTTCAAGATAAGCAACAATCTATGTTCAATTTCATATTTTTTGAAACTTGATGGAACGTCAAATTTTTCTTATTGTTCAGTCTGAGAATCATGTTCTTTATTCTTTGAATTCTTTTGTCGATTTTGTTTTCTTGATTCTTCTTTATGTCTAATTTTAGTGTACTTTCTTGAATTGTATCTTTGATGTCATCACTTGCTTGCACATTTTCTAAGTATGAGACTTTGTTGTTTATTTCTTGTTTTGATTCTTCTCTCTTGGATGCCCATGCTGACCAATTACAACAAAGCTTGATGCTTAATGAAAAACTTGAATTTGTTCACTAGCACGTAATGACAAAACTTCTTTACTACATAGAACATCCCTCATCCTTCTCTCTCAATAGTAGTGTCATTTTTTTCAACTTGGTTCAATTGTCTACTAACATATGCAATAGGGTGATCTAACTTGCCTTCATCTATTGGTTGAGTCAATATACATCCAATGGCAGACTTGGAAGCATCCACATGAATATGGAATGGCTTATTCCAATCAAGCACCTTCAATACTATGGTATAACTCCATCTCTTCTTCAACTAATTGAATGCTTTTCACACTCATTGCCCCATCTGAACTCGGTTAGCAAACCATACAATGGTTTGGCAATGATGGCATACATGTGGATAAACTAACAGTAATGTCTACAATGTCTCATAAAGGCTTGCACTTCCTTAACATTTTTTTCTCTCCATAGTTCTAGGATTACCTTGATCTTATCTTCATTTGTAGAGATAATGTTTTTTGATGAAAAAATGTGTCCAAGTATTTTTCCTTATTGCACCATAAAGACACATTTTTAGGATTTAATTATACTCGATATTGTCTACATTTATCAAAGATGTGTCTTAATTCATCCATGTGAGTAGATCTCTAGGAATAGTAGGTGCAAAGGTCATCAACGTATGCTTCCATACTCCTTAGAATTTCTTTGAACACTGACACATTAATCTTTGGAAAATGGTTGATGCATTGGTTAGCCAAAAGGCATAACACAAAAGATGTATACACCCCATTCAATAGCAAAAGTAGTCTTATGTTGATCTTTAGTAGCAATGGCTACTTGATTATAGGTAGAAAAGCATCAAGGAAGTTTTACGCTTCCTTGCATGCTACTCTTTCTAGAAGATGATCAATAATCGACAAAAGGTAGCTATCTCGGATGGTGATAGCATTAAATTTTTTCAAGTCAATACAAACCCTGGGTTTTCCATTCTTCTTGGGTACTGCCATTAATGGAGAAACCCACTATGTATGCTCTATCTCATAAATGAATCATGCAATGAGTAATTTATCTATTTCTTCTTTGATTTTGGTTGACGATACATCATTATAAGTGAAAGGTCTTTGCTTCAAACACTTTTCCTCTAGAGTCATATGAATTTGATTAGAGAAAATTTTCGGGTCCACTCCTTTGAGGTCATTATATGTCCATGCAAAGACATCATGCTACTCTTATAACAATTCCAGTAACTCTTGTTCTTCCTCTGTCTAGAAATCTTTTCCAACGAAAGTGCATCTATATTCTTCTTTCTCTTGGGTTAGTATTACTTTATTTGTTTGTTCCTTATTTATATATGCTGCTCCTTCATGTGCCTCTCCATTAGGCAATTGAATAGCTATTTTTTGCTCTTCTATTTCATATCTCTTAAAATGTTTATGGAATTCAAAGTATCACCTATGTTGATCCTCTTTCTCTTTATCATCATTCTCTTTCTTAGGGTTCTTGAGGTATTTTTCTACTGAGAATATGTTGCAATATTCTCTCGTGGTGGTTACTCCAACTTCCTTAAAGTATTGTTCTTTTGAATTAACCTGAGGATCCATTAGAATGTTTTTGCCATCACAATCTTCATTGTTCTCTTCATCATAATCATCCTCTTCTTTAATAATTACCATGATAGGATTAGATCATAGCCCTCCTCATCCACGCACTCAGTCATGGTAAGTACTTCCTCATTTACATAAATGTCTAAGGTAGCCAATATTTCCATCTAGCGATGAGATCCAAATGCTTCATGAGAAAATGAGGCATATAAGTTGGATTCTCTATTGGTCTTTCTCATTCATGCCAAGGCTTCCAATTTTAGAGCCGCTTTTCTTCTCTTAGGGAGGAGGTAGAAAAGGAAGGGGGAGAGCTCAAAACTCATCACCATGTGCTATATGTGGTCTAACTAATCACATTACAAAGAATTGTTTCACAAACCCAAAGAACCAAAGAGGAAGAGGATACAATAGAGAAGGTTATGTAAACTCAAGAGGAAGATTCAACAATTCTTATGGATATAATAACAACTCATAAAATAAAAACTACCAAGATGGATACAAAAGAAGGAGAGACTACAACTATAGAGATGATCAAGCTCAAGATGATTCACTTCTTCTCATGAACATGACTATGAAACAAGGTAAGGCAAATGAGCATGTGTTTTATATAGACTGAGGATGCTCAAATTATGTGGAAGGCAATGTGGCTCTACTCTCATATTTGGAAGACCCAAGGAATAGACATTGTTAGCAACAGCCGAAGGCATAGATGCAAAGGAAGCATGTAGAGGTGGACTACAAAGAGTCATGGGGAGCCATGCAGTCATTGTTTTTCAAAGAAATATACTTCATATTACTTTTGCAAAAGTTCAACTAGTGATTTTCATCACGTTTGTACTATGTGTATCATAGAAAAGCCACTTGTGTAATTAGTGGCTCGATTTTTTGCAACCCAAGGAGTCCTCGAGCTTGATGAGCTTAGGTAGAATGAGCCTACCAATTTTGGCTATTTTTAGATTTCGTTTAGACCTCGAAATACCCCATAGAACCTATTTTTTAACTATGTCGGTCACTAGATGTGAAACCAGTCAAAAGTAGTGTAGAATCTACAAACAGAGCTAAAGAGCTCATTTTTGAGGTTGGCAAGTTGGAGAATAGAGCTAGATTGAGCTTATAAGAGTGTTATTGAGCAATAGAGTCTAATTTCTACATTCCATTGTGTCTTGTTTGTCTCTTCCATGTATGTGTGTATATGTGTGCATCTTCATGCTTCTCATCTTCACTCTCACTACTTCTTGCACTCACGATCTTCATATCACTCCTATCTCTTCCATGGATTGACAATTAAAGGAGGTGGTGCTTATGCTTGAGCTACACCAAATTTTGGCGCCGTTGTCGGGGATCAAGTTCTAGGAAGAATGCTTGATGGTAAGAGTATAGCAAGAATCAGCATTGGAAGGTAATTATTTCAGTTTTTGTTGTTGTTTTTGCATAGTTTTCAGTATGTTTTATATCCCCTATAGTCCTCCTTCATCATTGCATAATCTTCTTCCACTCCAAAAAAATCAAAAATTTCACCATATCCACCTATCCTCCTCATTTTCTTCATTTGTGCATGCGAGAGAGAGAGACAGAAAGAGAGAGAGAGAGAGAGCTATTGATCTTGCATATTTTTGAGTTTGCTTGCATGCACAGTACTCCAAAACAACAAGAGAGCTTCAAAAAGGTAAAAACTCAGACTTTCAACCATGTCTGCAGAAGCTCTTGGACCATCAAGATGGTCTGAGAAAGTTGGAATTTTTGGTATGCGTCAATAGCGCGGTGTAGGGGATACTTGCGCACACACAAATCCACAACTACATCCTAGAAATCATCACTTTGGTGGATTCACGCCATCGCGATTAATCATCCAGATGGGCTCACGCCATCACGATTGCGTCGCACCATCATGATTGGCTCACGCCATCACCACGGCTTAGTCGGACCATCGCGACGGTTTCACACCATCGTGACGATTCAGTTGGACCATCACGATAATCACTAACCATCAAGACGATCTCGTCGACCCCATGCCATCGCGACAACCCACTTGCCACATGTTATTTGAACCATCACAACAATTCATTTGACCATCGCGATGCCTCGTTAGGATAGACCATCATGACGGGTTACTAGAACATCGTGACAACTCACTCAATTTAGGCCATCGCAATAATACAAGCACGCCATCACGATGGCTCGCTAGACCATCGCGACTGCTCGATAAATTTGGACCATCGCGATGCTTCGTAGTTTTGGACCATCACGATGGTTTGCCAAACCATCGCAATGCCTCAATAATTGCACACCATTATGATGGTTCAATTGGACCATCACAACGGTCCCAGACCATCACAATTATCTCATACCATCGGGACTATCCACCCAAAGTGCCAAAATAAGGGTTTTGATTTTCGGCAAAGTCAAGGCCTAGTTTGAGCCATTTTTGAGTGATTAGGCATATTGGAGGCCCCTTAGCTCACAATTGGAGAAAAAACCTGTTACCTATTTTAACCTCTGAAAGCTTGAACGTCCATAACTTTATCATTCGAATCCGTATTTTGAGCTCTAGAGCTCGTTGGAAAACTCCTTGCAAATCTTACGTGGCATCAATTGTCTTTCTTAAGAATAAAGCGTTAATATTTAGATAGGATAAATTGAAGTTGACTCATTTGTGGGGTTAGGAAACCAAAAGGGGCATTTGAGAATTTTTGCCGAAGGAAAAGGGACCCATAAAGGTGTATACATCAAAGTGTTTGAACATTAATTTAAAAGGTGGTCTAAACATTGGATTTTGACAGCCCTACAAGTGGTCATCCAAGGGCATTCAAAGAAAGGCAGAGTGCAAACTAAGCAAGGTTTGGGAAGTGCAACTTCTTGGGCATCAGAGCAATCAAAGAAGTTGACTCGAGGTTGGAAGAATACTCAACCCCCTCAGTCAAATATTAGCTTAGGCTAAGCGTATAGCATTTTGGATTGAATTAGGACCGCGATAGGAACACATCAAGTCCAAGAGAATTAATTTATTCAAGTCCAAGTGTAAGCTAAAAGAGTGTGCGATACAAAAAAACCTAAAGGAAAGAACTTAATTTTGATGAGACGAGAATGCAAACATAAAACGAAAAGTCGATTCTTGACACATACTTTGAGACAAGACAAAGGTTTAAAGGAATTAAAAACAAAACAAGTGACTAAGAACAAGGAAGTGTTGACAATCAAAACGAGTATTGAATGCTCGAGGGAGTAAATTCATGAACCTTAGATCGAGCAATCATATAGGTAAGTCAGACCAACAAAGCCTTAGATCATAAGAGGCAAGTGTAGGAACTAGTGCACATTCGTGGGCGCAACAATTAAATAGCTACCCTTACAATTTGGGCTTAGATACCAGTGAGTCAAAAATGGCTTATCATATGGAAAGACCAGAAGGAGGGCTAAGCGTAGCATACTTAGAAAAGCCAGAAGAACCCTAAAGGAACCAATTAGAACACGTCCAAACCAACCACCTAGGCGCTCGCATCTGTGAGGATGGTTTGAGAAGATCAGTGGTTCAATTGCACAACCTTGACCAACCCATTGGGTTGGAACATCCAATGGTGAAATTCGAGAGAGACCCATATCTAGACAAGGAAGGAACCATGTACATCCTAACTAATCAGCCTAACCACACTAATGAGTTTGGTGTAGTCATTTCTGAGATGGAAGCAAGAACCCAAGGAAAAGAACCATTAGGAGATAAACCTAGGTCACCTAGAGAGAAATTAATATTAACATGAATACTAAACCCAAAATAGATCCCTCAAGATAATAGAAGCATTGAATTATTCTTGAATAAGGACAGTGATGAAACTTTTTGGAGATATAGAATGGAACAACCAAGTGAAGTAGGCTCCATTACAATTTACAAATTCAAGGACCCTGATACACCTAGAAAGGTAGTATACCTAGACAACACTTCATAGCGAACGTTTGTAGTGCCTGATCATGCAAGACATGCTTATACATGGAGAGGTGAGTTAGTATTTGCTCCATCACGAGCGAATGTAAACAGTAGTTACCAAGGTGTTGGGACTTCCTCAGCCCATGGTTCCCAAAGAGAGAAGAACAAAGAAAAGCCAGAAGTAAGTTTCACTCACCCCTTACGGAGGGACAGACCAACCATGGACACGGATAGAATGGAAAGACAAAGGGAACCAAGACTACTAGGTGATAGAGATGACTTTCCTCTACCTAGACCACATGAGCATCCCAGAATATTGAGACCAACTCAGGTAGTGAAGTCAATGAAAAATTACTTTGATGGGTGGTTGTCTCCTAAACCTAAGGAGATGATACAAATATATGCGTATGTTTTGGCCAAACACCTCGAAATTCACCAATAAGTCCGGAATATATTTGTAGGATATAGGGAATGAGGACTCTCACACATATGTATCGAGAACTTGGATTTTACGAATGGGTTTCTGGAACCTCTCTTCCTAGTTCCACCTTCCTCTTCTCTTACTCCCCACTTACACTTTCGCTCTCTCTCTCCTTTTCTCTCACTCACTCCCTTATGCGCACACAGACATACACACACTCCTTCACACTCTCTTAACCACACTGTACTCACACCTATAGCACACACATCTCCACATAAGCCCTTATTACTATACTTAATCCCACAAGCTCACTCTTTTCACACGTGCCCACCTTTTCTCTCTGATTTTTCTAACTATCTTATCCTCATTCACACACATGTACACTCGTGCCCATCTTTCTGATCCCCACATGCACTCACATGCCCACCCCTCTTACATCTATACTCCCACATTCCCTTGCCTCCACACCCAAACACATTTTACCACTACATCCTCATGTGATTGATGTAAGTCAGATACGCTCATCCTTTGATATCATTGGTGAGAAAAATCAAGGGCGGAATACAATTCTCAATTTCAAGGGCTTTTCATGGACCCAAATCAACGTGCTTCTCACACATCTACCTTCACATCCCCTATGGAGAAAAACTCATCCTATGTGACGATATCCTTTTTCCAAAACACCAAACAACCTATATGTTGATTATACGACGTTCATATCACCTCAACTACTCAGCATGTTAAGCCTGACGTTGCAAATCCTCCTTGTGTTGCTACATATAATCATCCTATTGACCTTAATTATGTACTAGATTCATCCAACAATATCTGTCGGGTAGGTCTCAATTCTATGTACTCTTTAGCATAGATAGTTGGAAACAAATGATGTAATAGATGTATGTAGTTATGGATTGGGGGAAAAGGTAGCTGCACTGCACAATGAGTGTCGAACCCTATCATTAACATCTCCACTACTCATGCATGCTGCCAACAACACCCTGCATAGACTAAAAACCATCCACACTATCTGCAACTCCATAAGGAAAAAATGGAAATATGCAAACACATCAGTTTTGACAATGCAGGGAATGGAAAGTCTCAATATTGAGGATATGGAATAAAAGAGACTGGCAATAAATATTTGAAATGTGCATTAGACACACGGATAGGTTTAAGTTCAATGTCTTAATGTCCATATGAAAACTTCATAAAACCTGCAGACTCATCGTCATGTCAATTCTAGGAGAAATTTCATCAAGGCCAAACATACAATGAGCTTCATCTTTCTGTGCATTCATTACATAAAAGCAAGGATTCGAGAAGGCACTTATGCGGGGAGAACACCACCCTCTTCGAAGTGTAAACAAGGCAAACTGGTCGCCATCAATGGTAACCCCTACACCGGCTCACACGTATGCACAACATGTTTTTGTTTTAGCGCCCAACCTAACACCCAAGGCAAACTCTTCTCCTTACATCAAAAATCCTCTCGCATATTCACATTCCTTCAGCAAGAGAGGACTGCATGTTACACTTGTACATGGAGATGTTTTGTAATGTTGGGTCTGAGAGATATCATGCTGACATAATGCATACTCGAGGCTACTTGAGCCAGATCCGCCTTGTGACCCCATGGAGACTCTTCGCAATGGTGTCCATGAAAAGTTTTAGCTATCAGTATACTAAAGGAAGCTTCATTACCACTTGGTTATGTGCAACAGGCAAGTTTCCACAGAAGAATCCAAAACTCACATACTGATTCAACATCTGATCGGTGTATCCCCCACGAAGGTGCAGTCCTGGTCGAAAAGTTTACCTCTCACATGAATATTAACACAACAATCATACATAACCAATTTCTCCATGCACCTAATTCACAGTACCTGGTTTGTGGATTTCAGAAACAAAAGTTTCCCCCCTTCTCTGAAACTAACGAAGCACCCATATGGTGCATGTGTGTTCATCCAACCACCGAAAAAACAATAAGAATCTCATAATAAGATCGGCAATCCCCACTTTTCCTTTATGGCAGGCGACCATCAAACCACTAATCCATCTATTGTTAATTCACCCAAAATAGATTGCAGTTGAATTTGTCTTTTCCTCTGCCGCGTTTGCGACATCTAGCAAGGGAATAGAAGAGATAAGATGGCTTCATCCATATTCCTGCAAAATAAATTAAAAAAGGGAACAACCTCTAAGGATGAAATTGGGATTTCCCTTCATGCTGAATGACATCTTTCCTCAACCACTGCATCGAGCACCACATAAATAGGCAAATATAGGTATTTTTCATGGCACAAGGCCCCTTTATGACCAAGATTTGTCAATGCAATGCGCTTCCAACATTTGCCTCTGGTTTGGCAACTTTGATATCGCTATGATGCCCAATCTATCTCCAATCTAGAAATCCTCTTGACTAGATTCCCATATGAAGGCTTTTCAAGAAAATCCTTGCTACACACATGCTACTATCAGTTCTTTCGAGCCGCCACATTTATTGCAATTGTCATTGCAGACGAGCATTGCCAGCTTGCAAGAAACTTAAGTCCATCATATACTCTGCAATGGGAAGCTCTTAGTGCATGAAAAGACTCATTTTCTTAGGTTAACATACTCCCTTTCACTTATATGCGAAGTCTTCCTCGACAAGCATTGCATGCTGCAAAATAATCTAAATAGTCGTGAACATGTCAGTTTACAATTGTTTGCATACCTTTCCATCAAGCTGTCATTCCCAATGTGTCTGCACTCATTGAAGCTATTAGTACTCAATTATAGAAGCATCACTCATGGATACATACAAATCATTCATCTACAAAATGGTCCACTAACATGCATATATATATGAAGTTCCATTCCATCATGCATTTTACACAAGATTCATGCATCCCACTATCAGCATGCTCTCAACCAAAGTAACACATTCATACCTTTATTGCACGCTATCTTTTTAATTACAAGTACTTTTAATCATTGCGAGAAAACAGAAAGTCAAAAAGGGAATATCTCTCTAACTAACTTATCTTCTAGGAGGTTCCAAGATCAATCTTATAACAAACAAATCCCAAGAAACTCCATGCATGGGATTTTTACGTGGGGAACTCCTAGATGTGCCAAAAAGGTGAAATATTAAAAGTCTTCTACACTATGGCATAAGGAAACATTAAAAATTGCTTTAAGAGAGTGTTCACATGTGACACTCTAAGTATATACAAAAAAGGTTGTTCTCATGGTATAGGAAGGGTTTCCATGCACAATTGAAGATGTGTGCATACCCTACAACCCAACAAGGAGGAAAGTTTGATTTCTAAAGTTTGGAAATATTTGTTTGATCTTTTGAAGATCTTGGGGGGTCTCATCATGTTTCGTTGTGTACTATGATAATCATTGGTTGAAAAGCAAACAGGTCGAAGCATAAGAAGGGTGAGATCAGATGGAGGAGGAGGTGCATGTTAAATGAAAGGACTTACCACTTACTTTTTGGGCTGAAGCATGCAGTATGGCAGTTTATGTGATGAACAGGTTACCACCTACTCAAAGTCATGTACAAAAAGCACCTTATGATTGTTTTATGGATCAAAACCAGATATTTCTAATTCTAGAATTTTTGGAAGCATATGTTTTGTTCATCTTCCACAATTGTTAAGGTCAAAGTTGGATCCAGGTCACAAAATATGGTTTTTATTGGTATGGCAGAAGGACAACCAGGATATAGATGTGTGAACCTAGATACGGGAGAGGTAATTATTTCGAGAGATGTTAATTTTCATGAAGATAAATCTTGGTATAAGCATGAAGTGCAGGTAGACGAAGAACAAACTACAAGAAGTCATGAAGAAGAGCCAAGTTCTCCAAGCTCACCAAAGAGTCAAATTACATATCAAGGGGTAACTCCCCCCAATCAGAAGTTGAAGAAAATTCTAGATTTAATGAAATTGAGTCACAAGAAGAAGAAAGTGAAGGTTCTACATCAAGAAGAACTCAAACTCAAAGGCAAGAAAAGCATGGTAGGACAAGAAGCCAATCAAGATATCCAGTAAGAGAAAGAAGGCAACTGCAAAGATTTTCTCATGAAGCTTATATGGCAAAACTTCTTGAGGAGCAGGAATCAACAACTTTTAAAGAAGCATCAAAGGTAAAGAAATGGTTTAAAGCAATGGATGAAGAAATGACAGCTTTGTATGAGAACAATACATGGAGTTTAGTTCCAAGGCAACCTAACATGAAGGTAATCGGTAACAAATGGGTGTACAGGATAAAGAGAAACAGTTATGGTTCAATAAGTAGATATAAAGCAAGGATTGTTTGTAAAGGTTATGCACATAGTTATGGCACCGATTATGAGGAGACCTTTTCTCTTGTTGCCAAGATATCAACAATAAGCACATTAATAAGTGTTGTTGCAAGCAAGGCATGGAATATTTATCAATTAGATATCAAAAATGCATTTCTCAATGGTTATTTGAAAGAAGGTGTGTCATGGAGCAACCAACACGATACGAAGATCCCAAGAAGCCTACACATGTATGTAAACTCTTGAAAGCATTGCATGGTCTTAAGCACGCTCCAACGGCTTGGAATTTTAGATTGGTAAAGTTTCTTGAAAAGTAGGGACATAGGTGTTCAATTGCAGATACTTCTTTGTATGTTAAGGATGAAGGATCATTGATTGTTTATATCTCAATTTATGTGGATGACTTGATAATAATAGGAAACAATGAAGGTGAGATAGCCAAGATCAAAGCAGAGCTTGGATCTGAATTTAAACTTTTAGGTTTAGGAGAACTGACGTACATTCTTGGAATCAAAGTTCTGAAGAAGGACGATGGTGTATATCTTCTACAAAGGAAGCATATTTCAGATTTGTTAAAGAAATAAGGCATGGAGCATTGCAACAATATCAGTAATCCGATGGAACCCAATGTGAAGTATAGTGTTGAAGATGGTGAACCTTTAGAAGATCCACTTATCTACAGGTCTTTGATTGGTTCTCTTATATATGTAACTTTAACAAGGCCAGATATTACATTTAGCGTAAGTATATTGTCTCAATTCATGAAGAAACCCACTGATGTACATATGCAAGTGGCGAAAAGGGTCTTAAGATATTTGAAGGGTACATTAAATGAAGGTTTGGGCTATAAATATCATGAAAGTATGGATTTGAAAGCATACAGTGATGCAGATTGGGCTGGAAATAAGGATGACAGAAGGAGTACAGGTGGATATATGATATTTGCAGGTAATAATTTGGTTTCATGGAGTTTTAAAAAACAGCCAACAGTAGCACTTTCAAGCACAGAAGCTGAATATAGAAGCCTTACAAATGCAACATGTGAGATTATGTGGTATTTGAAGCTTTATGAAGATATAAATCTATCTACAGCCCGTCCATTACTCTTTGGAGATAATGTAAGTTCATTACAGCTCGCGTCTAATCCTGTGTACCATGCAAGAACGAAACACATTGAAGTACACGATCACTATATCCGAGAGAAGGTGGTGAATGAAGATATTGATATTCAACATGTTGGAACTAAAGATTAATTAGCATACATACTCACAAAAGCAGTGGATGCTCAGAAGCTCAAGGGAATCAAAGTTCTATTTGGAGTCAAAGCTTTGGATTTATAGCTTGAGGGGGGGAATGTTACATAAGAACAAGCTTTAAATTATTATTTTTTTGGCTTATGGAGGCGCTCACATGTCCAAATTTAGAGTAAAAGGAGATAAATAACATGTGGAGGCGCTCACATGTCCAAATTTAGAGTAAAAGGAGATAAAAGTAAGAAGGAAAGGAGAGGTGTCTATTTTTAGACAAGGAAGGCGCTTCTCTTGATAGCCTCTCAATAAAAAGAGTGATTCTCTTAGTGTAGGTGGTCAAATTGAGTTATTCTTGTTGCGATGCAAAGCTTACAATTTGTACTATATAAATAGATCCATTTTTTTACAAAAAACAATGAAAAAACCCGTCCAAGTAGGTGTTTTTGCATATCTTCTTTGTTGTGTCTATCCGGTGTCTCATCAGAGACATACCTCTCTTGAAACTTTCATATCTCAGTCGTTATGAGGTCTTTTTGCGTGATTTCACTTGGATGAGTTTCCTCAGCTCTTATAATTTCTATGTATATCAAACTTTTTCATAGATCTTTGAGTTTACCTACTACTGTACATCAGTTTTCAATTCAGACAGTTAGTCATACCTTGCTGTTGCAGGCCTCCACAAACCTTGAATTCAAACTATTCGTTTGGGAGCTATATGTTGGAGTTAGACATCTTCAAAAGCACGCGAACACCACAAGGAAGAAGAAGAAGCTTGGAGCACAACACACAATACTGAATGTATTACTAGAGAATGTACAAAGATAAGTAGCCCATTAGGGCAATAGGCGTATATACAAGCAGGGGGAAAAGAACCTCCTAAAGAGGGAGAAAAGTACCCCGGCGGTCCTAGTGTGTTCACACACATCACTACCTAAATATATCAACAAATCCCCCTGGGAGTGATGCGGTGAACAAGGAGCTGGCACTCATGTATAAGGAAGTGCCAAGCTATGTGGAAATCACTCCACAAAAGGAAGTAAGCCCAAAGCTTTGCGGAAAGCTTCAAACTTCTCCCTAGGCAGAGCCTTCGTGAAAAGGTATGCAATGTTCTCCTTCGTGGGCACATATGCCAAGATAATCTCCCCAACAGAGAACCTCTCCGTAACATAGTGATAATGCACCTCAATGTGCTTAGTGCGAGCATGGAACACAGGGTTCCTCGCAACTGCCAATGCGCTCTGACTGTCAGTGAAGATGGTGGTGGCAGAAGTCTGACCAACACCCAAATCAGCCATAAGGCGTCTGAGCCACACACACTCAATAGTCGCTGTGAAAGTTGCCCTATACTCAGCCTCATAACTGGAAGTGTCCACAATAGGCTGCTTCTTGCTCAACCAAGATATACATGAGCTACCAAGCATGAAGCAAAAGCCACTAGAGGACACACGAGTGTCATAGCAACCAGCCCAATCAAAGTCAAAAAAAGCATGCAACTCTGGCGGTAGGGATCCCCCCTTGGGATAAAACAACCCAAGTAGCCGATTACCACTCAAATAGCGAAAGATGCACTTAACTGCCTGCCAATGCTTGACTCCTGGGCAATGCATAAACGTGCTCATCTCTGAGACAGCAAACTGAATATCTGGCTGAGTAATGCATAAGTAAATCAAGCATCCAACAGCCTGCTGATAGAGAACTGTATCAAATGCATCTCCAGCATCATGAAGACTCAATCGTAAACCTGTCTCCATAGGAGTGGCAATAGGCTTACAGTCTTCAAGGCCAAAACGCTACAATAATGTGTCAATATATTTCATTTGACACAAAGCCATTCCACCATCAACTTGCATAAACTGAATGCCCAAATAGTGATGTAAATGCCCCAAATCAGACATCTCAAATGAGGCATGCAAATCAGCCTTAAAATCAGCAATATGCTTCTCAATAGGATCAGTGAGCAGCATGTCGTCAACATAGACAACAATGATCAGAAGCACATAATTAGCACGCTTAACATATAAGGTGCTTTCAGTTGGACTGTTCTCAAAACCATGTGCAATCAGATAGGCATGTATCTTCTCATACCAAGCACGTGGTGCTTGCTTTAAACCATATAATGCCTTCTTTAACCTGCACACATGGTTTTCATGCCCTTTCTGCACAAAGCCACGAGGCTGAAAAACATACACTTCTTCATGCAAATCACCATTCAGAAATGTTGTTTTAATGTCCAACTGATGTACATTCCAACCATGATAAGTTGCAAGTGCACAGATGCTCCGAACAGTAGTCATACGGCATGTAGGTGCAAAGGTCTCATCAAAATCAATGCCTCTTTCCTGTGCATAACCCTTTGCAACAAGCCTAGCCTTATACATGTCAACTTTACCATCCGGTTTACGCTTTAGCTTGTATACCCACTTAGTGCCAATGGCCTTCTTGCCAGTAGGCAAGTCACATAAAGACCAAGTACCATTCTTCATTATAGCATCAAATTCAGATTGCATAGCAGCCATCCAATTTTCTGAATTTTGTGCCTCATACGAGTACGATATGATAGAGGTGCATCTAATTTGTTGTCATGCAAGGTCTATGTTGGTAGCAGCAGTCAAGGCACTGAAGGACTCACAAGACAGGGAAGCGAAAGAAGGGAGCTAGAGCGGAGAGAAGGCACAAGCAGACTAAGCAGTCAACGAAGATCTGGCAAGTAGGCCATTCAAATTTTTCCAAAACAACATCTTCATAACAGTGATTCTCATCTCTACAAATCATTGTAAATACCATTTCACCTTTTTGTAACTCCATTTTGTGCAAGCCGAGGAGTCCTCGAGCTTGAAGAGTATTAGAAGTAGCATCGTACCAATTTTCATAATTTTTAGACTTTGTTTGAGCCTCCAAATAGGCCCTAGAACCTAATTTTTAACTAGGCCAGACACTAGGTATGGACAGGGCCAAAAGCTAGTCAAAAACTATCAATAGAGCTAGAGAGCTCATTTTTGAGGTTAGCTTGTAATAGATTTGAACTTGTATGAGCATTTTGGAAGTAATCTAAAAGAACTCCATTGTCTTTCTCTTTGTCTTGCCGTGTGTGCGCGTGTGTGTATGTGTGTGCATGTTGGTGTTCTTCTCACTCACGCACTTGTGCCTTCACTTGCTCGAGGTCATCATACCATCCTCACGTCTTCCCGGATTGACATTAAAGGAGGTGCTACTCATCATTGAGCTACACCAAATTTTGGCGCCGTTGTCGGGGATTGAGCTTTGAGGACGAGCGTGTGATGGTAAGACGTAGAGTTGAGGTGTTGGAGTCATAGGTAATTTCTTCACTTTTATCTATTTTCTTTTGTTTTTCTCATCACCATCATCATCCTCACCATCTCCCACATCCATCTCCATCATCGCGAAAAATTTCAGTTTTTGGTCATATCACCCCACCCATACCATTTCCCTCATTTCACTTGTGAGAGAGAGCGAGAGAGCATTTGTGTGCTTGTGCTTTTTTGTGCTTTTTGAGATTTTCTGCAAGAACCAGCATCCCCAGCAGCTTCACCAGCTTCAGCAGGTAAAAAATTTGACTGTGCAGGTCCCGAGGCGTTGACCTCTGTCAATCGCGACCGACAAAAAAATTGACCTTCTTGCAAAACTAAGTGCATAAATGTGATGTATAGGCCTAGAGCTTCATGAATATGTGCTTGAAATTTTAAAATTCCTCAGTTTTCTGTCAATCGCGATCGACAAACCACGATGGACACTTGCCGGCCGACCTGTCAATCGCGATCGACCTGTCAATCGTGATCGACCTGTCAATCGCGATCGATAGAGTCAACGATCGACTGAATTACCGCACGCCACGTGTCAATAGCAATCGAGCCATCAATCGCGATCGACCAGTCAATCGCGATTGACAGCCCCGACGGACCAGTCAATCGCGACTGACCCAGTCAACGAGTGTTTGACCACGACCGATAGACCCCTCGCGATGGACCTGTCAATCGCGATCGACCCATCAATCGCGACCGACAGAGTCAACGACCCTTTGACCACGATCGACTAAAAAATCCGGGCCACGTGTCAATCGCGATTGACCCATCAATCGCGACTGGCAGCCACGACGGACCTGTCAATCGCGACCGACACGTCAATCACGACTGACATATCAATCGCGATTGACAGAGCTTTCGATCGCGATTGACGGGCAAATTCGGCCAATTTTTTTAGGGCAAAAATAGTGGTCTAATTTTTGGCAATTTGTGGGGAGCTTTTAAGGGTTAGTAGAGCATTGTGAGGCCGATACCTAAAGCATTTCGAGAAGTCTTGTCTGCCTATTAACCTGTTTTAAATCCTGTTGTAGCCCCAAAACCCTGAATTGGCATAACTTTCTCATACGAAATCCGATTGCGGTGATTTTTGTTTTGTTGGAAGCTCGTGGGGAGTACAACCAAAACTTCCACTGGTTACGGTAAAATTAATATCAGGATTATTAGATAGGGTAATTTGAAGTTGATCATATCCTGGGGTAGGAAAAAACTGAGGGTCCCTTGGGATTGTTTTTCATAAAGGCAAAATGCAAGTTGGTTAGTGAATTACATGCATGAAAGTGATCTGTCTGTCAATCTAAATTAAGCCTTGAGCTAACTTTGGGACTTTTTCAGGTTCTTTGAGAGCATCGAAGGGTACTCGAAGCAAGAGTAAGTGCAAGCTTGGGAACACGCTTCCTGGGCACACAAGGATAGAAACTCAAGGTTGGAAATTCTCAACTCCCTCTGTCCATTCCTAGCTTAGGCTAAGTGCGAGTAGTGCTAGAAGTAAGTCAGGGCAACGATAGACACGAGACAAGTCAAGACTATCTAAGAAATCAAGTTCAAGTCAAGAGATAACCTGTGTGTGACTGACAACTTTAAAGGAAAAGAACCTAACGTGAGACGATCAACATTCAAATGCGGAAATTAACTCAAGTGTTCCTGACGACGTGATATCAGACAAGATCATAAACACAATAATCAACTAAAAAGAATCAAGTAACTGATACAAAAGAACTCAGCAACGAGGTTGTACCTTGGGTAAAAATTCGGATTGCTCAAATAGGCATATGAACCTTAGATCAGGACGACACCTAGGAAGAGATAGACAGAGTCTTAGATCTTCAGAGGCTAGTGTCAATCATACTGCTAGGTCTTGGGCCCAGCAGTTGAGCCATTATTCGCACTACCCTAGCTCTGAAACGAGTGAGTCAGAGATGTCCCACATTATGGAGAGACCTACAGGAAGTTCAGGTGGGCCATACTTACATAGGGTAGAAGGCCCCTACAAGACGGAGTTGGAATACCTTAGGACCAACCGATTAGGTGCTAGCATCTATGAGGACGGCCTAGGAAGATCTGTGGTCCAGATTAAAAACCCTGACCAATCCATTGGACTAGAGCACCCAGTTGTCAAGTTTGAAAACGGAGCATACCTAGACAAGGGAGGAACCATATATGTAGTCACCAGTCATCTAGATAGGACAGATGAATTTGGGAATGTGATCCCAGAAACGGACTTAGGTGACCTGGAGCAAGGAAACATGGGTGTAGAACCTAGAATCCCCCGAGGCAAATCTGTTCTCACTAGGATTATCACACCAGAGTGGATTCCCCAAGACAATAGGAGCATAGGTCTGCTCCTGAACCGAGAGATTGATGAAGCCTTTTGGAGGTATAGATCTGATCAGCCGAATGAGGTAGGAACAATTATGATATATGAGTTCAAAGATCCTGATAGCCCAGGCAGAGTGACCTACTTAGATCATGCTTCAGAGAGGGTCTTTGTGGTCACAGAAAATGATATGCATGCTTACACTTGAGCTCAAAGAGACAGACATAGAGATAGACCGGAGGTAAGCTTTACCAACCGAGTGGGAAGAGAAAGAACGAGAACGGAAACAAATAGAGTGGAACCTGAGGGACTTAGAGCCCCAAGGAACCAAAGTAATGCGGATGAATTCCCTCTACCAAGACCTAGAGAGCACACGAGGACTTTCAGACCGACTCAGCTAGTTAAGTCCATGAAGAACTACTTCGATGGCACAGGAGACCCATATAATCATGTGGCCGAGTTTAGGCAAGTCTTGAGAGCTGACAAGTTGAGGACCTATTCACGCAATATAATGCCTTTGGTCTAACCCTTAGGAACACAGCCCTTACGTGGTTTCAACCATTGAATGAGAGACAGTTCAGGAGCATAGACCAACTCTTAGAGGCTTTCATCACTGAATTCTCTAAAAGTGGCATAAGGCATAATACTTCCTCATTGATACATAGCTTCAAGCAGACCCCTCAGGAGACCGTGAGACTTGCAGGAAGAAGATTTAGGCAATATCTTGAGAGATGCCCTGTTCGTGAGTTACCCACACCAGCCAAACAAGTGGCTTTATTCTTGGATGGATTGCTAAGTACCAAATTGAGATCATATGTGTACTTGAAGGACCCTAGGACTATAGAAGAGTGTGTACGCATGTGCATCAACATCGAGGATAACCTAGGGGAGGAGTTAGAGCTTTCTAAAATCTACAGAGATTCTGATAGTGCCTCTAGTCTCTCTTCCTCGCAATCCACATCAATTGAGGAACTCGCGGAGAAAGTAGCTCAAAAACTAGGTGTCACTAGCAAACAAATCCCCAGATTTGCCCCAGTAAAGAGGTGCTATACTTGCGGTGGTGACCATATGGCAAATGTATGTCCCATCATGGCTCAACCCCAAGTGAACCCTAGTAGCCAATATTGCACCATAGAACGGAGATACACAAATCACATAGCACAAGACTGCCCATACAATAAGCAAGCAGTTAGGAAAACCTACCCTCAGCCCTATCCACAACAGGGAAGATACCAGAACTAGTACCCGCCACAGCAATATGGTAGACCACAGCAATCCTATCAACAACCCTACCAAAACCAACAAAGGCCTCAACCTGTGTTAGCTCAACAACCTCCAACCCCAGCTAATGTGATTCCTGTAAAGTATGCAGCTGCTGAGGAAAATTTGAATAGAGCCATAGTCCCAATGACTCCGGTTCTTTCAGAAAATGACCCGAGTGATCATAGTTTTGATTCCACTCACATAGATAGTCCACAGGCTTACTATATGCAGTCTCCTGAACATGGTGAATCCTACTATAGTGAAGAACCGAGTGAACCTAGTTGGGAGCCGGAGTATGCAAATCTCATGTACACAAATCCCAACAATAGACCTCAACCTAGGCAGGTAAGACCCCCATTCCCTAGGGGACCATGCTATAGATGTCAAGGAGATCACCTCATTCGTGATTGCCCAATGCCTGCATCTACACAACCATAGTCAGTAACAATACATGGCTTTTGTCAAGATTGCGAAAAGGAGCATCTTTTACAAGATTGCCTAAAGAATCCCAATAATATGCCAAAAATAACTCCAATTAACATGATTGGGTTAGTTGTAGACTCAACAGGAAGTGTCACTTATGAGGCAAGTAAAAGAATAAGCCTTCCACCACAGGAAGCTTTTGTGCCCAATTCCACTGAACCAGATACCTCCTCTTCTATGAATAGGTACACACCAGAATTCCTACAAGAGATTCAAGAAGACAAATGGGCTAAAGAAAGTGAAGTCCCTCCTCCCATTGAACTTGTGGATGACACACATGATCAATTTCCACAAGATATTCCCTCCATTTATGGAGAGCAGGAGAGTGCACAAAGTCAGGAAAGGTTAGACTTCGAGTCTAACTCCCTACAGGAATTACCCCATTTCACAGGCCCATGGGAAGCCAAGTCTACTTGTATGAGAGCACCCACGGTCATGGTAAGAAACAAAGGCTCAGTCATACCTAGGAATACGGAGGTAGTGAAAAACACTAAGGTGTAGTGCAACCTCACTTTAGAAGAGCTACTCAAAGTTAGGCCAGAATTATGGAAACATGTAGCTAACCAAGTGCCAGAAGTAGTGAAACCCCGTTCCTAGGTAGGTTCTCATAGAACAGTGCTAGAAATTCCTCTAGACAAGATAGGAGATATGAGTGAAGGTGAAGAAGGAAACACCTATCTTCCCATTACCCATCAGGGGTACACAACCAAGGCAATTCTAGACTCAAGTGCAGGAGTTGCTATTGCTACCACTTCCCTATGGAAGCGTTGGGGCAAGCCAGCACTCAGGCCCACGAGGATGAAATTGAAGATGGCTGATGGTCACATAGAAAGACCCTTAGGCTTGCTGGAAGGAATAACTCTCACTACATGCGGTGTTGAGTTTGAGCATACTTTCGCCATATGTGATTTCAGCAAGAACCACGCCTATGAGATGATTTTGGGAAGACCATTTATGCGACAATTGCAAGTGGTCTAGGATTGGGGAACCAATTCCTTGTATTTGCAACACTTAGGTGTTACGACCAAAGTCAATCTCAAGGATTACTCTCATAGAGATGTACCGCCTATTCAATGGAATCCTATCCACAAAGCCAAGGATGACACGGAGTCTGTGCACTCCATAGGATCAGGATCCTCATGGATGCATGAAGACACTCACTTATGGATGTGTAAAGTGGCAGTGGAAGAAGAGAAGAGAGAAAAGGCCAGAGAGATAGGTGTTAAGGAAACCCATAGGTCAATTCAAGACCTGGCCTATGCACCTGTAGTGTTTCCTGATGAAGAGTTTGAACCTCATGGCTGGGCAGAAATTTTAGCAACAATGGACGTAGCCATCAATGAGGAACAATGGACACCCCACTGTGATGAGGATGGCTATGACATTTCAGTCTTCTCCATAGAGCCAATCATGGGAGATTCGGTTTGAGAAGAGTGCGAACCTAGCCCTGATGCATTTGAGGATGCGAGCGACTCCGATCTAGAGTCAATCATTATGGACCCACCTTTTGCATCAGATGAAGAATACTTCTATGAAGTAGAATTTCAACCCCAGAGACATGGAGAGCTTACAAATGATGTAAGGTTAGCCACACAAGTGACCCCTAAGGATGAAGGAAAGAAAAGAAAGAAGAGAGAAGTCACACCAGAAGAGGAAGAATCTTTGTTTGAGGTCCCTGAAAACGTTAAAAAGTATGAGATAGACGATAGAAGAGTCATGGTAAGGATGCCAAAACGTGAGGCGCAATCAGGAGAGGCCTATGATAACAAGGAAACCACCAAGAAAATTGTTGTAGCCATAGAAGAAGGAGAAGAAAGGTGCACTTACATAGGACATGACCTGACGGAAGAAGAAGAGCGCGAATTGATAGCCTTGCTACGAGAATACAGAGATGTATTTGCTTGGAGTTACAAAGACTTGAAGGGTGTTGATCCAGACATATGCTCACACACAATTCCCATGACCTCAGACGCAAAACCCTTTAAACAGAAGCCATATACATATAACGATAATTATGCTGCTAAGATCAAAGAAGAGATAGATAGACTGGTAGAAGCTGGATTCATCTATGAAATTGAGCACACCCAGTGGGTATCCCCCATTGTAGTGGTGCCCAAGAAAAATGGAAAGGTACGTGTGTGCATTAACTTGAAGAAGGTTAATGCAGCCACTATTCAAGATAACTATCCGCTTCCTATCACAGAACATCTCTTAGAAAGAGTAGCAGGCAAGGAAGTGTAGAGCTTCCTTGATGGATTTTCAGGCTACAATCAAGTAGCCATAGCTCCAGAAGATCAGCATAAAACAGCTTTTGCCACAGAGTGGGGCATATTTGCCTTTAGAGTAATGCCATTTGGGCTTACCAATGCGCCTGCAACCTTTCAGAGATTGATGTGTCATGTATTTAAAGAGTTCTTGAGGAAGAATTTAGAGGTCTATGTTGATGATCTCTGTGCTCATTCCAACATTAGACAGACACATATACCAGAACTCAGGCAAATCGTTGACAAATGTAGAGAATATCAAGTCTACCTGAACCCAGAAAAGTGTGTTTTCATGGTCAAGCAAGGCAAGATTCTAGGACACAGTGTCAAAGAATGGCATATCCACTGATGAAGAGAAAGTAAGAGCCATAGCAGAGTTGCCTAGGCCAAAGAATGTCAAGGAAGTACAAGCTTTCATGGGGCATTGTGGCTATTACCGACGCTTTATACACATGTACGCCATCATTGCCAAGCCACTATACGGACTTTTGACCAACTTTGAGTGGACTGATGAATGTGAAAACTCTTTCAATGAGCTCAAAAGAAGATTGTGTTCAGCACCAATCTTGACCACACCAGATTAGAATAAGCCCTTCCATGTTCATGTGGATGCATCCGCCTCATCAATATCAACTCTCTCATCAATAAGTGCATCATGTACATCTGCATCAGAAGTGGAATTATCTGCATCATCACATGAAACCTGCAAAGGCTGAGAAGTTGCCTCATTAGGACCAGCACTAGACTGTCCACGTGTATAAAGAGGCACTAAAGTATCATACATGTCTTTGGAGCTAACAGATGTCTCCTTAGTACATGAAAGCAATGGCTGAATAGAATCTTCCACAAAAACAACATCATGGCTAACCAGAATGTGTTTATTCTGTGGATGATATAGACGATAGCCTTTACTTTTAGAACTGTACCCAACAAAAATACATTTTAATGCTTTATCATCCAATTTTCTATGATGTTGTTCAGGCACTAATGCATATGCCAAACAACCAAAAACATGCAGATGAGCAACAGATGGCTTGCGATCATGCCAAGCCTCATATGGAGTGGTAGACTGCAGCAGCCAAAAATGCATTAAAATCAGAAGACATATATTCCCCCCCTCAATTAGAACGGAGGGTGCCCATTTTACATGCTGACAGATTTTCAACCATAACCAAAAACTTTTTGAAGCACATGAACACTTTGGACTTTGCCTTCAATGGATATACCCATGCATGCCTGGAAAAATTATCGATGAAAGTCACGAAGTAAAGATAATTCCCAAAAGAAGGTGTCTGCATAGGACCACAGACATCAGAAGCTGCAATTTCTGAGTAGCCCAAACAGAACCATCTTTTGGAAAGGACGAACGATGCATTTTGCCCAAAATACAGCCTTCACAAACATGTTTTGGAGGTGCCTCAAGTTTGGGCAAAGAGGACACCATTTCAGATTTCTGTAGGTGTAGCAAACTAGCGAAATTCAGATGACCAAAGCGTGCATGCCAAAGCTTTGCATCTAAAATAACCTGAGAATCATTTACTGCACATGCCAAATCATTTACAGATCTTTCATAGTCTATGAGCTTATACAGCCCACGACATAAAATGCCAGAAGCAATAATCACATCGCCATTTGAGAGATCATGAACTGTACACCTGTCATCAACAATTTTCACAACCAAGTCAATCTTGGCTAATGCAGAAACTGATAACAGGTTCTTCTTGATCCCTGGCACAAATAAAGCATCTGACAAAGTGAAAGAACTATCATCAGTAGTAGTTAAAATGATCTTACCAACTCCCATAACAGGATAAGAGGAGTTTTTGGCGCATGCAATAGTATTCCCTATAGGGGCTGGCTCGAGTGAAGAGAAGAAACTACGTTGTGAGGTAATATGTTTGGTCGCCCCACTGTCAAAATACCAAACATCTGAGTCTAGTGCAGACATGCATTGATCATGAGAAGATGGGTCAAAACTGCAGACAGTAGTAAACGCCCATTCTTCTTCCTGCACAAGATTAGCAGACTCTATTTTTGGTGTAGAGGCCTCTACAACAACCATTCCAGCCTCTTTCTTCTTTGCCTCTTTAGCAGCCATTTTTGGAGAGTTCTTTATGATATGATCATTCCCTTTATAGTACTTACAAAACAATTTCTGCTTTTCTGATTTCTTCTCATCTTTATCTTCCTTCTTCGAATATGCAGAATTAGCAGATTTCTGCTTACTAGTTGAAGAACTCCATTTTCCTTTGCCCTTCTGACTAGCCAGGAAAGCTTGATCTACAACTCACATAATGGACCTGTTCTGCCTGGACTGATATTCTTGCAACAGAACATAGACTAACTCCTCAAATGATAAGGCATTTGGATTTCCTTTCATCATCATTCGAAGAGTAGAAGCAAAACTCTGATATGAATCAGGAAGACCATTCAGAACAGTATGCACAAGTGAGCTATCTGGTATAAGCTCATCAACAGAAATCAATTGTTCCTTCAAGTCTTTGATCTTCGTTAGGAAACTGTCCATAGAATCACCTTCATTCATGTGCTCACTCTCCAACTGTTTTCGGATGTAAGCAACACGAGCCTCATTCCTAGCTTGGTACAATGTGGTAAGTGTATCCCAAGCATCCTTAGCTGTTCTGCAAGAGCGAATGTGAGGAATAATGGCATGTTTGACAAACAAAGCTATCAATGCATGTGCCTGGGCATCTCTGCCATCCCAACAAATCTGCTCTACAATAGATGCAGCAGAAACCGTAGCACGAACAGGAATATGCAGAATATCATCATCTTCGATACCTTCTGCATCAGCTTCAGTACCTGCAGTTGTAACAGTTGCAGGTGTGATAGGACATTTTTTGACACCCTGCACAATGTTCCACAGTCCTTTTGCAACCAACACATGTCTGCATCATATCAGCCCATAATGGGTAGTTGGTACCATCCAACTTATCCTCAATAGCCAACATACGGAATACATCACTGCTTTCAGCCATGGCCAATGACTAAAATGATGCAGAAAATTGACTCAATTCGTGTGATTCTAAGACTGCAACCGGAGGAATGTCGACAGTGCCCTAGATGAAGCGACGACCTGCTTTGATACCAATTGTTGGAGCTAGACGTCTGCGAAAGTACGCAAACAACACAAGGAAGAAGAAGAAGTTTGGAGCACAACACACAATACTGAATGTATTACTACATAATGTACAAAGATAAGTAGCCCATTAGGGCAATAGGCATATATACAAGACGGGGGAAAAAAACCTCTTAAAGAGAGAAAAAAGTGCCCCGGCAATCCTAGTGTGTTCACACACACCACTACCTAAATATATCAACAAATCCCCCCCAAGAGTGATTCGGTGAACAAGGAGCTGGCACTCATGTATAAGGAAGTGCCAAGCTATGTGGAAATCACTCCACAAAAGGAAGTAATCCTAAAGCTTTGTGGAAAGCTTCAAACTTCTCCCTAGGCAGAGCCTTTGTGAAAAGGTCTGCAATGTTCTCCTGCGTTGGCACACATGCCTAGCTGATCTCCCCAGGAGAGCACCTCTCCCTAACATAGTGATAATGCACCTCAATGTGCTTAGTGCGAGCATGGAACACAGGGTTCCTCGCAACTGCCAATGCGCTCTGACTGTCAGTGAAGATGGTGGTGGCAGAAGTCTGACCAACATCCAAATCAGCCATAAGGCGTCTAAGCCACACACACTCAACAGTGGCTGTGAAAGCTTCCCTATACTCAACCTCACAACTAGAAGTCGCCACAGTAGGCTGCTTCTTACTCAACCAAGATATACATGAGCTACCAAGCATGAAGCAAAAACCACTAAGGACACACGAGTGTCATAGCAACCAGCCCAATCAGAGTCAAAAAAAGCATGCAAATCTGGTGGTAGTGATCCCTCCTTGGGATAAAACAACCCAAGTAGCCGAGTACCACTCAAATAGAAAGAGATGCGCTTAACTGTCTGCCAATGCTTGAATCCTGAGCAATGCATAAACCTACTCATCTGTGAGATAGCAAACTAAATATCTGGCCGAGTAATGCATAAGTAAATCAAGCATCCAACATCTTGCTGATAGAGAATAGCATCAAATGCATCTCCAACATCATGAAGATTCAATCGTAAACCTGTCTCCATAGGAGTGGCAATAGGCTTACAGTCTTCAAGGCCAAAATGCTACAATAATGTGTCAATATATTTCATTTGACACAAAGCCATTCCACCATCAACTTGCATAATCTGAATGCCCAAATAGTGATGTAAATGCCCCAAATCAGACATCTCAAATGAGGCATGCAAATCAGCCTTAAAATCAGCAATATGCTTCTCAATAGGACCAGTGAGCAGCATGTTGTCAACATAGACAACAATGATCAGAAGCACATCATTAGCACGCTTAACATATAAGATCCTTTCAGTTGGACTATTCTCAAAACCATGTGCAATTAGATAGGCATGTATCTTCTAATACCAAACACGTCGTGCATGCTTTAAACCATATAATGCCTTCTTTAACCTGCACACCTGGTGTTCATGCCCTTTATGCACAAAGCCACGGGGCTGAAAATCATACACTTCTTCATGCAAATCACCATTCAGAAATGATGTTTTAATGTCCAACTGATGTACATTCCAACCATGATGAGCTCCAAGTTCACAGATGCTCCGAACAGTAGTCATAGGGCATGTAGGTGCAAAGGTCTCATCAAAATCAATGCCTCGTTCCTGTGCATAACCCTTTTCAACAAGCCTAGAATTATACCTGTCAACTGTACCATCCAGTTTATGCTTCAGCTTGTATACCCACTTAGTGCCAATGGCCTTCTTGCCAGGAGGCAAGTCACATAAAGACCAAGTACCATTCTTCATTATAGCATCATATTCAGATTGCATAGCAGCCATCCAATTTTCTGAATTTTGTGCTTCATCAAATGAAACAGGCTCATTCTCATCACAGAGACTAGATGCAGCCATAGCATAGCAATCTGATGCAAAAGAGGCACTATGGGAGCCTAAACGAGTACGATATGATAGAGGTGCATCTAATTTGTTATCACGCAAAGTCTGCACCAGCCATTTTGGCATAGTTTTTGCCTGCTCAATATCAGCTCTCTCATCAACTAGTGTATCATGTAAATCTGCATCAGAAATGGAATGATCTGCATCATCACATGAAACCTACAAAGGCTGAGAAGTTGCCTCATTGGGACCAGCACTAGACTGTCCACCTGTAAAAAGAGGCAATAAAGTATCATACATGTCTTTGGAGCTAAAAGATGTCTCCTTAGTACATGAAAGCAATGGCTGAATAGCATCTTCCACAAAAACAACATCACGGCTAACCAGAATGTGTTTAGTCTGTGGATGATACAGACGATAGCCTTTACTTTCAGAAATGTACCCCAACAAAAATACATTTTATTGCTTTATCATCCAATTTTCTGTGATGTTGTTCAGGCACTAATGCATATGCCAAAGATCCAAAAACACGCAGATGAGAAATAGATGGCTTGTGATCATGACAAGCCTCATATGGAGTGATAGACTACAGCGCTTTAGTGGGACACCTGTTAAGTACATATGCTGCACACATGACAGCCCCAAGCCAGAAACTATGTGGTAAAGCCTGACTCTTGACCATACACCTCGCCATCTCCATGAGTGACCTGTTCTTTCGTTCAGCAACTCCATTCTCTTGAGGTGTATACGGCACTATACACTAGTGTTTTATCCCACGTTCAGCCAGAAATGCATTAAAATCAGAAGACATATATTCCCCTCCTCGATCAGAACGGAGGGTGCCCATTTTACATGCTGACAGATTTTCAGCCAAAACCAAAAACTGTTTGAAGCACACGAACACTTCGGACTTTGCCTTCAATGGATATACCCATGCATGCCTGGAAAAATCATCGATGAAAGTCAGGAAGTAAAGATAATTCGCAAAAGAAGGTGTCTGCATAGGACCACAGACATCACTATGTACAAGCTGTAATTTTTGAGTAGCCCAAACTGAACCATCCTTTGGAAAGGACGAACGCTGCATTTTGCCCAGAATACAACCTTCACAAACATGTTTTCGAGGTGCCTCAAGTTTGGGCAAAGAGGACACCATTTTAGATTTTTGCAGGCGTAGCAAACTAGCAAAATTCAGATGCCCAAAGCGTGCATGCCAAAGCTTTGCATATCTGACATAGCATGAGAATCATTTATTGCACATGCCAAATCATTTACAGATCTTTCATAGTCTATGAGCTTATACAGCCCACGACATAAAATGCCAGAAGCAATAATCACATCACCATTTGACACATCATGTACTGTACACCTGTCATCAACAAATTTCACAACCAAGCCAATCTTGGCTAATGTAGAAACTGATAACATGTTCTTCTTGATCCTTGGCACAAATAAAGCATCTGACAAAGTGAAAGAACTACCATCATTAGTATTTAAAATGATCTTACCAACCCTCATAACAGGATAAGAGGAGTTGTTGGTGCATGTAACAGTATTCCCTGTAGGGGCAGACTTGAGTGAAGAGAAGAACCTGCGCTACGAGGTAATATGTTTGGTCACCCCACTGTCAAAATACTAGCATCTGAGTCTACTGTAGACATGCACTGCTCATGAGAAGATGGGTCAAAACTGCAGACAGTAGTAAATGCTCATTCTTCTTCCTGCACAAGATTAGCAGACTCTGTTTTTGGTGTAGAGGCCTCCGCAACAACCATTCCAGCCTCTTTCTTCTTTGCCTCTTTAGCAGCCAGTTTTGGACAGTTCTTTATAATATGATCATTCCCTTTATAGTACTTACAAACAAACAATTTCTGCTTTTCTGATTTCTTCTCATCTTTATCTTCCTTCTTCAAATATGTAGACTTAGCAGATTTCTGCTTACTAGTTGAAGAGCTCCATTTTCCTTTGCCCTTCTGACTAGCTAGGAAAGCTTGATCTACAACTCCCATAATGGACCTGTTCTGCCTGGACTAATCTTCCTACAATAGAACAGAGACTAACTCCTCAAATGATAAGGCATTTGGATTGCCTTTCATCATCAACCAAAAAGAGTAGAAGCAAAACTCTGATATGAATCAGGAAGACCATTCAGAATGGTCTGCACAAGTGAGCTATCTGGTATAACCTCATCAGCAGAAATCAATTGGTTCTTCAAGTCTTTGATCTTCATTAGGAAATTGTCCATAGAATCACCTTCATTCATGTGCTCACTCTCCAACTGTTTTCGGAGGTAAGCAACAGGAGCCTCATTCCTAGCTTGGTACAATGTGGTAAGTGTATCCCAAGCATCCTTAGCTGCTCTGCAAGAGAGAATGTGAGGAATAATGGCATGTTTCACAGACAAAGCTATCAATTGCCTGGGCATCTCTGCCAACCCAGCAAATCTGCTCTGCAGTAGGTGCAATAGAAACCACAGCACGAACAGGAATATGCAGAATATCATCATCTTTGAAACCTTCTGCATCAGCTTCAGTACCTACAGTTGTAATAGTTGCAGGTGTGATAGGACGTTTTTCGACACCCTGCACAATGTTCCATAGTCCTTTTGCAACCAACACATGTCGCATCATATAAGCCCATAACGGGTAGTTGGTACCATCCAACTTATCCTCAACAGCCAACATACGGAATACATCACTGCTTTCAGCCATGGCCGGTGACTAAAATACCTTGATGCTGAAAATTGATTGTATCTCAAAAAGTTGAACAGAACTGCCAAGACAAATTCTGCTAGACCTGTAGCAGACTTCGAGATGCTTATACTGGCAAATAGAAACGAGTATATACCTTTGGCACAAAAAGATGAAATAGCCTGCACAAGCGCTATGATAATGCATTCGGAGGCTGAAACGAGCTCAGATTGCGATTTTGGCATGACAAAGCGAAGACGTTTTGATCTCTAAAACACCCTGAGTATGCTCACCAAATTTCATGCGAATCTGAGACTGCAAACGGAGGAGTGTCGATGGTGCCCTAGATGAAGCGACGACCTGCTCTTATACCAATTGTTGGAGTTAGATGTTTGCGGAAGCACGCAAACAACACAAGGAAGAAGAAGAAGCTTGGAGCACAACACACAATACTGAATGTATTACTAGATAATGTACAAAGATAAGTAGCCCATTAGGGCAATAGGCGTATACACAAGCGGGGGGGAAAAAACCTTCTAAAGAGGGAAAAAAGTGCCCCAGCGGTCCTAGTGTGTTCACACACATCACTACCTAAATATATCAACAAATACTTCCATCCATGTTGCTCCGAGAGCTCAGAGATCTTGAACATACATGCAGACGTTGTAATCCATGGGTTCATGCCCTTTTCTTTCGGGAGATCAACCTCATGTTCCACCAAGTGTAGCTTGTAGGGGATGTCTCTCTAATGCCAAAAAGGAATCAAGAGCATGAGAGGCACAGAAAAAATGGTTGCTATCATTCTTTACATATGTAACACTGATGATAAAGAGTGAATTAATTTCCTCCTCATGGGCTGACATGATGGCATCACGAACAATTTGTTGCCTCCATAGGTACATAATTTTATGCAGATCAGCGAGTGATCATGTATGACTCGACTTTAAAACAAAGGAATGATACATCTGAAGAAAAGAACATGGGAATGGTTGTACCCCCCATTGGTGGGTCAATTATCCTTGCATCTAGGATTGTGATAGTCAGTGGTTCTGCCATACGTCGAAAGACAATAAGGCCTGAAATAGCACAAACCTATACCAACAACATTTGCAACATAGAGGGCCATGATGGGAACATCAAACCAAGTTTTGAACTTGACTGTATCATGCAAATAGACAGGGGGAAGCTCATAAAGAACTGATGAAAACACATCGACATGGTAGATAGCTCCCAATGAACTATGCATCCAAGAAAGAGCAGGCGGGGGAGCAAAGCTCCATCCCCAAAAGATAGGGAAGCAAGCGATTTCTTACACCAAGAACCTCTATGTGGAATAAGACACAAGGCTTCACATTTGCCAAGAAAACACGTTGGAATAATGGGTGTGAGCATTACATGATTTCCTGGCTAGTCAGAAGGGCAAAGGAAAATGGAGCTCTTCAAATAGTAAGCAGAAATCTGCTAATGCTGCATAATCGAAGAGGAAAGACAAAGATGAAAAGAAATCAGAAAAGCAGAAATTGTTTTGCAAGTACTGTAAAGGAAATGATCATATCATAAAGAACTGTCAAAAACTGGCTGCTAAAGAGGCAAAGAAGAAAGAGGCTGGAATGGTTGTTGCAGAGTCCTCTACACCAAAAATAGAGTATGCTAATCATGTGCAGGAAGAAGAATGGGTGTTTACTGTTCTTTGCAGTTTTGACCCATCTTCTCATGAGCAGTGCATGTCTGCAGTAGACTCAGATGTTTGGTACTTTGACAGTGGGGTGACCAAACATATTACCTTGTAGCGTAGTTTTTTCTCTTCACTCGAGCCTGCCCATATAGGTAATACTGTTACATGCACCAACAACTCCTCTTATCCTGTTATGGGAGTTGGTAAAGAGTAATGAGCCAACAAGTTGTCAATAGGTATGCACATCCACAAGTGATGATGAGTCCTCCAGTGTAAGCTTGATGTTTGGATCAAGTGGTGTAGAAACTGAGCGACACTAGTCCATGTTATATCTGGAAAGTAGATCAGAGCAGTACTTCTTCTATGATACAAATATACCTTCTTTTGTTTGCCAATTTTCCATACCCAAGAAGTAGTGTAGTAATCCAAGATCTATCATATAGTACTCAAGATGAAGCTGTGTAATGATAAACTGGATGCGCTCTTTGTCTGAGTCTGTCAAGATCAAGTCATCTACATAGAGAATGACGATGGCTACTAAAGACTCCTTTTGATAGATATAGAGATTAGCATCAACATTGCTTCTGTGAAATCCCTTGTCTTCAAAGAACTTGTGAATCTTTTCATACCAGGCCTTGGGAGCTTGCTTGAGTCTGTAAAGCGCTTTGTGATGCTTGTAGACTTGATCTTCTTTGCCTTTGATCTTGAAGCCTTAACGTTGTTCAACATATACTTCTTCTTGAAGATCTCCATTGAGGAATGCGCTTTTGATATCTAGCTGGTAAATGGGCCACTTAAAGTGAGCACTTAGTGCTAAGATGATTCTTATGGTTGTGAATCTTGCAGTAGGAGCAAATGTTTCTTCATAGTCAATGCCATGTTGTTGCTTCTATCCTTTAGTGACTAATCTTGCCTTATATTTATCTAGAGTGCCATCAGACTTGTATTTGACTTTGTATATCCACTTGACTCCTATGACTTGATGGTTGGTTGGTTTGGGAACTAATGTCCAAGTCTTGTTCTTTGCTATTGCATCGAGTTCCTCTTTCATAGCTGTTTCCCACTTTGGTTGTCCTTGAGCTTCTTTGCAGTTGGATGGCTCTGGAATTTGCTGAATTTGGTGCATTAGAGCATAATTAGCATAATGAATTTGTTCATGTTGGTGCTTATCAAGAAGCCTTTGAGATCGGTGTGGTTGTTGTGAAGTACTTGCTTCAGAGTTGGAACTTGGAAATACTGAGTCCCCCTCTTAAGTGTAGATAGGTGGACGAAGACTTGTACTTGAATCTTTTCTTGAGTATGAGGAAGCTTCATTGAATATCACATCCTTCGAAATGGTGATGGAGTGGTTTTCCATATCATATAGATGGTATGCCTTTGATTGGTCACTGTAGCCTATGAATATGTGTTTCTTGGACTTTGATTGTAACTTGTTTCTATCTTCTTTTGATACATGGACAAAAGCTTCACTACCAAAGACTCGAAAGTAATTCACATTTGGTTTTCTTCCATAGTAGGTTTTGAAGGGTGTTTTGTTTTGTACTGCACTTGTAAATCCTCGATTAAGAATGTGAATGGCAGTATGCACTACTTCTGCCCAAAACTTGTAGGGTAGATCCTTGTGATGAAGCATTGTTCGTGCCATTTCCATCACACTGCATATCTTCCTTTCAGCTACTCCATTCTGGGATGGAGTATGAGTCTGAGTGACTTGTCTTTTGATCCGTTTCTGGGTGAGAAAGTTATCAAAGTCATGATTGATAAACTCACCACCTCCATCTGATCTGATTGTTTTAACTTTAGTCGATGCTTCATTCTCAACTTCCTTGATTCAAGTTTGAAACTTAGAGAACGTGTCTGCCTTTGACTTCAAAAATTATACCCAAATATAGCAAGAGTGGTCATCTACTAGAAGATAAAAGTAGAGGGATCCACTCAGGGATGGGATATTCATAGGTCCACATAAGTCCATGTGGATAAGGGCTATTGGGTTCCTCGCTCATGTGGAAGCTTCCTTGGGAACTGTGGCCCTATGTTGCTTGCCTTGGGTGCAAGCTTGGCAGACATCAGTAAGTTTCCCTATCTTTGGCAATCCCTTCACAAGTTGCGATGAAGAGATTTTATATCAGTAAGTTTCCCTATCTTTGGCAATCCCTTCACAAGTTGCGATGAAGAGATTTTGGATAAGTAAGAAGTGTGGCCAAATCTTTGGTGCCACAAACTTGAGGTTGATTCTTGGGATACAAAGCAAGATAGCTTGTAGAGGCCCTTTTCTTCAATACCTTGAGCAATGACATCCTTTATATGGGGATCAACTACCTTAACTGAGGTGTTATCAAACCATACTTGTTTGTCCTGATCCGTAATGGCCTTGACAGAAAGTAGATTCATACATAAATTTGGAACAAAAAGAACATTGGATAAAGACTTGCTTGGTAATTTGAACTTTCCCTTTTCATTCGATAGGTAAGCTTTTGTTATTGCCAAGATAGACTTCTCCCGTGTGCTCTTCGAGTTCCTGAAAGGAGTCCTTGTCTTTGCACATATGGGAGGTAGCTCCGCTATCAAAGATCCACTCAGCGGGGAGCTAAAAGTAACTAGGGCATTGGCTTCTATGGAGATGAACAGTTCCTCACTAGAGCAGTGGGATCTATGTTGGGATCCTAAGGATGCTTGCCTAGACGTAGAAGCCTTTGATGATTGTTTCTTTTTGTAGCAAAACTTTTCTAAGTGTCCTGATTTTCCACAGAAATTACAGGTGAACTTCTTCGATGAATTATGCGATCCTTGCTTCGATCCATTGCTAGCATGATGACTTGTGGTTTTGCCCTTATTGAATGGGCCTTTGGCCTTCATGGCTGACTCTTGTGAGGAAGTCGATTTTGCTCCCGAGTCGTGAAGGAGCAATAGTCGACGTACCTCTTCCCAAGATAAGACTTGGCCGCGACTATACAAAGTTGTGACAAATGTCTCGTACGACTTAGGTAACTTGTTGAGAACCCGAATGGCCATGTCTTCACTAGAAATCTGTCTACCACATAGTGCTAATTTATGCTGGTAGTCCTTAAATTGGGCTATAACCTTGGTAATTGTGTCGTGTGACCTAATGGTCAAATTATGAAACTCGGCCTCTAATGCATATATCTTCGAAGGGATCTTGTCTTCATACAAAGCGGCTAACGTATCCAAGCATCTGTTGCAGAGTAAAGAAGCACAAGAGAAGAGCCCCAAAATTTTCAAATTAATGGGCATAATTTTTCTTCTTCGAGGTCTTAGAGAATTCCCTCAAAGCCATGTAAATGCACTAGAGGAGTCCTCTAGTTGCATAATCCCAACTTGTTGTAAAATATCCCTTGTAAATTAGTAGGAAATTCACTTTTTTGGAATAAAGTGCCGGTCTCTTGTGTGAAAGGACCAAACTTAGGGCACATGTATATAAGTCACTTTGTGACTCTTTGTAGAGACTTTTTTGCCATTGTGAAGAAGGAGCTATTGAATCTCAAATTTGCCTCTTTCCTACAGATTTCCATCTTCTCTTTGAACTTGTATGTGTGTGTAGGACTGTTCTCTACCCCTCCCCACTGTTTTTGAGCTACTGTAGTATGTGTGTGAGCTTGTAGGAGTTGTGGCGTGAGTGTGTGCGCTTCCCGCCATTCACTATTTTGGTCATAACTTGAAATAAGGTTGTCCGAAGTGAGTGAAACTACTTCCAATAGATGCGTCTTGTTGAGAGCTTCGAAAGAAGTACCCTATTGACTATATTCGGAGCTTGGAGCTGAAAGAAATCCTCGATCTACTAAAAACTGCTGTAAGAGGTATCGCGACAGACACTTTCAATCTTTCAGTGAGTTTGAGAGGTGGATTAGTCTTTTCTCATGCATATAAGCTGAACCACTTCATTTTCCATCATGTGTGCACATGTCTTCATACACTTGGTTAGGTCGTTTGATCGGATTCACATATAAGCGTGTGTCAATTTCCCACTATATGTACTTGTGTTGCAAATGAGGTTTAGTCTCTTTGGCACAAGTCCTTGAGTCTTCTTGACTTAAGTACACACATTTTTGGTACCGTTGCCAGGGAACACTCAGTCAAGGTGCCTTCGTGATGGTTATAGATCGAGTGTGATGGAATCCTACTTGTAGAAGTGAACTCATTCCGTGGCAAGTAGTCAATCACTTCATCACTTGTTATTTCACATCCCGGAGGTGTGTGTAATGAGTTTTTAGGTTTAGGGTTAGTAGGAAGGGAGAGAAGGAGAAAATAGGGTTAGGTCAGAAGGAGAGGAGAGGAGAAGAGAAGTGAAGTATGAGTAGGCCAAGATCACAAAAAACCCAAAAAATTTGCCAAAATTAGTGAAGTTCAATTTCAGTCACAAAAAGTATAAAAACCAAAAAATTTGAACTCATTTGATACTTCCCTGCATTCTGGTATCGTGTGCGAGCAGCGACCGGTATCATGAGTGTGGTATCACGCGCTACAGGCTGACAAGGCTAGGTATTGAGCTCAAGTTGCAATCAGGACACCACAAAGGTAAGTTTCAACAAGAATTCCTTGTCAAAAACACACTAAGAGTGCACCAACACGTGATTAATTGCGCATTCGGTATCGCCGGGAGGGAAACAGTTTGTTTTTTGAGCTTTCTTGAAAGAGACAGTAGGCTAGGAGTGAAGAGGGGTGAGAGAAGAGTAAGGGGGTGTAAAAGTTTTTGCATTTGGTGGTACTTTGGCTTGAGTATCGCGATCGGTTGAGTTTTTGGTATCGCGATACCAAAAATTCCCGTGTATCGCGATACTCGCCGAAGTATCGTATCGTCGGTTACCAATCTTGGTATCACGATACCCCTTTTGGTATCATATCGCCAAGTTGGTATCGCGATCTCACTTTACCCCCGGGGTATCGTATCATGTGCCACCCGTGGTATCGTATCATCTGCTGTCCCACCTAGTATCGCGATACCATACCTGTATTGTATCGTGCAAGTTGGTGGTATCGTATCGCCACTTGTATTGGTATCATATCGCGCCCCACCCTAGTATCGTATCGTCTCACTGTCAGGAGTCATATTGCGATACCAAGTTGGTATCGTATCGTCCAGATTTTGGTATCGTATCGCCAACCCCTGAAGTATCGTATTGTCAGGTCTTTGTTCAGTATCGCGACACCATACCAAGTATCATATCGTCCCTTCATTCTCATATCGTATCGTGCAAGCTGGTAATAGTGTATCGCCACTTGCATTGGTATCGTAGCGTGTAAGGGGAGCAGTATCGTATCGCCTTGGTTCTCAGGTATCGTATCGCGAGGACCGTTGGTATCGTATCGTCCTTGATCTTGGTATTGTATCGTGGGAAACTTGGGTACCGTATCGTTGAATTTTTTCAGTATCATATCGTCGGGTGCATTAAGTATCGTATCGGCAAGGATCCAAGTATCATATCGGCCAAGCGTTAAGTATCGTATCGTGCCCACGTGCAGTATCGTATCATCTGATGCTACAAGTATCGTATCGTCTAGGTTTCTAATATTGTATCGTGGCCAGTTTGGTATCGCCCAGAGCAGTATCGCCTGATGCAGTATCGCCTAGAAGTGGTATTGTCTAGAGCGTTTGTAGCATTTTGTAGGGCAACCTTGAGGCATTGGAAGAGCCACTCAAGGAGAGTCTTAGAGACTTAGAGAGCCTCAGGAGGGTGAATGAACTTGAGGTTTGGGAGAGTGCTAAGTAGTCGAAGAAGTGTCATATCTTCTGTGGGAAGTGCTGCCTAGGTCAGTCACCACTCTGTCTATTCAGATACCTCTAGTGCATCAGAGGAGGAGATACCCATGGCTTCGGAAGACATACAGGGTCCCGCTCCAAGTAGAAATTTCATGACTGTTGTAGAGGGAGATTACCGCACTTCCTTACAGTATGTTTCTACTAATGCCCAGGAGATCCCTATCTACCTGGATGGCTTAAATAGATCTGTGGCTAGAATGGTAACTTCCATGGACGCCACGATTGTGCCTAGACCTGTTGTTAAGTATGAAGGAGGAGCATATATGGACAAGATAGGTCACATATACATAGTGACGGAATTTCCTGAGATGATCAATGAAAGGGGAGAGTTAGTGGAACAAGAAAACCCAGGAAGAACCAACCCTGAGGAACTAGTGATGACCCTTAGAGGTAGATCCCAAGTAACACGAATCTTGAGAGGAGATCTGATACCTCAAGATGACTACCTACTGGAAGTCTATATGATTCATGGATCAGATATATTACTTCAAACAGACTTACCGGCTCCAGGAAGAGAAGAAAGCCCTATGACATTTTATGAACTGAAGGATCCAGAAGACGAAACTAGAATCACATACCTAGACAAAAATCAGAGAAGATTTTGGTTGGTTAGTGCTTTGGATAGAGCTCGTCTGAAATACATGGGTTTGCCTTTATTTCCCCAGAGAGATCAGGCAACTACCTCGCAAAACCCTTTTGGAAATCAACAAGAGATAGAACACACCACGTCAGGACAAACTAGCCAACGGAGTGTTCCAAACCGTACTCATGTACAATTTGCGTCTCCAGGAGTGCAAACAAACAATCAGGTCCACCCAGGAGTAGGGAATCAATACCGACCACCAATAGGAGGGCAGCCTGGAATACCTCTAGTTAGGCCAGTTGTCCCGGTCTTTCCTGTAATGCCTAGACCGCCAGAACCAATGAGAAGACTGAGACCTATCCAAGTGGCCAAGTGTGTAAGAAATCATTACGACGGATTAGGAGAACCCTACGATCACATTGCTGAATTTAAACAAGTACTAAGGGCAGAACAAGTAGACAACTTCTTTGTGTAGTATGAGTCTTTTGGACTAACCCTCACAGGAACGGATCTGACTTGGTTCCAGCCGTTAGATCCTAATCAGTTTGGAAACATGGAGCAATTTTTTCAAGAATTCATTGGGGAATTCACTAAGAGGGGGATTAAACACAATTCTGCGTCTTTAATCCATAGTTTTAAACAAAACCCTAATGAAACAGTGAAGACAGCTGCCCGGAGATTCAATCAGTATGTGGATAGATGCCCAGTTGCTGAGAGACCTACTCAGCAAAAAATGATTTCATTATTTTTGGACGGACTCACAAACGGAACCCTAAGAACGCTAGTTTACGTGAAGAGGCTACAAACCCTAAGTGAGTGTCTTCAGGAATGCATTGATTTAGAAGACAAACTAGCTGAGGACCTCAAGAGCACGCCTAGCCCCACTAAATCAGAAGACTCTTGGAGTACCATTACATCCAAGTCCAGTAATATGGAAGAATTAGCGGAGTTATTAGCACTAGGAGTCCAGGGGCAAAGAACTTACCAACACCCAGCCCTAAGAGTGCCAATGTTACGAAGGTGTAGCCTATGTGGAGGAGATCACCCCACACACATGTGTGTGCGAGGAGGGACTGGCGCACATCCGACATATCCTTACAACAGACCGCTCCAACAAGGGACTGCCCTATATGCCACATAGAACAAAAATACACCAACCACACTACAGAAAATTGTCCATTCAATAGGCAGTCGCGCCCCTTACAACCACCACAGTATCGACCATACGGGTATCCACCTAGAGAGCTAGGCAGAGAGATGCCCAGATACAACCACTATCCAACACCAGCAAGAGCACTGAGACCTTATGAACAAGCACCATATCCACCACCCCAACCAGTGTTAGGACCACAACTGTCACAACCTCAACAAGTGAAACCTACGAAGTATGCTTAGCCAGAAGAAAATTTGGAAAGAGCCATAGTGCCAGCGTCGACGACGATCACTGTAGAATCAGCAAACCCTGGATATGAGCTAACCTCTGGAGATTATTATCCCTATGAAGCCAACATGTTAGAGTATGAATTAGCATATGATTAGGCTTACTCCGGGATGGTTATGATCAGGCTTATGGAACGGAGGTAGCAACTTTGATGTATACTGCGCCTAAAGCACAAGCACCCATGAGACCAACCATTAGACCACCTGTGCCAAGAGGACCATGTTATAGATGCGGAGGAGACCATTTTATTAGAGAGTGCCCTCGACCTTACAATCCACCACCCCCTAGGACTTGGGAAGGATATTGCAATGATTGCAGAAAGGAACATCTTTTCAGGAACTGTCCTAAGAATCCAACCAAAGTCCAAGATACTGCACCAATCAATGTAATTGAAGTAATAGAAGGATCTGGAAGTGATAAGGAATACACCGTGCCTTTAAAGGCCATCATTCGAGCTCAAATGAAAGAACGAAAAGGAAACCAACTAGATCGGGAACAAGAAGACGCTAGGAAGGAAAGTCTCAAAAACCGAATGATGGAAGATTCGAAGGATCCACGTGAGAACACCCAAAACATTAAAGCGCAAAAATGGAAGGAAAGAAGAGAAAAACTCAAAGACAAATGGATGAAAAACAAAAGTCAAGATAATAAGAAACAAACCAGAAGTATGAAAGAACAAGAAAAACAAGAAATTCAAAAGGGAGTACCCATTCCACCTATTCAAGAAATAGAGAAACCGGAATCCATTTTAGCTGACCCAAAATCCGACGATCTAGACATGTGGCTAAAGGCCTACCAAGCTAAAATTAAGACTGGACCGAATGTAGAGCAACATGAAAGACTTTATCCACAAGGGGAATTAGAACAAGAGAGGCTTGCAATATGTCGAAAGCTTATAGAGGTTGCACAAGCTACCCTAGAAAAGACTATTCCAGCCCTACCAGAGACGAGAATACCAGATGATCAATATAAAGAACACGTCGGGGCCTTGGATAAAGAACTTAGAGGGAAGGATGACAAGTGTGAGCAAACTAGAACCCAGGATGAACCACTGTCAACCATACCGGACTTGGAGGCAGAATGGCCCAAGGAGTTATGGAATAGAATCCGAGAAGAACAATGGAAGAAAAATGGAGTATCGAAGCCTCCCTTTGAGGAAATAGACGTGGAAGTCTATCAACCCAACCCCAATCTAGAAGAAGTATACGAAGAAATATCAAGACTCGATAGAAATAGAGAAGAAACCTAGAGCATTTCAACATTGTCTAATTACATGGGAGAATACAAAAAGGAATCCATGATAATACGAGCACCCACAGTACATGGAAAAGGAAACGAAAACTCAGATAAGAGTTCACACAATCTAACGGAACTAAAGAAGACAAAATTACAATGCAAACTGACCGTGGAAGAACTACTTTGAATTAAGCCGCATTTATGGAAGCAAATGGCAAGCCAAATGGAATTAGGGAAACAAAAGGAAGAGGAAGAAGTTAAGGGAAAAGGAAACTCAACTAGAATCCAAATTCGAGTTGATAAAGTGGGAGAGTTTAGTGAAGGAGACGAAGGTAATACGTGTCTACCTGTCACTTACAATGGGTACATGACCAAGGCTATCCTAGACACGGGAGCCGGGGTAGGAATTGCCACCAAGGAGATTTGGGAGAAATGGGGAAAACCTGTCTTACGACCCACACGCATGAAACTCCAATTAGTAGACGGTCATGTGGAGAAACCCTTAGGAATACTGGAAAGCATCAAATTGACTACCTGTGGGGTTGAATTTGAACACACATTAGCCATTTGTAAATTCGAAAAGGCTAATAATTATGAGATGATATTAGGACGACCCTTTATGAGACAAATGCGGGTAGTACAAGATTGGGGAAGAGATTCATTGTACCTACAACATCAAGGAAATACCACTTATATAAACTTGCACACACTTTTCCTATAGAGATGTCCCTCCACTACAATGGAATCCCATACACAAGGAGGAAGATGACCTATCCATTCATAGTGCTGGATCAAGTGATCAATCATGGATGCACGAGGACGCTCAGTTATGGATGTGCAAAGAAGCCAAGAAAGAGGACAGTAAAGGACAAAGGTGGCCTATCGGACATCCTAACTACAGACCTGTGGAGGACCCAATGTACATACCTCAAATTTTTCTAGATGAGACCTTTGAACCGCATGGATGGATGGAAATCCTAGCAACCTTAGACATGTGCGTAAATGAGGAAGTCTTGACAATGAACGAGTGCATAGACAAGGAAGGCTATGATGTAAATCTTTATATGGTTGTCCTTCAAGAAGTGGAAGAAGGGGAAATCTTGGAAAAAGAGTGGAAGGAGGAATATGAGAGTATCGAAATGGAACCCAAATTTGATTCAGAAGAGAGCTATCTAGACACCATTCGAACCAAAGCGAAACAGGAACCGACAAAGATCTTAACAATAGAAGCCACTCCCAGAGCACAAAAACAAGAAACCGACATGAGTAAGACAGAACCGGACCCAGATCTTTTTGAAGTTCCTAAACATTTCAAAAGATATGAAGTAGAAGAGAGAAAGGTAGCCATTCAAATGCCTAAACGAGAGGCTAGAGACGGAGAAGCGTACGACAACAAAGAACAAACAAAAAAAATTATAGTAACAGTGGAAGATGGAGAAGAAAGATGCACATACATAGGCAAAGATGTATCAGTAGAGGAGGAAGAGGAACTCATACAACTAATCCAAGAATATCGAGATGTATTCGCATGGACATATAAGGATCTCAAGGGTGTGGAACCTTCGATTTGTTCTCATAGGATACCAATGACGGGAGATGCAAAACCATCAAAACAACACCCATATACATATAACGAGGTCTACGCTGCTAAAATTAAGGAAGAAATAGACAAACTATTAGCAGTAGGATTCATATATGAGATAGAACACACCGAGTGGGTATCGCCATTAGTAGTTGTGCCTAAGAAAAATGAAAAATTGAGGGTGTGCATTAACTTGAAAAAAGTCAATGCAGCCACCATACGTGATAGCTACCCATTACCCATCACATACCATCTATTGGAAAGAGTAGCAGGAAAGGAAGTCTATAGCTTCTTAGATGGATTCTTCGGATACAACCAAGTAGCTATTGCTACTGAGGATCAACATAAGACTGCATTCGTGACCGAATGGGGAGTCTATGCTTTCAGGGTGATGCCTTTTGGACTCACTAATGCACTTGCTACTTTCCAACGATTGATGTGTCATGTTTTCAAGGAATTCTTGAAAAAGAGCATGGAAGTGTATGTAGATGACCCATGTACATACTCGAATCAAAGACGAGATCATATTCCCGAGTTGAGAAAAATATTTAATAAATGCCGCCAGTATCGAGTTTGCCTAAACCCAGAAAAATGTGTCTTCATGGTGAGACAAGGAAAGATCCTAGGACACATAGTCTCCAGAAATGGAATATCCACGGATGAGGACAAGATTAAGGTCATCTTAGAGCTACCAAGACCTAAGAATGCGAAGGAAGTACAAGCATTTATGGGACATTGTGGATATTATCGTCGATTTATCCACATGTATGCCATAATCGCCAAACCCTTGTATGGCCTCTTAACTCAATTCACTTGGACAGAAGAGTGCGAGAAAGCATTCAATGAGTTAAAAAAGAGACTTAGCACAACCCCAATTCTGAAAACGCCAAATTGGAACAAGCCTTTTCATATTCATGTTGAGGCCTCGAATTATGCAATAGGATGTATCTTAGTCCAACCAGCTGATGAACGAAAGCTAGATCATCCAATTGCCTATGCGAGTAGACAACTGAATCAAGCTGAAAGGAATTATATCACTACCAAACGAGAAGGATTAAGAATGGTCTATGCAGTAAAGAAATTTAGACACTATCTTTTAGCCAACAAATTCAAGTTCTTCATAGACCATCAGGCTTTACTGTACTTAGTCAATAAACCTTGTAACATAGGAAGATTAGTAAGATGGTTCTTACTATTAATGGAGTTCGACTTTGAAGTGGTAGTAAAAAAGGGAAATACGCATGTAAGAGCAGACCACCTTTCTAGGTTAATACATGGAGAACCACCAAGCGGAGTACCCGATGATTTGCCAGACACGTATTTGTTCAATCTGGAAGTTTGTCCAAAGTGGGCAGAGAATTAATTCCTATACTCACCCATGGCCCACAACACTCAATCAATAAGGTTAGCGAAAAGGAAATTCTCCAATCGAGAAATTTGCACATTATTGTTGGAAGCGTGTACTATAAGGAACCCAATGGAGTTTTGCTAAGATGTGTCGAGGAGGATGAACAAAAGAAGCTAATCGAACAAGCACATGTGAAAAAATGGAGAACACATCAAGGGATTCATGGAACCATCCGAGAATTAAAAAAAATAAGAGTGTACTGGCCTGACATACCCAAGGATGTCCATGATTATGTAAGTAATTGTGCAGAATGCCAGGAGACAATCCCAGAGGATCATATGACCATACCTTTCTCAACCATAGCACCCAATTGGAGCAAAACATTAGTGAAATTCCTAAAGACAAGAGAACATGAGGAAGGAGTTAGCTTGGCTAGAAAACGATCCCTGGAGGAGATGAGCAAAGACTATGTTCTCATAGGAAGAAACTTGTTTAGAAGAGGAAAAGACAACCAATTACGATTATGTGTTCATGAGGGAGAATATTTTCCCATATTAGAGATGGCAGCAGGAGGTCATTTTTCAGCCGACAGAACAACAAAAATGATTCTCTTTGCAGGCTTGTGGTGGCCAACTTTACATATGGACGCTGAAACATATGTGCGAAGTTGTGAAACATTCCAACGGGCTAAATACCCAATTCGGAGAGATGACATGCCATTAAGACCTATGGTGTGTGCGAGAGCATTCTCCAAATGGGGTATTGACTTCATAGGGCCCATCAACCCACCAGCCAAAGGATCACATGCTGAGTACATCATAGTAGCCACAGATTACTTGACCAAATGGGTAGAAGCAAAAGCTACGAGAAAGAATGATGCTCAAACCACTGCTAAGTTCCTTTTTGAGCATATATTCACCCGTTTTGGATTACCAATTGAGATTGTGAGTGACTGAAGAACGCATTTCCTTAACGAAGTAATAGAATTCCTAATGAATGAATTTTTAGTGATCCACAAAAAATCAGCCCCATACCATCCCCAAGCCAATGGTCAAGCGGAAAGTTCCAACAAGGTATTATGTACGGTATTGACAAAGATTGTCAATAATGGGAGGTCTAATTGGGACAAACAATTGCATCATACAATTTGGGCCTTCCGAGTAGCATACAAGACTACCATTGGAACTACCCCATTCAATTTAGTGTATGGACAGAATGCAATTTTACCAATTGATTTTTTAATCCCAACATTGAGAGTAGCCCAACAGTATGAATGGAACGGACATGAGTTATCCCAACAACTAGACCAAATCGAGAAGTTACATGAAACTAGGTTACAAGCGGTGGCAGGAATCTATGCAGCCAAGAGAAGACAAAAGGCATATTATGATGCATATATAAAAGACAAAGGACTTAAAGAAGGAGACTTATTCTTGGTGTACACCTTAAAGCAACATGCCAAGAAATTACAAAAACACGGATATGGACCTCTGATCATTAATAGGATCTCTACTAGTGGAGCAGTTAATTTAGCCACTCTAGATGGAGACATTCTTCCTAACTACATAAGTGGATGCAGAGTTAAAAGGTTCATGGAGCCATTGACAGATCAAATGCTAGCATGCTTAGTAGGTGCTCAAAATAGGAAGAAAGAAGAAGAACGGATGAGAGAGGAGGCACGACAAGAAGCCCTAGAACGCATCAAGAAGAGGAAACTTTAAGAGTGGATTAGGCAAAGAGATGAACGATATATCCAAGGAGGGGAACCTATCCCTATGGCTAATTATCAAGTCCGTACATCTGACGCAAATAGAGCTCACAGGTCACAACCTTACCTAAATCTAGGGATTGGAACGACAGAGTACAAATTGATAGATGCATTAATAGATTCAGGAGCAGGACTTAGTTGCATACGCAATACGATCATATAAGATCTTCAACTGACGATGACGCCCACAAAGGCTCAGATGGTAGGAATTGGAGGTCAAATCATAGAATGCATAGGAACCACTAACGTATCCCTCCACCTAGGAAATTCTTCCATGGAACAACGAGTCTTAGTGTGCAGAGATGAGGATTTAATAGAAGATTTGATCCTAGGACAGGATTGGATCATTGAGAATGAAGTGAGCATCAACCTAGCTCAAGGCTATATTTTAGCCAAAATAGGGCACAAGGAAACTTTTAGTTTATTAGGAGAGAAGCCTTTACTCCAACCAACAACCATCGAGAGTGCGGAAGGATGCAAAGAGGAGCTACTGGAACCTGATTCTAGTCCTAATATCTCAAAAACCAATCTACAAGAAGCAGAAAGTGCAAACCCAAAAATGTCCAAAGAAGAGGTGAAATCACCTCATTCAGTTGAGGAACAGCCACACACTAAGAAAACCAACTCTCATGGAGCTTCTCACCCAACCAAAGGATCACCAATGTGGAGGACGTCATTCAGACATTTACATCAAGGAAAGAACAAATTCAAATGGGTACGCAAAGATCAAGTGCAGAAATCGGAAATGTCATCACTAAATCATTGGGAGAATAAGACGAATAACAAGTCAACATCGCGACCATCTGACACAACACTACTCTTGCAAGTATGGATTCCTAAGTCTTTGATTGACTCTCAGAAAGCACGACCGCAAATATGGATCCCCAAGACGATCAGGCAGGCTGCCAAGCAAGAAATAAGAAATCTGGAGGATACACTACTTGGAAACAGTCAAACGACAAAGCAAAGACAGACTCTTCCTAAACACATGAAGAGCAACAATTCTATTGCTCAACTACCCAAAGATACAAAGGGAACACGCGAAGATCGACGGACCAGAGAGAGAACAAGGGACATCATGACAACCAAATGGATTTGGAAACCCAAGCAACTCCAAGGAGTGGACCGTCGAGACGATAAAGATTCCAATTGCACTCATAGAATATCAAATGCACCTAAAGTATACATGATAGTGCCACATTACAAGGCCAAGCATTCGGCACATGATGTACATGATAAAATTAGTGGTGCACATTCTCCAATTGAGATAAGATCATAGCTTCAACTTTCTTAGGAATGGACCTACTATGTACATAAATATATGCTTTGGCTACACTAATGATTGTTTTCTCTCAAGACAGAAATAAAAAGATGTGGTAAGAGATCTCACCTATAGAACCATGGGAACGGAGTGATGGAACGACAACAAATCACTGCAATGCACTACACAACTTCTATACTTTCCCTTGAAGCTAATGTGCTTTTCCTTACAAGTGCAGATGGCTTCTGAAGATTCTGAAGCAACGGTACAAGAGGAAGTACTGGAATTTCCACTCCAGAGTATCACCAAGGCAAAGGGACACTTGTTCAGGGACGATCAACCAACTGGGGAGTATCTCTTCCTGGCAACGATAAAAATCATGGATACCGATCATCAATTTCCAATCATGTCCCAAGACTTCAGAGTGTTTCATGGACTCCCGTCTACAATAGACATCATGAAGAAAGCGGGCATACATAAATATTTTGAACCACCAATCTATAAGCCCCACTTTCAAAGATGCACACAAGTCATGAATACATTACAGCCAGCTCTACATGATCCCTTAGTGCCAGAGGCTAAAGTGATGGATAAAGTAGGCGAATGGGTCGTTATTCAATTCGCACATGACTTGATTAAGGAAGCTTTTGGATGGGAAAAAGATGGAACTACTGTAGTGAAAGAAGAGAGTCGAGGCACAAAAACACAAACATTCCTGGATATCAATAGAATTGACATAGAAGAGGAAGTAAGGCTTATTCACCAGCACTTCTGCTTCCCGAATATGCATCGGTACACGGCCCCTCAAAAGATTATTGTTCAATTGCTCTCACACGCCATCAAGCAGATTGGCAATCAGATTAATCTGACTCCTTACATCCAAGAAAGGTTATTAGAGGCAAAAAAGCAATGGAATAATAAGAAGTTCCTCAATGGCAGCGTGGCTCTAACTATATTGATTTACCATGCTTTAGGCATTAGAGAGCATCTGCAAGAAATGCCATCAGCAACGGCCATGGCCAAATATGTCAAAGTCGCGACGGTACGAAGAAAGAAAAGAGCAATCCAACTTGTTGAAGAAGCACAAACTAGCTCTCAACCCAGGATGAGAGGCACGAAGAGACTCAGGAAGACAACAATTGAAGAGCAAAGGCCAATTACACAAGAAGAATTAAAAAAAGCCCTGGAAGAAATGCACCAATATACAGAAGGGCAAGTCAATTTACCCGTGCAAGGGCATCATTATCAGCAGGCCTACCATGAAATGCAAGTGAAAAAGAAACTCACAAAAGTACACCGTTATAGAGAAATCGGGTTGGATAATTCAAGCTCATCTTCAGATATACAAGAACCCAACACTTCATTATTGAATGTGGATATTCAAAGTGAATCCAAGGATGATGGACAATGGGTGGAGTTAAATGCAGAAAATTACAATGAAGAAGAGGACATAAAAGTGGATAACAACTCTACCCACCAAGAGCTGAACACCGAAGGCATAGTCGCCAACAAAGAAGGAACGCATGTGATTAAACTTAATGAAAGTTCCACTCTTCAAATCCGGGAGGCAACACTTTCAAGGGAAGAGTCAATCAAAATACCAAAGACAGAGCCTCACGAGGCGAGAGTAGAAGAAGAAGAACCCTTCACCCCAATAAGGGTCGTGGCAGAACCCTCCCCCATGGATGTCACATTTCAAGGGAGTGCCACAAAATCTATTGATTTGGATAAAGAAGAAAACGAACCAAAAATACACCTTCAAATTAGACAACCACACAACAAAACCATCCATGTGGAGCAGGGAAAAGATGTGCAAACCGGCGAAGCTCCGAGCATACCAAGGACATGGTTGAATATCGACATCGCTCAACTCAAGCCTGTCGTACAAGACATGATCAGAACCGCACTGGACACACAACAATTAATGCTTGAGGCTGATGAAGATTATGATCAAGCAATGCAAGATAAGAATGAACTTCAACAAATTGGTAAGAATCTCTCGACTGAGTTAAAGACAGCAAAGGAACAGATCTTAAAGAAAGAAAATGAAGTTCAAGAAGTCAAAACGCAGTACAAAATTCTAGAGGCCGAGAATGCCAGATTGAAAGAACAACTTCAGGAACTCACAAAGAGATATGAAGCTAACGAGGCTGAGAAAGCACGAATGAACGCAAGGAGCAAAATACTGGAGTCACAGATCAAGGTATACATGGAGGAAGCAGAAAACCTAAGGAACCGAAACAAGGAGCTCCTGACAGCCCTTCTCAGTGATCAGCCAATGGAAGTTCAAGAAAGACCAAAAAAAGATATCAAAGAATTGGAGGCAAAGATAGCTAAGTATGAAGATCAACTAAAGAAGGAACAACTCACCATTGCCGAATGGGAAAAGAGGTACATGGATGGCACTGCAGCTCATAGAACTAAGTGGAAAAAAGCTGAGAATCGTTATCTCCTGCAATGTAAAGAAGACACAGATCATCTTGATATCGTTGCTAAAGAACTTCTCAAACAAAAGGATACTATTGCACAGGCTACTGAAGAAATAAAGCAGAAAGATGAATTGATTAAACAACTTCAAGAGCAATTATCGCAGCAAACAATTGAGGGGACACCAGTAGTTCCACAATCTGCTGCGGCTATTGAGGAGACTGAGGTATGTCCTCTCTCTCCCCCATCACATCATTCACCGATAAGGGAGGAACAGGAGGCCCAAATTGAACATAATACTCGGGACATTGCAGAACTGAGCCGACCGGAAAGGGCACTACTGGTGTCCCAGCTTACTGTTGAATTTGAAGATCAAATAATACAAATCATGAAGGAAGCTAAAATAGAGAGTAAAAACTTGGACCAAATTTTGAAGCCATTCAGTGTACCATATGGACTACTTAAAGAACAAACACGACACTATATAAAGACGATGACAAATAAAGAACCTGACAGAAACCTCCAGTTCAACAAAGATACTTTCAATTACACTCAAGAGGAGTTCAAGAGGGTTGATCCCATTTGGAGGAGGAAGCTTTTGGAAAAGAATCCTACACTGCGGGTACAGTGGGAAGCATCACCATATGTGCTTCAGATAAACCCATCTTTTTGCCCAGTACCCCACAGACGCTCCTGGTCGCAATTTTGGGAAGGACAGCGCCAGGGAAGCATCAATAATCAATGGTTGAATTACCCCTTTCTACCTAGTCCGCCTCATAATTACCTACCAATGGAAGACTATATGGTAAAAACGATGGAATTTCGGATTGCCAGATATGCCACAGTCCCGAACTTAGCAGTTAAAATGACCAATAAGATATTCAGTATGCTACTTACTGTAATCAAAGTCTTCCAACACGCAAAATATATTTTTTTGAATTTCATCGGCATTACACAAGGCTCTTAAGCACTCATTTTTTATCTATCTACTATTCTGAGCCGCTTAACACTTATGGCGTATTATTCTCGCCTTATTTTTTTGCCGTCAACCTATATGCAGACTTTCAAAGAAGCATTTTTCACTGTCTTCTTCGAAATAGATTCGGAAATTTTCATCAAAATGACTTCAAATCTTAATGCACGCGTGGTGGCTTATGAGACAAGCTTTTTTGCGGATCATCGACAAGCACCAGAGGATGGAGTGAAGTCAACACAGTGGAAGGAATTTATGATATGTCACGCTAATTTGCTAAACCAACGAGAGCAAGCAGCCATACAGACCTATACACGTCGCCACAAAACGCATGTCCGGGACGACAGAGTTCAGGAGGAGGGACGTGTGGAAGGGGAATCGAGCAAGAAAAAAAGAAGAAGAAGATCAAAGTCAAAAATTGCGCAATAAAGAATAAAGATCATAGAATGAAAGAACCACCCTCTGCCCAAAGCCCCACAGGGGCACGCATCAGGCAACAACGCGAATCATCCAGGTCTTGAGGATTGGAATTAAAGATCAATCAGAACCAGGACATTTCATGGGAAGGACGGACCAGGGCCAGTAACTATCCATAAAGAAGTGCAAGACAATACTTGGCAGGTAGTAATCCTCCCACTGATGGCGTGCGTGTCAAAAAAGTAAACAGGCTCCGAACAATACAACAGGGTCAGATGTGTGCAACCAAGACAAATCAGAAGACCAAAAGCTAGAAAGAGGTGACTAAGAACAGCACATTCGTAGTCACTGGTGGCATGCGTGGTAGCCCAACTGAATACAGCAACCCAGATATGTGATATACGGAATACCAAGGGGCAAACAGAAGCAAAGGACATACCTAGGATAAGATAACCAATTGTCTGACAGCCCTTGTCGCCGCTTTGACCGTTGGGTGCGTGTATTCAGAAGACTTAAGCAAGCAGCCGACGAGAAGCTAAGTCGTCAAGGGACGACAGAGACAAAGAGGGGGAGAGTGTTGCAGAGTAAAGAAGCACAAGAGAAGAGCCCCAAAATTTTCAAATTAATGGGCATAATTTTTCTTCTTCGAGGTCTTAGAGAATTCCCTCAAAGCCATGTAAATGCACTAGAGGAGTCCTCTAGTTGCATAATCCCAACTTGTTGTAAAATATCCCTTGTAAATTAGTAGGAAATTCACTTTTTTGGAATAAAGTGCCGGTCTCTCGTGTGAAAGGACCAAACTTAGGTCACATGTATATAAGTCACTTTGTGACTCTTTGTAGAGACTTTTTTGCCATTGTGAAGAAGGAGCTATTGAATCTCGAATTTGCCTCTTTCCTGCAGATTTCGATCTTCTCTTTGAACTTGTATGTGTGTGTAATGCTTGGAATGTGTGTGTAGGACTGTTGTCTACCCCTCCCCACTGTTTTTGAGCTATTGTAGTGTGTGTGTGAGCTTGTAAGAGTTGTGGTGTGAGTGCATGTGCTTCTCGCCATTCACTATTTTGATCATAACTTGAAGCAGGGTTGGCAGAATCAAGTGAAACTACTTCCAGTAGATGCGTCTCGTTGAGAGCTTGGAAAGGAGTACCCTATTCACTATATTTGGAGCTTGGAGCTAAGAGAAATCCTTGATTTACGGAAAATTGCTATAAGAGGTATCACGACAAACACTTTCAGTCTTTCAGTGAGTTTGAGAGGTGGATTAGTCTTTTCTCATGCATATCAGCTGAACCACTTCATTTTCCATCATGTGTGCACATGTCTTCATACACTTGGTTAGGTCGTTTGATCGGATTGACATATAAGCGTGTGTCAATTTCCCACTATATGCACTTGTGTTGCAAATGAGGTTTAGTCTCTTTGGCACAAGTCCTTGAGTCTTCTTGACTTAAGTACATAGCATCCTTGGACGTCTTGCAGGTAGTGAACACAAGCAAGTAATAGCTGACCTAAAGCTCTTTTGTCCTTGACATTCCACACATGCCAATTGTCTAAGTTGGTATCCCTATTGGGTTGAGGGTCTGACCCATCTACAACTTCATGAAGAAGATTCGTGTAGGCGTGCATGACATCTTTCCATAGATTGTAATTTTGTTCATTGAGGCGTTCATCCTGAGGCATAAAAATAGGGGTGAAAGAGGGTAAGAAGTTAGCCATAGATGATGAGCTACCTTCACTTTTGGTCATTTTAAAGCTTTGAAGATAAAGTGTTTAGAAACACTACCAAAATCTTCGCCAAACACACAAGCTTTGAAGATAAAGTGTTTAGAAACTCTACCACAATCTCTTGCCAAACATGCTGCTTCAAATAATTGCAAGGCTTGAAATGAACAACTGGACACCGCACTTAAAATGCTCGGGGAGGGGGGGCTTAGAGTAGCCCTACTCTTGCAAAACACCAAGATAAGTCGACGCGAGAGGAGGGCTTAGAGTAGCCCGTTGCACATCACACGAGCCTTAGAGTAAGCTTAGAAAGTTGAAGAGAGCTTGTGGGTGGGCTTAGAAGAGCTTTCAACCCACAATCACACACACAAAAGATTCTTCTTATAGTCGTGTTGTTACAAGGCTGGCACTTAGTGCCTTGAGTGAGCCAAAAAAAAGAGTTGTGGTACTCTTGAGAAGTAACCCAAAGGATACAAAGTGTGCTTACGAAGTGGGTACCTATGAGTACTTGGAGTATCCAATGACCCAAGATTGTTCTTTTGATATTTTGATATTACAAGAGTGGGCGCTGAGATTTAGGCCTCATGAGTCACAAATCGATACATATATAAAAAAACATGGACTAAGTCGATTGCATCATAACTAAGAGATATGCCTTTGATAAGTGCAACAGAGATCTTTAATCTACACAACAAAATGAGTATGAGCGTGTTCCAGAGATTGACATCATAACTGATGTCATTAGGTTATAGCTTACAATAGTCGAATCCCATTCTGCAGAGAACATAATAGTCGATAGTCAAATATTCATGTGGGCCATACTAATTTATGTGGGTTAATTGACTGTAGCACCGCTAATGCGTGATACAAACAGGCTGATATCCAATGCAGAGAATTAGTCCAGCGAATTAGTCTAGCCTCCTCATGTGTTAATCGAGAGCACCTAGTCCAAATAAGGAAAGGAATCTAGCCTCCTGAGGCACTTTGCAGAGAAGTGAGTTGTTGCTCTCTCGATGGCTTTGTTGTTTTGTGTCACGGCAGTACCCGAGCTGCGCCTCCAGAGCTTTGTGGATCCCCAGTTGCTGTCATGAGTTGTAGATGTTGAGTCGTGCACAGCTACCTTAGGTGTGAGGTATGGCTATTCTGCCATATTCCACATATGCGATCTGTCTTTTCTTCTCCAATAGCGATGCAGATGAGAAGGAGATACAAGGCACACTTCTCTCTCTCTCTCTCTCTCTCTCTCTCTCTCTCTCTCTCTCTCTCTCTCTCTCTCTCTCTCTCTCTCTCTCTCTCTCTCTCTCTCTCTCTCTCTCTCTCTCTCTCTCTCTCTCTCTCTCTCTCTCTCTCTCTCTCTCTCTCTCTCTCTCTCTCTCTCTCTCTCTCTCTCTCTCTCTCTCTCTCTCGCTTTGTGGCATAGGGTTGCTTCGATTTGCTACCTCTCTCTGTGATCCAGAGCGTCTTCTGGCACACAACGCTTTGAGAGAGAATAAGACCATGGAACTTGTCTCTTTAACCTCCCGATCTACATAGAGGCGATCCTGTTCCAACTTGAAACTCTGTTGCTGGTTCCGACGCTTCCACAAACGCTATGCGGCAAGCTTCATAAACTCTACTGTTGCGGCTACGATGCCCATTCTAACTTTAACTTTAGGCAGCTCGAAACAATGAGATGTAGCAATGTCGAAGGACTACATTAACGTCTTCAGCAGCACATCAATTCAACGGTGCCATAGCCAATTCTTCGACAACTGAAAGCTGAGCGGAGTGTTGAGGAACGATAGAGTCGTTGAGTGCTCGCCGTACTTCTATCGCAATTGCAGCATTTGTTGTAAGCATGATCTACAACGCAAGGTAGCTGCACTTCTCTACATGGCGATGTTTTCCAGATTTGGCATTGTTGAAGGTAGCTTTTGTTGAAGGTAGCATTCAGGAAGGTGATCCCTCCATCTTTCTCTGTAACTGTGTATTCACACATGTAGCAGTTGTCGAATGTCCTGATGGCTGATGGGAAAGTGGGCACGCTTGTGAGCAGGCGCAAACACACAGGTGAGTATGTGTAGGCACAAAGTCCTTGAAGATTGAAATCAAATGTTTATCAGGAAAACACACAATATGTCCTAAAATGACCGATCAAAACAGTGTTGAGAAACACTAACTGTGAGATGAATCACTTCATCAAAGTGTCAAAAATGAAGGGACTACCTCTAAATGCCATGAAAGTGTTTATACACGGACCACATAGATGGAATAAACTATGAGCTCTTCACACAAAGAGGGTGGGTGGGTGGGCAAAACAAGGTTAAAAGGTTACAAAATGATAAAATAAAGGGTGGGAGGGTGGGCAAATGGGCAAGATGAATCCCAAAAATTGATGGCAAATGGCTTCTCTCAATGAGGAGAAAACACACCACCAAAGCAAAAGCACCACCACCACCAAAATCACCGCCAAACGCACCACCAAGTCCTCCACCTAGCGCTCTGATACCATGTAGAGAGTATGCACGCAGAAGCAAAATGAAAACTAAAGTATTCTCACAAAACAAAGAATGTGTGAGGCACAAAATGAGTAGACCATGAAATGGGTAAACTCATGTGGATTAGAAATGAGCTTGCCAAGAGCATGGAGTAGGCTCCTCAAGCTTCTAACCAAGTACAAATGAGGGGAGAGGCCCTCCTTATATAGATTTGGGAGGGGCTCTCAAAAGTACATCATATGTGGGATAAGTCTCCTGAAAGGAGAATGAATACAACTGGTAGAAGCACATGGCAAGGTACCCAAATACAAAGGAAATACAATATAAAATGGAAATAGACTAGAAATGGAGTGCCTCTTGGATACAAAATGGAGATGCACTCATGCGGATACAAATGTAGATGACATAGGAGCAATCATGTCGTCAATAAAGCATTGGCAGGCGGTTAAGTGCATCTTTTGCTACCTAAGTGGTACCCGACTACTTGGTTTGTTTTATCCCAAGGAGGGATCACTATCGCCAGATTTGTATGCTTTTTTTTACTCTTATTGGGCTAGTTGCTATGACACTCATGTGTCAACTAGTGGCTTTTGCTTCATGCTTGGTAGCTCATGTATATCTTGGTTAAGAAAGAAGCAGCCTACTGTGGCCACTTTCAGTTGTGAGGCTGAGTATAGGGAAGCTTTCACAGCGACTGTTGAGTGTGTGTGTGGCTCAGACGCCTTATGGCTGATTTGGGTGTTGATCAGTCTTCTACCACCACCATCTTCACTGATAGTCAGAGCGCATTGGTAGTTGCGAGGAACCCTGTGTTCCATGCTCGCACTAAGCACATTAAGGTGCATTATCATTATGTCAAGGAGAGGTTCTCTACTAGGGAGATCAGCTTGGCATATGTTCCCACGTAGGAGAACATTGCAGACCTTTTCACAAAGGCTCTGCCTAGGGAGAAGTTTGAAGCTTTCCGCAAAGCTTTGGGCTTTCTTCCTTTTGTGGAGTGATTTCCACATAGCTTGGCACTTCCTTATACATGAGTGCTAGCTCCTTGTTCACCGCATCACTCCCAGGGGTGGATTTGTTGATATATTTAGGTAGTGATGTGTGTGAACACTCTAGAACCACCGGGGCACTTTTTCCCTCTTTAGGAGGCTTTTTTCCCCTGGCTTGTATATATGCCTATTGCCCTAAAGGGCTACTTATCTTTGTACATTCTCTAGTAATACATTCAGTATTGTTTGTTGTACTCCAAGCTTCTTCTTCTTCCTTGTGCTATTCGCGTGCTTCCACAGATGTCTAACTTGAACACTTATCAATAAACATTTTTGGAATTCAATTTGAAGTCGAGAGCACCCCTATGTTGGAAAAATCATTTCCTAAATTTAGACAATATAGAGTCTCATTAAATCCAAAAAAGTATAACATCATGGTAAGGCAAAGCAAAATCTTGGGACAGTCTCAAAAAATGGAATCTTCGTAGATGAAGACAAAATCAAAGTGATTGTCAATTTGTCAAAGCCTAGGATTGTGAAATAAGTCTAGGTTTTCATGGGTCACTATGGATATTATTGCAGATCAATTCACATGTATGCAATCATTAAATGGACTGAAGAGTGTGACAAAGCATTTGAAGAGCTTAAACACAAATGTGCCACAATTTCTTTCTTCAAATGTACCAAATTGGAACAAAGTCTTCCATGTGTTTGTTGATGCTTCAAATTATGCCATAGGTTGTATCTTAGTGTAGCTTGCTAATGAAGGTAGGCTTGATTTTCCTATGGCCTATGCTACTAGACATATCAAGATCATAACGTGCAATTACATGATGAATGAAAGAGAAACATTAAGAAAGATATACAAATCCAAAATATTTTGGCATTATTTGCTTCCAAATAAGTTTTACGTTTATTGATCATCAAGCACTTCTCTACCTTGTGACACAAGCCTTACACCACTAAAATATTAGTTTCTTGGTTTCTCACAAATAAGGAAATCAATGTCAAACTAGTATTAAACAAATGTAATATGCATTTACATGTACACTACCTTTCTAAGCTAGAAAATGGCAAAACACCTAATGAGATATCATAACAAATTGAAAACTCCTATTTGTATAACCTAGAAGTAGTACCCAAGTGGATGGAACCTTTGGTTTCTATACTCACATATGGTCCACCATACAACTATCTCTCTACGAAAAAGAAATAGATTCAATATTCAAGATATTTATAGTTTGTTGGAAGCATCCATGGAAAAGATGAACATGGAATAGTATCTTGTTGCATAGACAAGGATGAGAAGTGGTATCTAATCACACAAGCCCACACTAGTTTGAGATGGAATTTTCCCCAAAGAAAGAATTCACAAAACCTAAGGCAATCAGGTGTATATTGGCCACACATGGGCAAAGACGATCATGAATATTATGTTTGTTACCCATTTTGCATTGATAAACCAACAACTAAACATTCAATATTTTTTACTAGGTTTTTGTTGCATCAGAATGGAGTATTACCTTCGTGATGGAATATTTCTAGAGGACATTACTCATGATAGTAGGAAATTGCTTGAAGAGGAATATAAGGATTATTATCTTATGGGGACTTAGTTGTAACAAAGGTGAAAGGATGATTTTGGTGCATGCACAAGAGAAAATATTTACTTATCCTAAAAATGCACTTCAAGAGGGTATTTCTCGCCTAAGCAAAAAACCAAGCATATTCGAGGAAAAAGGATCACATGTTGAACATATCATAGTGAGAAATTATAATTTGATTAAATGGGTTGAAGTGACAGGAACAAGAAGATGTGCCACTCAACAACTAAGTGTCTCTTTGAAAAAAAATTCAGTAGGTATGGCATACTAGTTGCTCTAGACAAGGATGAGTATCGCGGCAAGCTTCATCTCCTTATTTGTCAACCCTCAGAGATGTAAGGATGATATGAAAATTATGAATGGGTGATGTGCATGAAGGTGGTGGTGAGAAGCATGCTAATGCACACAGACATACACACACACACACACACACATGGAAGAGATAATAAGAGAGACAATGGAAGGAGAGATACTTCTATTCATCAAAGCTCCTACAATGCTCAATTCATGTACAAGCTAACTCAAGATAACTAACTTAAAAAATGAGCTCTCTAGCTCTTTTTATGGTTTTTGAGGAGATTTGACTAGTTTCACATCTAATGGATAACCTAGTTAAAAATTATGTCCTAAAGTAGTTTTGAGGCATCAAATAATCTCCAAAAACTATGAAATTTGATATGTACATTCTACCTAAGCTCCTCAAGCTTGAGGATGACTTTTCTTCCATAAAATGGAGCACTAAGTTGCAAAATTGGGATTTTTATGATACAAGGTGTAGTGATCCTAATCATTGTTGTTCATTATGGTAATTTTGTTCATCTACATCACCTTCAATAACTGTATTCGCAAGTGTAGTAGGCCATTTTTCAATACCTTGCACAATATCCCACAGCCCTTTTGCTACCAATACATGATGCATGATATATGCCCATAAATAGCCAAGATACAAAATTCATCACTGCTTTCAGCCATGGCCACTGACTAAATACCTTGATGCAAAAAGATGATTGTATCTCAAAAAGTTGAACAAAACCACCTCGTTGAAACCTACTAAAGTTGTAGCAGACTTTGAGGCACTTATATTGGCAAACTAAAACTTGTATATATGTTTGGCACAAAAGGACAACATTGTCTGCATGCATTTGGAGGCCGAAACAAGCTCATATCAAAATTTTGATGTGACACAATGAAGTTGCTTGAACTCCTAATCACCTTGAGTATGCTCATCAATTTTCATGAGAATCTAAGACTGTGTCTGGAGGGGTGTTGATGATGCCCTAGATGAAGTGGCCATCTACTTTGATACCAATTGTTGGAGTTTGATGTCTGCGAAAGCATGCGAGCACCACAAGGAAGAACAAGAAGCTTTGAGCACAACATAACACTGAATAGTATTATCTGAAATTTTCATCTTTTTTCAATGCCATTTTTCTTCATAAAATAGAAGAAAAAAGGAAGCTCTCTTTGAATTTGAGTGGGAAAAAATAGAAGAAAAAAGGAAGCTCTCTTTGAATTTTTTGATTTTTCTTTTTGGATTTTTTTGGGATCTATTTGGATTTTTGAACTATTTTAGATAGTTCAAAAAAAACGGCCCTCGAGCTTCTATTTGTTTTACAACAATAAAAAAACCTCTCCCTACCTCTCTCTATCTTCTCTCTACCTCTCTCTATCTTCTCTCTCTATCTTCTCTCTCTACATCTCTCTTTGTCTCTCTACCTCCCTCTAGCCTCTCTCTAGTCTCTCTCTATCCTCTCTCTAGCCCCTCCCTCCTCTCTCTAATCTCTCTCTCTCTCTCTCTCTCTCTCTCTCTCTCTCTCTCTCTCTCTCTCTCTCTCTCTCTCTCTCTCTCTCTCTCTCTCTCTCTCTCTCTCTCTCTCTCTCTCTCTCTCTCTCTCTCTCTCTCTCTCTCTCTCTCTCTCTCTCTCTCTCTCTCTCTCTCTCTCTCTCCCCCCCCCCCCCCTCCCTCCCTCCCTCCCTCCCTCCCTCCCTCCCTCCCTCCCTCCCTCTCTCTCTCTCTCTCTCTCTCTCTCTCTCTCTCTCTCTCTCTCTCTCTCTCTCTCTCTCTCTCTCTCTCTCTCTCTCTCTCTCTCTCTCTCTCTCTCTCTCTCTCTCTCTCTCCCCCCTCCCTCCCTCCCTCCCTCCCTCCCTCCCTCCCTACCCCCTCTCTCTCTCTCTCTCCCTCTCTCTCTCTCTCTCTCTCTCTCTCTCTCTCTCTCTCTCTCTCTCTCTCTCTCTCTCTCTCTCTCTCTCTCTCTCTCTCTCTCTCTCTCTCTCTCCCTACCCCCTGGCCCCCCCACTATCATGCCCCTTTGCCTGCCTTCCTCATTTTTTATCCAGCCCAGCTTGGTGCTTGGGTGGTTTGCCCTGCTCCGCCTAATTGTACAAAACTATGAGGTGTTAGACGATAATAACTCAATCCAACTTTCGGACGAGTATTATCGGGTCCTTGGGTTCTTGGGAGTGGTAGGGGTCTGTTAGACAGAGGCCCTGTACTATTTTCCCAATCTTTTACACAATCACCAGTAATTTCTCACTTCTTAATACCGGAGTTGAGTTTGAATACTAACTTCTCCTCGGTATGATAAGCGCTGGAATGTTCGGCCTGAATATACTATGGTAATAGCACAGTGATTCTGTCAAAACTTACAACTACGAGAATACGTTCCTCTCAAAATACTCCGCAATAAGACGACTTCATGTGATAACTAAATACACCGAACGAAATGCACAGACAACTCAGATCGAAATTATAGTAAACTTTTCGTATACTGACTCAGTTCATAGATTTATACCGCAATTAATGACTTACTAAGACTTCTGTCCACACACAGCTCCTTGTCGAATACTCAATGATCACCGATTACTATATAAAACCCTGGTTACTTGACCGAAAAGGTACTAAACTCTGTTCTTACACAGTCTCACGCATGACAATCAATACACAATCTCACAATCGAGAACTACAGAGTCATATATAACTGTTCATCAAGTAGACTCACAGCATCACGAACTTTTCAATGAGAATCGATTCAACCAAAGAATAGCAGAATAATTAAATATGAATAGAATGAAACAGTATTCAATGTCCTCAATAATATCTCGTACACAGTCTTCTAAAATATGTTACTCGTGGTCTCCGAACACTTCAGTTACGATGTGATCAACCCTCATCACTACAGTGCGCAACAGAACAGAAACGTATCTATCCTTCTGTCTCTCTCACATACATTCCTGTTAACTATCAATCCAAGAGTCTGTGTAACACAGTAAACTCTGCTCCAACAGTCGAATGAAACGACGACGCAACGACTGAACTCTTTTCTCTTCCTGTCTTCTGCTTTTTATTGCTTCCGCATTCTTCATTTACCGCCTCTTGCGAAATTTCCTGCCTCTCCGTCATTTCAGCCACCAATCTTGTTTATCCTTCGTCTGCGGTTGCGGTTGTCTCGCTCCCTCAGCCTTGTAACAGAGGGGAGTGGTAACCATGCATGCCTCTAGATGGCAGACCGACTGGGAATGCCCCAACGTCCGAGCGATGAAGCACCATGGGCGTGAGTGCTGAGCCTTCCCTTCCTCATGTTTCTTGGGAACGTTGATTGTCCCTTGGATCGTGAGTAGATGCTTCGCAATGGGAACGCCCCCTGTCCATCCATGATGGGTCTCACACATAAACGGTCAAGATGTTTGGCACCGAGCAAATGGCAACCATGGACTTGATGACAACATACAATTGGGCTAGCCCGATGTTAATCCCAATTCTTTATATCTATGTATTTGGGTTAATCTTTTACTTGATCAGTGTTGTTCTCCCTCAGTCGCATGCTGATAATGGTGACCTTGGATCGAGAGGTTCACCGAGCCTTCCTTGTATGTGTGAGTATGTCAAAAGAAACCCATTATTGACCATATTTTGATATCAGAACTGAGAGAAAAGGTCAAATTTGCGCTTACTATTGTAGTAAGTATCACAACGTGCACTATTAGGGAAACAGGTGACTTGAGGGGTCCTTCCACCTAATTTGCACACATTATCGGCACATCCACTTCATTTATCATTACGTATGCACACGTCCTCATAAACTTGATATGTCTACATTCATGGATTGAAAAATTAAAGCATATGTGTCAATCAACCATTATACACACTTGTTGGTAATTGAGGTATAATCTCAGTTATCACAAGTCCCTAAGACAATTCAGCCTAGGTACACAAACACAAAAAAAAAACATAGTATCTTACCTATTGAGGTTGTTGAGCTCAAAAATGGAGCGGAATCCTATATAGCAACTCAAATACATGCAAAAACAACTCTCTCTCACACACATGCACACACTCTCTCTCACTCACACAAGCAAATGAGGGGAAATGAGGTGAAATGAGGGTGGATATGGAGAAAAATAAAAACATTTGATGAAGATGATGAAGCATGGCTATGGAGAGTGGAGGTATGGAAAATGACTATGAGATAAAAGAACACTAAAACTAGTGAAAAACTTGCAACAACTAACTCGTTACCTTCCAACATTGATCTCCTAGCACTCTTACCATCACACATTCATCCTTGAGCACGCTTCTTGACAACGGTGCCAAATTTGGTGTCATTCTAGACAAGGATGAGTTTCACGTCGTGGCACTTCACCTCCTTAATTCTCAATCTATAGAGATGTAAGAATGATGATGATTGTGATGATTGATGTGTGCAAAGTTGATGGTGAGAAGCATGCTAATGGACACACACATACACGCACACACACATGCAAGAGATAATAAGAGAGACAATGGAAGGAGAGATACTTCTATTCATCAAAGCTCTTATAGTGCTCAATTCACATACAAGCTAGCTAAAACTAATTAACTTAAAAAATAAGCTTTCTAGCTCTTTATATAGTTTTTGAGGAGATTTGACCAGTTTGACATCTAATGATTGGTGTAGTTAAAAATTATGTCCTAAACTACTTTTGAGGCATCAAACAATCTCCAAAAAATATGAAATTTGACATTTACATTCTACCTAACCTCCTCAAGCTCGAGAACTCCTCTGCTTGCACAAAAAGCAGAAATAAGTTGCAAAATTGGGGCTTTTATGATACAAGTTGTAGTGATCCTAATGATTGTTGTTCATTATGGTGATTTTGATATTTGAAAATAGCATTGATGTAGAAAATTTTGTTGAGGTGTTCCCTTTAGTCTTGCTCCATCTCTCTTCCCCTGCTACCCCTTCTTCGATGTTGGTTGCTACTACCAACACAAACCTATTGAAATTATTAGCAATAGGGGTACTCATTTCATTAATGAATTCAATGCACATCTATTAGAAGAATTTCCAATATTGCATAAGAAGTGCACCCCATATCATCCATAGGCTATATGTTAAGACAAAATCATCAACAAGATTCTTTGGACTATGCTTACCAACAAGTTCTTTGATTGGAACAAACAACTACATAATGCTATTTGGGTCTATAGAGTTGCTTATAGGAATTATGTTGTCAATTTGGTGTATGAAAAAATACCGTTTTGTCAATCTCCTTATTCCAACATTAAGAGTAATAGAAACTTATGAGTGGAAAGATCATGAGGTATCAAGACATGTGGAGTTGCTAGAAGAATTACAACAAACAAAACTAAGAGTGTGTTTTCATGGTCAAGCAAAGCATGATTTTAGGGCACATAGTGTCAAAGAATGTTTTATTCACATGTATGGTATAATTGCAAAGCCTTTATACAACCTCTTGACTAACTTTGAGTGGAACTACAAATGTGAGACTCTTTCAATGATCTAAAAAGAAGATTGTTTTCAACCCCTATTTTGAGAATGCAAGATTGGAATAAGTCATTCCATGTTCACATGCATGCTTCCAATTTTGCTATTGGATGTGGGCTAGCATAACCGATAGGTGAAGGGGACATATATCTTCCCATTTCATATGCAGGTAGGCAATTGAATGCAGCAAAGAGAAATTATACAACCACTAAAGAAGAAGCATTAGACATGGTATACATACCTAAAAAATTTAGACATTCTTTGCTTGCAAATAAGTTTAAATTCTTACCAATCATCAGGCATTACTCTACCTGGTGAACAAGGCCTTCAATATAGGAAGATTAGTAAGATGGTTTCTCTTACTAATGATTTAGAAGTATTCGTGAGAAAAGGTAAGACTCATCATTGGGAAGACCACCTTTCTAGACTCACTTTAGGAAAATCACTGCAAGGAGTATCATAAAAACTTTCTGATGCTTATATTTTCAATGTCGAAGTAGTCCCTAATTGGGATAAAACACTTGTGCATATTCTTATATTTGGACCTAAGAATTGAGTGGTCAGAACAAAGAACAAGGAAATTGTCAAGTCACAAAAATACTAGATATTAGCAAAAAGTATTTACAAACAAACAGACCAAGGAATCTTAGCTTGTTGTATGGATGATGAAGAGCACTCTTAGTGGTTGCAATTATCACATGTATGTGCACTCGACAACATAAGTCTAGACATAGAACCATACAAGATCTAAAATGATTAGGCATGTATTGGCCCATAATGGAAGTAGACATCTATATGTTGTTCAAGGACTGTCCCACTGATATTAAAGAATCACGTGTGGAACATGCTACTTTATATCAAGCATCATTAATACGAGATTGGAGCAATCCAATGGTTGAATTTATGAGGAAGAATACATTCCCACAAGAGATGACTCTAGCACAAAGAAGAAGTCTAGACTACATACTCATTGGAGATAATCTATATAGGTGTGGACGTGATAGATATCTGAGACTGTGTACATGAAAGTGAACACTTGAAGATATTGGAAACTCTACATGAAGGTGTAACAAGAGGACACTTTGGACCCAATCCAGTGATCAAGACAATTTTGCTTTTAGGTCTTTGGTGGCCTACAATTCATACGGATGCACTTACTTATGTGAAGAGGTGTGACACATGTCAAAGAACTCAATATCAAATGCGCAAGGATGAGATTGCACTGAGACCCATGATGGGAGGATGTGCCTTCTCAAAGTGGGGAACAAACTTTGCAAGTCCTATTAATCCCCTAGTAGCTAAGAGTTCCCATGCCGAATATATCATCGTAACAATAGATTATCTTACCAAATGGGTTGAAGTAAAGGCTACTAGGACAAATGATTTGAACATGGTCATTGATCCAAAGTTGAACATGACAAAAATATTTCAACCAAAGAGGTTAGTCAAGTAGCATAAAGTGACGGGTGCAACAAGAAGACCAACAGAAGCTAGGAGAAGAATCATTCTTGGCATAAAGCAGATATGTGTATGAAAGGGGAACAAAAAATTGCACCATTACAATTGAGCCTGATACTTGAAAAGTAGCTAACAAAGCTAGGGCAACAAGGAATAGAACAACGAAGATCTCCATCTCAAAGAGTACTCTACATTTGGGTACCAATGCGATTGATGAAGGCTGACCACAATCATGGACAAATGTGGGTGCCCAAGGTATGCTTACGAGCTCAACTCTCTACACATGAGCTCTTAGGTTATAGAGAGTCAAAGTTGACCCCAACCCCCCAAACACATACACAAAAAGCCATTGTAACAAATCTTATAAAATCTATCCTAGAACAACTTGGAAATGGATACCCAAAGGGTCCCATAACCAAGTCAAGTCATTATTATACATCATGTATGAACCAAATGCCAAAGTTGTAATCCCTTTAGGGGAATTCTAGAGAGTCAAACCTTGTAAATTACCACCCAAATCAACCATGTAATATATTTGTACATGACTAGAAGCATGTTGAGTTAATGCATTACCCAAGTATGCATCTAGGTTGCACACTAACTCACATCCTTACTACTAGACACATTCATCACTCACACACTCACTAACACACACACAGGGATCACCAGAGACATGTTGGTATTGTAAAGGGAACAAGGCATCATCAAGTTTCTTATACAATACTAATATGGTTCTTCTTATTCTAGCAGATTGATCGGGATCATCATTTATTTTGGTAAGTTGTGGTTGAAGCAGACACTAGTTCTGATCCTTAGACATTAGTAATTTTCCCATCTTTGAACTTCTAATAGAAAGGCTGAAAAAAGTCAGGTAATTGTGTGCTATCCCAATCCAAGATCCCTTGCATGTCACACAACAAAGTGAATCTCGACTCTCACTGGTTCAATGAATTAGTCGGACCTCTTGGAGATGAAGCCTATATATGGGAATCATAGTGTGAGTTCAATAATTTCTAGGGAAGATATCAGTTCTTTACATGAGAGTTTGAGCAACTCTAGAACACACAAGAGGTTCAACCTATCTAGCAGAGGGTGAGACTGGGAGAATACTTTAGCAAACAATTGCCAAAGCTAGATTTCATGAGATGTTATTATTCGGTCAATACTTTACAACCTAGTAATGTGAAGGATGTACCTAGTACTTTTTGTCAAGAGGAAGGAGATAAGGAAGAGAGCTCACACACACACACTCCCACAATCAAGGAGGAGCACACACAAAGATTGAGGCAATGAAGAATAAATATCTTCTTCTTATTCTATTACATAAAAGGAATGTACAAGGATGACAAAAAAGAAACAATACAAGTGCAATATATAAAGAATAGTACATAAAGAAGTCCTAATGTCCACGAATGAGTAAGCTAGCAAGAAACAAATGTGCCGTCACTCTCTGTAGATAAATCTAGTAAAGCTGAATGAAGTATCCCTGACATATATTAGCATGGCCACTATACAATCAAAGAAGTGAAAAAGTGATATGTGTCATCCTGGATCATCACATGTTCAGCTTGATATCTCAACACTCCCCCTCAAGCTCAACGTCATGTCCTCTAATCGAAGCATCTTCAAAAAATTCTTCAAATTCTAAGCTCCAAGTGCTTTAGTAAAAATATCAGCAGTCTACTCATTTGTTGCCACATACACAAGATCAATATCACATGCTAATACCTTCTCTATGATGAAGTGATAACGTCCCTCGATATGCTTTGTTCTAGCATGAAAAAGAGGGTTCCGTGCTAACTATATGCTGCTAAGATTATCACAATAGCTGGTGATAGGCTTTTGCACTTCCACACCTAAATATGCAAGTAGCATCTCTAACCAGGATGATTTACATGCTACCATTGCAACATCTCTATACTCAGCCTCTGTACTCAACAAAGCGACAATGAGTTGCTTCTTGCTACTCCATGTAATAGCTGCACTTGCAAGTGAGAATAGAAAGCCACTAGTAGATCTTCCACTAGAATACTACCAGCCCAATTAGCATCGATGTATCCATGAGCCTACAAATCTACACCAGCATCATAAAATAATGCATAATCCAAAGTAGCACTCACATAACGTAGAGTGTGCCTCACCGCATCTAGATGTGGCTTCCTGGGAACCTACATAAATTGACTTTCAGGTCCAATAGTGTAGCTTACATTAGGCCTTGTAATTGTGAGATATATCAAACTTCCCACAATTTTCCTCTACATAGTAGCATTTTCCAATGCTTCACGGATGTAATATCCAACTTCAAATTCTGGTCTAATGGCATAGAAATTGGCTTATAATCAACCATACCATACTTTTTTAGCATACTCAAGGCATATTTCCTTTGTGACATCCATATGCCCGTTTTTGTATGTAATGCCCAAGAAGTCGCTCAACACACCAAGATCTTTCATGTCAAATTCCTACATAAGGAGTTGCTTTACCTCTTTAATGATTGCTTCATTGTCACCTCCTACAATCAAGTCATCAACATAAATGGCCACAATCGTGATGCCATCATCACCCTTCCTTGCATATAATGAATGATCTCCATCACACATAGAAAATCCAATGGTGGTCAAATAATTAGCAATCCTTGCATGCCAAGCACGAGGGGCTTGTTTAGGTCCATACAAAGCCTTTTGAAACCTGCAAACATATTCTGGGTGCTTTGAATTTTCATATCCTTGTGGCTGGTCCATGTATGCTACTTCCTATAACTCACCATGTGGGAAAGCATTCTTCACATCCATCTGATGCAAAATCCGTCCTTTTGTTGTAGCTACTACAACAAGTGTTTTGACAATAGACATTTTAGCTACAGGGCTAAATGTTTCATCATAATCAATGCCATATGTTTGTGCATATCCTTTTTCTACCAATCGTGCTTTGTACTTGCTTATGTTACCATCAACATTGTGCTTTACCTTGTAAACCCACTTGCAGCCTATGGCTTTCTTTCCATGCAACAATGGAACTAGCTTCCATGTATCATTTTCATAAACTGCACCCATCTTCTCATCCATAGCTTTTTTCTAGTATACATTCCCAATTGCATCTTAAAAACAAGAGGTTTCAACATATTGTATTACCTTTGTCATGTAGGCAGAATTACGAGTTGTGTAACTGTCATATGTCAATTGTTGCACTGACTTCTGCATCCTCTTAGATCTTCTTGGTCTTGGTTCACTTGTCCTTGTATCATCTACATGTGCCTTTCTTACTCTTGGAGTCTTCATAGTGGGCAATCCAAGTTCCTCATCAAGACTCTTTTCTCAACCGCTTGAATCTCCATCAATTTCTTAAAAACCTATAGATGTTTTACTACTAGCAAAAAGATTTTCTTTACCTTTCTTGGATGTATTTGATGAATTTGTTGGACTGAAATTCCCACACAATCTTCCACTCCATGGATTTGAGTTGGAACTATTGCTTGGTGATGCATCTTGTCCACTCAAAACTTGAGATTTTGCACCTGATTTTTCAGCATCTTCTTTTTCATTTGAGTCAAGATTAAGTTCTTCTTTGGCATCTGCATAGAAGCTTGATATTTCATCAGACACCACATCTCTACTTACCTTCACCTGTCATGTGAGTGGTTTATAACATTTATATCCCTTTTGCTCAAGGGAGTATCCAATGAAGATACATTTTTCTACTTTTGGATTAAGCTTCATCCTCAACTCATTCGCAACATGTCCATATGCAATACAACAAAAAACTTTCATACGTGATAAGTTTGGCTTTTTACCTCTTAACTTCTCTTCATGTGTAACTTGATGTACAACAATAGTCGGAGTCTTGTTCATGATGCATACAATGGTGTGCACAGCTTTTGCCCAATAACAATGAGGCATATTCTTCTCAGCCACCAAGCACCTTTCTATTTCTGCAATATGTCTATTTTTAAGTTTAGCAACGCCATTCTATTGCGGTTTGTACCTAGATGAAAAATCATGTCATATTCCATGACTTTTTAGAAAGTTGTTGAACTCATTTGACATATATTCATGTCCTCCATGAGATCTTAATGTCTGAATATACTTCCCTCTCTATTTTTCCACCATAGCTTTAAAATTCTAGAAGTGAGTGAACACCTCACTCTTTTGTTTCATGAAATATACCCATACTTTCCATCTATGGTCATCAATGAAAGTAACATAAAACCTGCAACCATCCATAGATGTGGTCTTTATAAAACCCCAAACATCTGTATGTACTATTTCTAGCACATTCTCACTAACATGCTTGTCATGCGGAAATGATGCTCTTGATTGTTTACCAAATTGACATGCTGCATATACCTTTTGCATTTCTACAAGTTTGAAATTTGGTATTCCATTGACAATCTCCTTTGAGTGCATCAATTTTAACCTATGCAAGTTTGCATGCCCAATTTGTTTGTGCCAGTTCTCTATATCAGGAATAACTCCGACACCTTTTGCAAACATGGTTGCATTCATTTCAAGAATTTTCATATTTAAGGTGAAGATCCTACCCACTTTGTTTCCTTTGGCAATCAAACATCTATCTTGTTTGTACTCTTCTACATATAACCCATCAGCATTGAACTTGACTTGTAATCCTTGGTCAACCATTTGTCCAATAGAAACTACATTTTTTGTTATATTTGGAACTTGCCGCACATCAAGAAGATGTTTTACCTTCCTGTCCTCCATAGACAATGCTATGTTACTTGTATGCTCGATAGGGTGTGGTGTGTCATCACCTATTTCAACATATCCAAGAACTATAAGTTTTACATACTACTAAACCATTCCACATGACTAGTCATATGATTTGAAGCACCTGAATCAACATACCAAACATTACCATTTGATTTTGAAACATCTATAGACATCGTTTCCATCATATGATGTTGAACCATGAACAACTTCCAAAAATCATTTGCACTTGTGGATGCATAGTTGTTTTGCTACCTTTTCTTATTTTGATTCTTGAATCTGCAATCATGTTCACAGTGTCTAGGTTTACCACAATTCCAACATCCTTTACGGTCATTACTTGAATCATTTCTTTGGAAATTTTTGTGGCCTCTTTGGCCCCCCTTGCCTTGAAATTGTCCTTTATGTTCTACATGATTCTAATGTTGACCTTGGTCTTAATTACTATTTCCTCTTCCACTTTCAAAACCTCTACCTCTGCTAGAGTAGAATACCTACTCAGAACTAGGTTTTCCTTGGGAGTTTGAGTCCTCACCAAGATTCTTTTCTTCAATAATCAACATGGACACTAGATCAGCCAAATTCAAAATATTTTCCTTGGTGTGTATAGAAGTTCTGAACTGCTTATATGCAACTCCTAAACCATGAAGGCACACTTCCACCTTATCATCATCATCTACATTCACACCAATAGATGCAAGTGACTCACATATGCTTTTGATTTTTAGGGTGTATTCACTTACCGACATGCCCTTTTTCTCTAGTGTATGCAGCTCATTCTTGAGTTGCAATTTTCGGGCCTTTGTATTGGCCTCATACAATGTGAACAAATTGTTCCAAGCCTCTTTCAGAGTCTTGGCATCTTGTGTGTGCCCAATCATGCTATCCTATATGCTAACAGATAGCCAATACATTAACTTTCGTGCTCCTTGATTCCATTCCTCATATGCTCTTAACTGGTCTGCAATTTGATTCATCTCTAGTAACTACAGAGCATTTTTGTTCTCTCCTTTGATGTACTTCCAGTAACCTTTTCCCATCTGGAAATTCATGAAATTTTGGATCTAGAATATATGATGTTGCCAAATAGGAGCAAGTTATAATTTTGCAAATTGATCTAGTTTTTCTATGGGCCCCACCCTATGGGCTTGAAATGGAGGTTGAGATGGCTGCCAAATAGAAATATGACAAAAACAAGTGACCCTAAAGGGATAACTTCCAAAAATATTTTGATGTCTTCTACCTTCACGCCAATTTTCATAGCAATCTGAGGTCATTTGTAAATCGCGCTTTCTCCATGTCTTCTTGCATACTCTTCACTGTCGGCCTTCTCTAGGAGCTCTCTACAGCCACACTGGCTCTAATACCATGTCATGAGGAAGGAGATAAGGAAGAGATCTCACACAGACACTCTCACAATCAAAGACGAGCACACACACATATTGAGGAAAGGAAGAATAATCTTCTTCTTCTTCTATTACATAAAAGGAATGTACAAAAATGACCTAAAAAAACAATACAACAAGTGCAATATATAAAAAATACTACATAAGAAAAGTCCTAATGTCCATGAATGAGCTAGCAAGAAGCAAATGTGCCATCACTCTCGATAGAGAAATCTAGTAAAGCTCAATGAAGTATCCCTGGCATATACCGGTGTGACCACTATACACGTTAGAGAAATGAAAAAGTGATATGTATCATCGTGGATCATCACATGTTGAGCTTGATATCTCAAAACTTTTTTCATCCCTCCCTAATGCATAGCAATGAAATGAAGAAGTTCAAGCTAACCTTGAACTTAGTAATAGAAGAACTTAACATGCACGATATGCATATACCATAAGAGAAGGAGATGCTAGTACCAGACAATATGAAGAATGACAACATAATGAAACTCAAAGATATTGTTGCCATGACACTCAACATCTCAGTACCACTGCAGTTATGCATGCAATATTTTGCCTTTCCAGGTGAATTTGAAGTCCACTTTGCTCAACCACATAGGTAATTGTGGTTCAGTCTTTACTTGGTAGAGACCTCAAAGATGACCATCAACCTCCCCATATGGGTAATCAAATAGCTCCATGCATCCAATGGCCATTGGGCTTGCAAACACATATTGAATGGGTGTTGTGAAATTACCCACATCATCTGTAAATGCCTATCTTATGATGTGCCCATCCAACAAGCATTAAATTGGAATAGGATCCAACAATTCAAGAGTAGGATGGCATCTACACCCCCATCAAAAAGGATGAGAGGAAAGAAGAAGAAGAGGAAGGAGCCCCAACATATACAATAAAACTCCATAGACTATGAGAAGCTATGGAAAGTGTTTAGCCGAGAGGAAGAATTTCAATGCACAATAGTTGGATGCTCATGAATCAACTCCTAGTAGACATGGGGTAGTCCCACAATTCATTGAATCATTATGACATTTAATAGAGGTTTGTGGGATTGTTGATGCAATTGATAACATATTATAGAGACCCCGAGTCCAATATGATGATAGACACAAACACACAAGGAAAAGGGCCAATAAAACTATCCAGATACCAATTACTATTGTAGAAGCAACCATAACAAGTCAAGCTACAATGGAAGCAACCACTTCCATCATGTTCTTAACCATTGCAAATATTCCCGATGTAACCATAGAAACTCTTGTACAAACCCCACCCATCTCGCTAATTAGGACCCCTAGAAATCAACCCAAAACTAGTGCCAAAGCCATCACTCAACAAGAAGAACACATCTTCCACAACCCACCTCGCTCACCTCTTAGAACCGAGGATACTATAACGGTTATCGAAGTAACTATGACAACACCAACATTTACTTTTTGTACACTAGCTTCCCACTCACAACTCTTCTCCACCATCAGCAACCCATTTTACCAATCCTCCTACACCATCGGATTTCTAACCAAAACCGGAGTCAATAACCCACTAGTCATCGGTCACCTATCACCATAATTGGATACCCCCTCACAATCAACCCAAACTCTTTTCCAATCGATACGCTTATCATCCCCTTTCTCATCCATGTCTCCACCACATCCACTTACCACTTCACTCCCACCTATCATTCAACCCTTATTTTACCTATTTTCCTCTACCCTTCAATCATGACCATCAATTCCTTCTGAGTGGGATAGTTCTTCACAATGCCTACAATAATTTGTAACATCTCAACTTTTCATTAACTCCATGAGCATGACACCTGCCATCCCTGTATTCATGGTAGAACCTTTAGACACTTCCACATAGGACCCCATGGACATATCACCACCCATAGCACCTCCCTTACCCTCCACACTTCCACCTTCCCCTTTCCCCCCTCCACAAACCTCACCCGCACCCACAACACCATTGCACACAACATTCACACATCTCATTCATTCCATTGCCCCTACATTAAACACAGTACAAATTGCATCTGATGTAAATATCTTCGTAGTTGATTCCGGACTCACATCAATGGTTAACTATGCCAATCAATTAAGGCATGATTATCAACAAGTAGCATAGTGCAATGCACAACTTCAAGATCAATCTACATAGCTTCAAATGCAAATTTTAGAGTTTGAAATGAACATGGTCTTTTGCAAGACTAGTATAGTGCACTACAAGATTCAAATAACCAACTCGAAGAAAATCTCGAGAACATCGATCAAGAAGCAGTTAAGAAAATCAAGGGCTATCTATGCATGCAAATGGTAATGCCAAACTTCAATGCAATATGGGGTTATTACAAAGTCATTTAGAAGTGGAAATGAGGAGAATAGAAGGATAGAACAAAAAAATCAAGAAAAATTGGAAGAAAAAATTAAAAACACCCCTCGCATGCAAATAAGTCCATGAAAGTTCAAAGCAGTGCTGTGAGAAAACATCCAACCCATACTAGAAGAATATGCTGACCTCCTGGAGTCATGTGACAAGTTATTTGAGGAACTTACTCATTTAAGCAACAACCAACAGTACCCCACATCCCTATTCCTAAACCTACTCTAGTTATGGTAGAGCCCAAGGAGTTGGCAAAGTTACACAAGAAAGTTGAAGAGTTACAAGCAAGATTACTCCAATATAAGCGACCACCCTCATCCCTAGAAGTGCCAACACTAGAAGAGGCTATGGAAATTGTTACATGGGAGTAATCTTGGGAGAGAGATGTGTGAACCACCTCTTAGACCTTTTAGAAGGGTTGTGTGTTTTCTGACAAGCATCATCTTCTTCTCTTGACCTCGAAGTTCATGCAAATAGAGCTCCAAAATAAGGAGATTCATCAAGAATATTTTGACAATGGTATTAGAGCAAGAAATGAGAGTGACCATGTGAACCACTAATGAAAAGAGCCATATATTGCACACATGAAGGATGCCACCCGAAGGTGCAAGAAGAGTTCACATCAGGCCCATGAGCCTGCACGAAAGGCTACCAAGCCCCCTCCTTCCACTCCTCCTCTTTAGTGCGGAGAACAATGAAAAGTTCTTATTCTTATAGTCTCGAATTCGGTGCTAATAGCTTGTATATGGGATTGTTTGCTGCTACATGCGCTCTCCATGAGAGTTGAAAGAGACTAAGGATTGGTCATTTCCACCAAAGAGGTACCTTAAAAATTCACTTTTTTGCTAATTTTGAAGAACTAGATCAAGAAGTTATAAGTAACCTTTGGGAAAACAACCATATGTACATGTACTTTCAAATATGGAGATGGGATAAGGGCAATATAATTAGGTGAAAGATCTCTAGAGCACCCTCTTAGAAGTTCCCAAAGTAACCCCTTCATCAAGATTTGTTTTCTATCTTCCCACACCGACGTGCCGATCTTCTCTGATCCATAGATTGGCTCTCCAAGTTCCAATCAAAGCAATTTTTGTCAGCTTTCAAAGTTATATTTCTAGGCTTTCTTTTGTTTAGAATCAAAAAACACTTGATTTGGAGAAGTTTTGGTGGATTGAAATCCCTCTGTAGCACTTCAACAGATACTAGGTGATCACTTTCATCCCTAGTTTTTTATCATTTAGCATCTAAATGGACTTTTGTCACTTGGATTGGTATCATAACTTTGATTTACAGATGTTGGGCCACTTAAATTTGATTGTTGAGGACTATCAATGAGAAAAACTGCATCAATGTTGCTCACTTTTCATGTTTTGAGGTATTGCCACTTGCTTCTGGCATTGTATTCATCAATTTTTAGTGCTAAGACTCCTCTCAAAACAAGTGGACATTTCAAATTTTCCTTTGTGCCTAGTGAGGATTGCAAACAAGAGCCTTGAAACTTGGAATATAACTTTAACATAGCTTTTGAAAGCTTCAATTGTATTAGGGAAGTGTTCTAGTGCCTTTTTCTCTCTTTCTTTCATATAAAATTTACTTCCATTGTTCTAAACACTCTAGTTAGTAAACAAGGGGAGCAAACATGGATCCAAAGGGTAAGTACTTCTTCAACTAGAGAGCAAAAACTAGAGGATTTAGACCATATAATGAAAGAGGTAGAGCAAGAGCAAGAAGTGGAGCAAAAGGTTGAGTAAGAAGAATATTCTTACGTAGAGCTTCACGATGAGTTTGTTTCACACAAGAAATTCACGAATCCCAAGGAACAAACCCTTAGGTTAGAGAGAGGCATTGGTAGCATGAAATCTCTAATAGAATAACTTAAGACTCAAACAAACTCACTAGAGACTCACAATACCTCTTTCCTAGCTAGGACGGAAAGAGAAACGCCTACTCTTCCTATAGTAGAGACGGCCAGGAAGGATGTTTCTTTTCCTAGAAAATGTAAAGGAGAGAGTTTTAGGGAGACTCCCCTCTTGAAAAACATCAAGCCACCAACCTTTATGGGGATGATCATGAGAGAAATAAATATGCGGTCTACACTTTCTTGAAAAAGTGGAATGACTTGCATCAGTTGAAGAGCATTCCACTTGAGTATCATGTGCTAGAAGCAAGTCTCTTGCTTGGTCCACGTGCTTACAAGTGGTGGATGTCTCAAGGAGGTGAATTCCATCCCTGTGGACATGAGCTAGTTTGAAGCTCTTTTCTTGAAAGAGTTTCTTCTTGAGAATGAGGAAGAGAGGAATTGGGATGAATGGGATAGGATTACACAGAGAGGTAGGCCTTTTTCGGTCTACATATCCCACTATAGGGAGATCATACTGAAACTTAAGGGACTAGATGATTTCCAAAAGACCAGAGGATTGGTTAGGGGCTTAGAAAAAGTCATTAAGATAGAGGTAAGAAGAAATACACCCAAGAATTTTGAGGAGGTGATCAAGTATGCTCAAATCTATGAGGACCATGACTATCCTCAATATACTCCTACGGAGATGGATGAGCCCCTCAAACCTCTTAGTGAAGGTGGCCATAACGAAAAACAAAATCTTTATTGAGAAACAAAGATCACAAAGGCCTAAGTTACTTCATGAGCAGTATGAGAGGGCCAAGAGAGAGAACTTCTGTTTTAGGTGTCTCTCCCTAGCCATGCATAATGCAAATTTTCACTTAAGAAGTGGGAAGAAAAGAAGGGAGGACCACGGAGTAGTAAAACCCTTGATAAGAGCAAAAAGGAAGTCCACCTATTGTAGACACTTCCCATTCATGGAAGCTCTAGCTACAAGGGAGTGGGAGTAATGCACGAGGACATAGAGCACACATGTTTGACACAGTCATTGTGGTCACCTCAATTAGGACCACATGACCTAGTTAAAATTGATGGTACTGTGTACAGGACCACGGTGCGAGTCATGATAGATGACTCCACCACTCATGAATTTATAAACTATGCTCTGGTCAAGAAGCTAAAGATTCCCCAATAGCCCAATGCACATAAATACATAGTATCTATGATGCAAGGGGAAGACAAGAGGATATGGGATACTATGGTATCCAATTTGGAAGTCAAGATACAGGATTATACTGACCATGTAGACTTCCAAATCATGAATATGGAGACGATAGACCTTATTTTAGGAGGAAAGTCACTATGGGGGTCGGGAGTCAAAGGCAGTTATCGAAACAACACTCTTGAATTCATGAAGAATGGAAGTAAATTTTGTATTCAGGGAGAGAGAGAGAGAGAGATGATGGAGAGTGTTAATCTCCAAAAGAACAAGCTACTCTTGAAGTTAGAGCACCTCTATAAAAAGAGTAACTCAAAACCTTCACCAATTTGGAGAATCAATACTCAACTTCTAAAATTTTCAACAAACTGTGAAGAAAATGACTACACAAAAAGTCTGCTGCACATAACTCATCCATTGACTTATCAAACGTGTAAAGTTTTTTATAAAACTTTGTACAAAGTGTTGGCTATAGGTTGCACATCTCGTCCAAGTTAAATCATTCCAAAAGACTCAGTAGATCTTGAGAAATGATCTTAACAAGTCACCTATGTCTAAAATTTTTCTTCTGAGTAATCGATTCGGACACCTGTAACTTCTAAAGCTTGGTTCTCTCAATCTAGAATCCGTTTATGCAAATGCTTTTAGCCATAGATGGCTTACCTTTCAACTTAGATTTTGACTCCTCATTTGTGTAAAACTTTACACTGTGCACTGAGAACTGATCATTTCTTTGACTATTGTGATTGCGCCTGTTTCAGAAGACACTTGACATTTTCTCACATATGAATGTTCCTATTCATAATTCTCACAGCCTGTTTACAATTAGGCTCTCAAACTTTAACCATAGACTCATTAACTATGGAGTTAGACACCTACAAAAGGATTCTTGAAATGATCAAGCATAGAAGGAGAATACTCAGAAAGATTGGGTGCAACATATCTTCATTTCTGAAAAACTTTACATCTAGATGAGAGAGCTATTCTATTCACTTTTCAAAATGTCTAATGACATCTAATTCTTCTCAAATCTTGTTCTTACACACTCTCTCTCTTGCCCCAACATTTTTCCTTGTATATATAGGCAAATATTTACAAGCTCATAACTACTCCAAAATTATAAGTGAGCTAACTTTAAATTAATGTACATATGTGTACACATCTTCATCTTCTGAATATGCACTTCCTTCATGCTTCATAACTTGATCTTTTCTTCAGTCCTTGACTTCAATTCTTCGTCAAAACATCAATTGCTGATTGTCTTGCACCAACAACTCCCCCTCAATCATCAATTGAGGTTTTCTCTATCTTCTTTATACCTGCCATGTCTTTGAATCTTTGTAGCTTTGGTCCATCCAAGCTTTTGGTTAGCATATCAGCTATCTGATCCTTTGTTGAAGTATGTATGACTTCAATCTCTTTATCCATCACCTTCTCTCTTAGAAAATGATAATGAATCTCAATATGTTTAGTCATGGCATGAAAAACAGGATTAGAAGCTAAATATAATGAACACATGTTATCTCCATGAATAGTGGGTATACTCTGAATGATGTCAAAACTCTTCATAAGGGTCTTAAGCCATATCACTTCCTTTGCAGCTTCCACCATACCTTTGTACTCAGCCTCTGTGGATGATAAAGCAACTGTGTGTTGCTTCTTTGAACACCATGAAATTAACTTATCTCCCACATAACACAAGTATCCATATGTTGATCTCCTATCATCATGATTACCTGCCCAATCTGTATCAATATATATCTTGATGTTTGTATCTGATGTAAAACCATAATACAAACCTTCTTTGAGTGTACCCTTAATATAGCTCAACACCCTTTGTCCTGCAACCCAATGTTCTTTCCTAAGATAATGCATGAATTGAGACAATATTCCAACTGCATATGACAAGTCACGCCTAGTTAATGTAGCATAGATCAGACTACCAACCAAAATTTGATATAGCTTCATTTCCTTGAACTCTTCTCCTCCATATCTGCTCAATTTGTGATTCACCTCTATTGGAGTAGGTGCTACCCTGAAATCATCCATTTTAAACTTGATCAACAAGTTTTTTAAATGCCTTTCTTGAGTTACATACACTCCATGTTGAGTGTAAGAGATCTCCATGCCCAAGAAATATGACAAGTCTCCCAAGTCACTTATCTTGAATTCTTTTTCCATTTGCTTCTTTAGGCTTTGAATGCCTTCCTCATCTGTACCTGTAAGAATTATATCATCAACATATATGCACATGTAAATGAATCCATCATCACTTGCTTTAACAAGCAAGCTACTATCTGCTTTAGATACTTGAAAATCAAGTTCCTTCAAGAACTTCAAAAGTCTATAATTCCATGCCCTTGGGGCCTGCTTCAAACCATACAAAGCTCTCTTGAGCTTACATACATGATCTGGATACCTTTCATTTCTGAATCCTTGTGGTTGCTCCATGAAAACATCATCTGAAATGTAACCATTTAGAAAAGCATTCTTCACATCTAATTGACATAATTTCCAACCTTTACATGCAGCAATAGCTATGAGTGTCTTGATGGTTGTCATCTTTGCCACAAGACTATAGGTCTCATCATAATCTATACCATATGTCTGAGCAAAACCTTTCACAACAAGTCTAGCTTTATATCTAGATACACTTCCATCTGCAAACCTCTTTGACATGTAGACCCATTTGCATCCAATGATCTTCTGACTATTTGGTTTAGGAACCAAATCCCATGTCTGATTCTCCATCAATGCATCATACTCTTCCTACATAGCTTTCTCCCAATTTTCCTTACCTTTTGCCTCTTCATATGTAGAAGGGTCTTCATCTGCCTTTATCATATAAGCATATTTTTTGGTAGCCAAAAGAGAAGTGTCATAGCTATACCTTGTAGGTTGCCATTTGTGTCTTGATGAACTTCTAAGTTCTCCACTCCTTGAGGTTACTGGTTCATCACATTCTAGATCAAACCTTGGCACTTCTTCAACTTCAACCTGTACTTCATTGTCCTCCTCTTCATCAAATATTTGAACCTTTGATTTACCTTTCTTTTGATTCACAACTTCTTCATCACCTGCATAAATATTGATTGTACCTGTATACCAAGTACCTTGCTCATCAAATGTAACATCCTTTGACACAAGAAATTGTTTTGTGGATGGGCTCCACAACCTATATCCCATCTGCTTATCATCATATCCAATGAACACATACTTTTCAGTTTTAGGTTCCAATTTGTGCCTTAATTGAGATGGCACATATGCATATGCCAAACATCCAAATACTTTGCAATGATCTAGAGTAGGTCTCTTACCCCACCATGCCTCATATGGTGTCATACCCTGCAAAGCTTTACATGGTAATCTATTGACCAAATATGTGGCTGTATTTACAACCTCAACCCACAAATAATTTGGGCAATTTTTTCCCTTCATCATGGATCTTGCAAACTCAGCAAGAGTTCTATTCCTCCTTTCTGCTACACCATTTTGTTGAGGAGAGTACCTACAAGTAATTTCCCTTTTTATACCTGCATTCCACAAGTAATCACTGAACTCATTAGAGAAATACTCTCCCCCTCCATCTGACCTTAGTCTCTTCAATTTGTGACCTGTAATTCTCTCTGCATACACATGATAATGTTTGAATGTATTGAATACCTCTAACTTATCTTTGATCACATAGATAGTGATCCACCATTCAAGCTTCTCTGAATACATAAAACCATGCTTGGAATAATATTGCTTATGAGCCTTACCTAATTGACATGCCTCACATATGTATGTCATATGTTGACCTACAACATTAGGCAATCCAAGTCCTGAACCATTGTTAACCATATCTTTGATTCCTCTTTCATTGAAATGTCCAAACCTTTTGTGCCAAAGATCTAACTCAGAGATCTTATGTCCTTTATAAGTGAACAAGGCATGACCAACATTACCTTGAATCTTCAATGTGAACAATCTTCCTTCTTTCTTCCCTGAAACAATTTGTTTATACCCATTGCTAGGGTCTTCCACAAAAACTCCTTCATTAGTGAACCTAACTTCATAACCTTTTTCAACAATTTGTCCTACACTTATCAGATTCTTTGGAATTGTAGGAACATACAAAACCTTACTCAAGAGAATACTTCCATCCTTGGCCTTCATTGATCCAATTGACTTCACGTTGTGCTTTGTATTGTCACCTATTTGAACTACATGATTAGTTACCTTATTCTCCAAATCAGTCATCAAAGCTATGTTGCCACTCAGGTGATTGCTACACCCTGAGTCAATGTAGAAAACTCTTTGATCTTCACTTTGCCTTTCACAAGTTGCATTCATTATCAATGTTGAATCCTCCTTCTGATCTGAAGCATAATTGTAGTAGGTATTGTTGTATTGTTGACTTTGGAATCCTCTACCTGCATTTCTTCCAAAGTAACCTCTACTACCTCTACCTCTGAAATTACCTCTTTGATTTTTGCCACCTCCTCTTGAATTAAAATTCTGATTATATCCACCATTATTCTGAGTATTATGCCAACAATCATTAGCTAAGTGATTTGTCTTACCACAAATCCAGCAAGCTTTGACTCCATCTTTATTACTTCTACCTCTTCCTCTTCCTTTGCCACCCCCTCTTCCTCTTAGGAAGTTAGCTTGGCTAGTTGTGCCTTCATCTTCATTTGCTTGTTGCTTCCCTTTGATATTCTTCTTCTTCTCCTTTGAATACATTGCTTGATCTGCACTCTCATCACTTTCACCTTTGACATCCTGCTCAAAGGTTAGCATGTGTCCTAGCAACTGATTTAAATCAGGAGTAAAATGATCTAGTGATAATTCCATAGACAAAATGAATGGCTTCCATTTGTCATCACCTCTCAAACCTGTGAGGATTTGTCTTACCAATTTATCCTCCTCAATATCTTCATCAACTGCTCCTAATGCATCTGCAATGTCCTTCATTCTTGCTACATAAACTGAGATGGATTGAGAGGCCTTCTTCTTGAATGTCGTAAACTCTGCCCACAAGGATGCCTTCCTTGACTTTGTGGTGTTTTGGAAATGCTCCTCCAAAGCATTCCATATATCACTTGCACTTTCAAGACCTCTAATGTGAGGTAACAGGTAATCATTGACTCCCATATAGATAATGCTCCTAGCTTGAGCATCTCTCTTCATCCAAGTGTTCAAAGTTGATAATTCATCCCTAGTTGGAACACTAGGATCTTTGAACTGAGGCTTTTCTTCTTCACCTGTAATATAACCTATCAAATCCTTGCTCATAAGATGAGCTTCCATCCTCACTGACCATGCTGGATAGTTCTCTCTATCCAACTTCTCTATCTGAAGAGAATCTCCCATCCTTTCTTCACCTGTGTATTGAATTCTTCAAACTTTATGAGTAATAGATGTACCTTTACTTAAAGTTCCTGTTGACCTTCTTGATAACCTCTGGTCTCCTTCTCAAGCTTTGATTTCAAGCTTTCACCTTTTGAACCTTCAAGTGTTGAATTCTTTACAGCTGCAGCAGTTGGGATCCTCCTTTCTTCAATTTTGATGCTTCTTGCTCTGATACCACTGATGGAGAGTGTTAATTTCCAAAAGAACAAGCTACTCTTGAAGTTAGAGAACCTCTATAACAAGAGTAACTCAAAACCTTCACCAATTTGGAGAATCAATACTCAACTTCTAAAATTTTCAACAAACTGTGAAGAAAATAACTACACAGAAAGTCTGTTGCACATAACTCATCCATTGACTTATCAAACGTGTAAAGTTTTTTATAAAACTTTGTATAAGGTGTTGCCTATAGGTTCCACATCTCCTCCAAGTTAAATCATTCCAAAAGACTCAGTAGATCTTAGGAAATGATCTTAACAAGTCACCTATGTCTAAAATTGTTCTTCTGAGTAGTCGATTCGGACACCTATAACTTCTAAAGCTTGGTTCTCTCAATCTAGAACCCGTTTATGCAAATGCTTTTAGCCATAGATGGCTTACCTTTCAACTTAGATTTTGACTCCTCATTTTTGTAAAACTTTACACTGTGCACCAAGAACTAATCATTTCTTTGACCATCAGGATTGCGCCTGTTTCAGAAGACACTTGACATTTTCTCACATATGAATGTTCCTATTCATAATTCTCACAGCCTGTTTACAATTAGACTCTCAAACTTTAACCATAGACTCATTAACTATGGAGTTAGACACCTACAAAAGGATTCTTGAAATGATCAAGCACAGAAGGAGAATACTCAGAAAGATCGGGCGCAACATATCTTCATTTCTGAAAAACTTTACATCTAGATGAGAGAGCTATTCTATTCACTTTTCAAAATGTCTAATGACATCTAATTCTTCTCAAATCTTGTTCTTACACACTCTCTATCTTGCCCCATCATTTTTCCTTGTATATATAGGCAAATATTTTCAAGCTCATAACTATTCCAAAATTATAAGTGAGCTAACTCTAAATTAATGTACATATGTGTACACATCTTCATCTTCTGAATATGCACTTCCTTCATGCTTCATAACTTGATCTTTTCTTCAGTCCTTGACTTCAATTCTTCATCAAAACATCAATTGTTGATTGCCTTGCACCAACAAGAGAGATAACCTAGTGTATCTCTCATCTCATCTTTAGAGTTGTATAGTCTTTGTCATTTTGAGCATGTACATGAGACCTTTTTTTTGTATAAGGATCTCGAGCATTGTAAAGATGTTTCATCTGATGTATATTTTCATGCTAGAAATGTAACTATGGACATGAAATTTTCCTATTCTTTCTTGCGAGACTGTGATGTTAAAAGTTTTATGAATCTTGAGATGTTTTTTCCACTCACTTGTCTAGAGGGCTATCACATGAGAGAGGGGACATTGACCATGCTATTGAGGTAGTAACTAACACTAACCCTATATGAAAGCCCCCTTATAGGCTTAGTGTTTCTCATCATGAGGAGGTATAGAGGAAACTATAGGATTATCTAGATAACGGATTCATTAGATCTAGTAACTCACCTTGGGCATTGTCAATGCTCTTAGTTAAGAAGAAAGATGACTCTATGAGACTCTACATAGATTATAGGGCATTGAACAAGATAACTATAAAAAATAGGTTTCCAATGCCTAGGTTGGAAGACCTATTTGATCAGTTACATATGGCTAGGTATTTTACCAACATTGATCTTAGATCAAGGTATCATTAGATTAGGATTAGGATTAGGGTAGGGGATGTCCCTAAAACTACTTTTAGGACTAGATATGGGCACTACGAGGTCTTGATGATGCCTTTTGTCTCACCAATCCTCATGCCACTTTCATGAAGCTCATGAATAGTGTATATAGACATATCTAGGGAGGTTTGTAGCAGACTTTCTAGATGATATTCTAATCTAGAGTAGATCAAAACAGGAACACTTCAAACACTTGAGGAAAGTATTCCAAGTGTTGAGGGAAAATTCACTCTTTGACAAACAGTCAAAGTGTGAGTTTTCAAAATAGAGGTTAGATACCTTGGGCATAGAGTCTCCCAAGAAAAAATTCAGATGGATCTTGAGAAAGTATGGGATATTATGGAGTGGCCACATCCCAAGAACCTAGAAGAGCTATAGATCTTCTTAGGTTTATTAGTATTCTATCATAGATTCATTAAGAATTATTGCCAAAATTGATATCCCAATGATGAAATAACTTAAAGGGAAAGGTAAAGACTTTCATTGGGGAGATGAGCAGAAGCAAAGTATGGACAAGTTGAAGATATCAGTTGCTATAGCTCCATTTTTGCATGTAGGAGATCCCAATATACCCTTTGTGGGGGAACTGAACAAATGAATTCACTATAGGAGCAGTTTTAGTTCAAGATCCATGACCAGTGGCTTTTGGGAGTTGTATGCGTCCATGCTTTGAAGAAGTGGCATCATTATCTATATGGTGCCAAAGTTATGATAGTGTTTGATCAAGTGAGCATTAAGTGGATCTCTAATCAAATAGACATTAAAGGTCATAAGGCTCGATGGGCAGAGACCCTTCAAGAGATTGATCATGAGCTTAGGTATAGGAAGGGAAAGTTCAATGTAGTGGTTGACTCACTTAGCCATATGCCTATGCTTAATGGACTGAGTTTTACTCATGTCACTAGTGAGCTACTTGAGCCCATTAGAGGGATTTGTAGGCTTGATCTTGCATATTCAAGATTTGGGAAGCCATAGAGGAATGAGATCATGATCTACGGGTTTCCAATGAGGATGGAGTATCGATGGGTACTCAAGAAGGATTCAAGTGGAAAAATTATAGTATCCCGATGGATATAGAAAAAATATTATTTACATGCATAGATGTTGGGAAGGTGGATGATGTAGGGGAAATGGGAATGAGGGGAGGGGTGGTGAATGTAGTGGAAATAAAAGGTGATGTGGGTGGAGGGGGAAGGGGAGATTATCGTAGTGTGGAGGGAGGGAGTGGTGCAGTGGGTGGTGATGTGTCCATACGATCAAAATTGTGTGCTACCATGTATGTAGGGATGATAGCTGCAATGGACATGTTGTTTGTGAAAAGTGTTGTGAACGTGGGTGTGGAAGCCCATCTTGGTTGGGTGCCAGAGGGAATGGGAAATCCTATAACATCAGAAATAAGACGATAGCTCATAGTCATGTTTACAAGTTCAGTGGTTTCCAGATGTGATAATGATGACAAGAGGGTTGTGACAATGGGTTCAGTGGTGGTGTCGTGAGAAGGATTTTGTTGTGCAGTGTTAGGTGAAGGGGGTGGGTTTGGAGGTGAGGGTTCGAACGGTGGGGATAGGGGTGCGTCGTGGTATTCTTCAGTGTGGGTGGTGTCAATTGGTGCCGAAATATCTATACGAATTTGCTTTTTGGATCAAGCGGGGCATGTAGGTACTCGTTGTTCAAAGCGACAAACATGAACCATGGCTGAGTGAATGGCTTCATCAAGCCCAAGTGCATCAGCTTTAAGGTTCAAAGATTTGATGAATAGTTCATCTATCCCTTCTTCTCCTAACATTTGGTTCATCAGTAATTTCCTATCTCTAGTGATAATTGGTGACTCTCTTCATGGTCTCATATAGTCTCCTGATTTGTGTTGTGTAGGTCGGTGCTCCCACAAGCTCTGGAATTACCTTTTGCTCCTGGTCATGATCTTCATCTGATTCTTCTTTGTTGGTCTCTTCTTTTTCTTCGTCCACTTCTACTACTTCAGGTCAAGTAGGGGCTGGAGTCTCCTTAGTCATGTGTTGACTCTGTTCTAGTCTTCGTCAATCTCGAGATGCGCTTCATTGATCATTCTGGCAATTTCTTCATCGGTTAAGTCATCCAAAGTGAAGCCCTGTGGAAATTCCAATTCAAAAGGAAGAGGAGGGAAGACGAGGTTTGGTCCCTCTGTACTCTACCTAGGTAATCGAATAGTGAATGGGTAAACACGTCTATGTTGAGGTGATATCACCTTTGGTGTGATAGTGGCACCCCTTGCTTGTGCACAGGGTATCTGAATGGTTCCCCTCATTTTCTTTTATGGTGGGCCTTGCAGTTGATGTTCTTCTCTGGAACTCCTGGACTCTTGACCATACCAATGCTCATTGGATGGGTACAACGTAAGCCAAACACCCGTAAATGATCCTAGTAAGAGCGCAACATCCATGAAGTACAGGCTTTTGTTTCTTGTTCCACCGCTGATGTGCAAGGTGGATTTGGTCGATGATCCAATGGGGCATATTGATGGTGAGGCTCTCTGTTTCCGCTAAATACAAACTGAACCAAATTTTCTTTGGTGGCATGGTAAAGCATTCTTGAGCAGGGAAGGCAAAATGCTGCATACGTGATAGTTGGAGTCATGGCCACCATATCCTTCAATTTGTTGAGGTCCTTGTGCTTCATTCATCCAGGAATCATGCTTTCCTTCTCTGTCAAAATATGCATGCCCTTCATTTCCAGGGCATCCCGTACTAAGTTGATGGTCAGCTTAAACCTCTTTAATTCATGTCCTTGTGTTAATGCAGGAAGCAAAGGTACTATCTCCTCCCTTGGCTCTGCTGGGCATGAGAGTGCTAATCATGTATGAGCAGCATAGAAAATCGGGTTTGGGCAACATAGCTCTGAAGTAACTATCCAAGCCGGCTTTAGTCCATACTGATCTCATATTTTTTGTATTTTGGTACTTTTCAAACTCGCGAGTGAAGAAGTGGTATCTTCCCCACTTGCCATTAAATTCTACTTCAGCCTCCTAGAAGTGGGTACCATCTCTTAGTGGTCCTGCAACATCACTGAACCAAGGGGCATGCTTGTCAACTTGTGAGGTTTGCCCCTGTGCAGGGTCCTGAATTAGAACATGAACCACCTTGAGTTCCTGGGGTCTCTCTGTCAGCTGTTCCTCGAGGAGGAGGGTTTCAATGTCAACTATTTGAGTGCTTGACCCTGCTTGTGAAATTGTTCCTGTTGCTTCTGCCTTGCTTACTGATTATGTGAGAATATCGAAGCACATGTTAACATTGTAGTGGACAAGATATGACCATTTGTCTCTGTTACAACATTAACATGAGGCACCATGATAACGTTAGTGGGTCAGTTGGTGCCTTGTGATCATGTGTGTAGTTAGTGAATGAAGAGTTCTATGTGCTAAGTGGAATCGTGCAGTGTGAGGATGATGTAGTTAGTAGGTGGAGATGAAGTTAAAAATTGGGGGTCGGGGGGTTTGTTACAAGCTTTCTGTCACCAAACATAATGTGTGGCTTTACAAGTTGACCGTCTGTGGGCTATGGAAGACTCTACATGAGTATCTACTTGGAAATGAGGCATTTTAGGGACCCATTTACAAGTGATCCTGTTAGTGTCTATTGATGCATGTGCAATTATGTGTGAATGGAGCTTTTGTTGGAGTTTATTGATCTCCAAAGTACAGCTAGAAGTAGGTGAAACCCAACAGGATTGCTACTTTGCACATCCATAAGTGGGTGTCTTCATGCATCCATGAGGATCCTGATCCTATGGAATGCAGTGACTCCGTATCATCTTTAGCTCTATGGATGGGATTCCATTGAATAGGGGGTACATCTCTATGAGAGTAATCCTTGAGATTGACTTTGGTTGTAACACCTAAGTGTTGCAAATACAAAGAATTGGTTCCCCAATCTTGTACCACTTGCAACTGCCACATAAATGGTCTTCCCAAAATCATGTCATAGGCATGATTCTTGCTAAAGTCTCTCATGGCAAAAGTATGCTCAAACTCTACACCACACGTGGTGAGAGTTATCCCTTCTAGTAGTCATAAGGGTATTTCTATGTGACCATCGGCCATTTGCAATTTCATTCTCATTGGCCTGAGTGTTGGCTTGCCCCAATGCTTCCATAGGGAAGTGGTAGCAATTGCAACTCCTGCACTTGAGTCCAAAATTGCCTTGGTGGTGTAACCTTGATGGGTAATGGGAAGATAGGTGTTTCCTTCTTCTCCTTCGCTCATATCTCCTATCTTGTCCAGGGGTATTTCTGGAACTATTCTATGAGATCCTACCTGGGAATGAGGTTTAACTATTTTAGCCACTTGGTTGGCTATATGTTTCCACAATTCTGGCCTAACCTTGAGTAGCTCTTCTAAAGTGAGATTGCACTGCACTTTAGTGTTCTTTACTACCTCTATATTCCTAGGTATGATTGAGACATTATTGTGCTCTCATACAGGTAGACTTAGCTTCCCATGGGCCTGTGAAATGGGGTAGTTCCTGTAAGGAATTAGACTCGAAGTCTAATCTCTCATGGGATTGGGCACTCTCGTGCTCTCCATAAATGGAAGGAATATCTTGTGGGAATTGGTCATGTAAGTCATCCAAAAGTTCAATGGGAGGAGGAGCTTCACCTTCTTTAACCCATTTCTCTTCTTGAATCTCTCTTAGAAATTTTGAGGAATATCGATTCATAGAAGAAGATGTGTCTAGCTCTGTGGAGTTAGGCACATAAGCTTCCTGGGCAAGAAGGCTTATCCTTTCACTTGCCTTGTCCTTGCCTTGAGAGGCGGGATCCGTTTCAGATTTTGCAAGTAGCCTCTCTAATCTTTCTAGCACTCCATCAAAGTGCAACTGTGTCTTAGCTAAACTAGAGAAGTTAAAGAGGCAACTGACATCAAACATAGTTTGCGCCAATTGCACCATCTTAGCATAAATATTAGTTCGTTCGAGCTCTAGTTCAGCTCTAAGGTAACACTTTTCATGATCCGTTATGTTTGGCCCTTCTTGGATCCTAGCCTGATATGCTTTAAGCATCATGTCTAGGTCCTCGGGAGTGGGATCTGCTAAGACTGATCCTACTCTTGGGGGTGATGGGATTGTGTGAGATGGGTTGGAAGGTGGTGATAGGGATGGTAGGTGGCAGATTGGATGGTGATAGGGATGGTAGGTGTGGAGTAGTATGAGAGTGAGTTTGAGATGTAAGTTCAATTATCTTGGCTTTTGTTTCTCTTAGACTTTCCTCCAATTCACTCATTTTCTTCGACCATTGTCTTCTCATTCTCTCGCGACTATCCTTCCAAGCTCTAGTCCTCTTCGTGGTTATGCTCTTAGTCTCACTAACCTCGGAACTCTTTTCCTGTCCTAAACCTTGGTTTTGCTGCAAAGCTTGGGCTCTAGTAAGCGCTTGCACAGGGGCAGTGAAAGGTACACTTCTTGTAGAGTCTACAACTAACCCAATAACGTTGATAGGAGTGATTTTTGGCATATTGTTGGGGTTCTTAGGACAGTCTCGCAAGAGATGCTCTTTCCCACAATCGGGGCAAAAACCCTGAATTGTCACAGATTGGGGTTGTGTAGGTGACGGCATAGGGCAATCACGAATGAGGTGATCTCCCTGACATTGGTAGCACGGTCCTCTAGGAAATGGGGGTCTTATCTGCCTAGGTTGAGGTCTAAAGTTAGGGTTTGCATACATGACATTTGCGTACTCTGGCTCCCAACTAGGTTCGCTTGGGTCCTCATAGAAATATGACTCATTATGCTCAGGTGATTGCATGTAGTAAGTCTGTGGGCTATCGATATGAGTAGAGTTGAAACTATGATCACTTGGGTCACTTTTTGAAAGCAATGGAGTTACTGGCACTAAGGCTCTATTCAGATTTTCTTTTGAAGCTACATACTTTGCTGGAATCACATTGGCTGGAGGAGGGGGCTACTGCGCTAGAACTGGTTGAGGTCTTTGTTGGGCCTGATATTGTGGTTGGTAGGGTTGCTGAGGCCTACTATACTGCTATTGTGGGAACTGATTTTGGTATCTTCCTTGTTGTGGATATGGCTGAGGATAATTTTGTCTAATGGTTTGTTTGTTATAGGGACAGTCTTGTGCAGTGTGGTTGGTATATTTCTGCTCTATGGTGTAGTATAGGCTGCTAGGGTTTTCTTGGGATCGAGCCATAATGGGACATACATTTGCCATATGGTTACCTCCACAAGCATAGCATTCAATGGGGCAAACCTTGGTATTTGTTTGCTTGATACTCCTAACTTCTGAGCTACTTTCTCAGCGACTTCCTCAATAGATGTGGATGTATTTAAATTGAGGCTTGTAGAGCTATCTGAATCTTTTTAGATTTTCGACGGCTCTAATTCCTCCCCTAGGTTATCCTCAATGTCTATGCACATGCATACACACTCTTCTTGGTCCTAGGGTCCTTCAAGTACACATAGGATCTCAACTTGGTACTCAACAATCCATCTAAGAATAAAGCCACTTGTTTGGCTAGAGTGGGTAACTCTGGAACAGGACATCTCTTTAGCTATTGCCTATTCCTTCTTCCTGCAAGTCTAACCATCTCTTGAGGTGTCTGCTTGAAGCTATGGATCAGTGAGGAAGTATTGTGCCGTATGCCACTCTTAGAAAATTCTATGATGAAAGCGTCTAGAAGTTGATCTATATTCCTGAACTGACCTTGATGAAGCGGTTGAAAACAAGTCAATGCGGTGTTCTTTAGAGCTAGGCCAAAAGCATTGTATTGAGTGAAAAATTCTTCAACTTGTTCAGCTCTCAAAACTTGCCTAAATTCTACCACATGATCATATGGGTCTCCTTTGTCATCGAAGCAATTCTTCATGGACTTAACTAGTTGTGTGGGCCTCAAGGTCCTTGTGTGTTCTCTACGCCTTGTTAGAGGGAATTCATCTGCATTTCTTTGATTCGTAGGGTCTCTAGGTCTCTCGGTTTCCATTCTCTATGTCTCTGTTCTCGTTCGTTCTCTTCCTATTGGGTTAGCAAAGCTCACTTCTGGCCTATCTCTATTCCTGTCCCTTTGAGCTCCATGAGCGTGGGATGTTCTAGCTCCTTGGTGACCATAGGAGATATTGGATATTGGTTGGGGAAAAATAAATTCACCCTTCCAAGTGTAGGCATGCCTACCATGCTCTATGACAACAAAGATCCTCTGACGTATTGTCTAAATAGGTCACTTTGCCTGGGCTATCTAGATCTTTAAATTCATAGATTGTGATCATTCTTGCTTCATTAGGCTGGTTAGTCTTATACCTCCAAAAATCCTCATCAGTCTCTCAGTTTAAGAGCAGGTCTATGCTCTTATTGTCTTGGGGAACCCATTCTAGAGTGATGATTCTAGTAAGGATTGATTTGCCTCGGGGAGTTTTGGGCTCTCTTCCTAAGTTCCCTTGCTCTATGTCACCTATGTCTGTCTCTGGATACACATTACCAAATTCATCTATTCTATCCTGTTGGTTGGTGACTACGTACATTGTTCCTTCCTTATCTAAGTATGCACCATTCTCAAATTTGATGACTGGGTGTTCTAGTCCAATGGGTTGATCTGGGTTTTTTAATCTGGACAATAGATCTTCTTAGGCCATCCTCATAGATGCGATCACCTAATCAGTTGGTCTTGATGTATTTAAGTTGCGTCTTGTAAGGGCCTTCGGGTTTCTCTAAGTAAGCCACAACTGAACTTCCTATGGGTCTCTCCATACCAGAAGACATCTCTGATGCTCTCGCACTCAAATGAAATGAGGAGGTGAATGGAGATGGAGGTATACGCGATGGTGAAGATGATGATGGATGGATATGGAGTGTAGAATTGAAGAAGATGATGAAAACAAATAAACGAAAAGCTTACCTAGGCTTCCAATGTCTTTACTCTATCTTACAATCACACGTTCATCCTCAAAGTTCAATCCCCGGGAACGGTGCCAAAATTTGGTGTAGCTCAAGTGTAAACATCACCTCCTTTACTTGTCAATCCGGGAAGACGTGAGGATATATGAAGACCTCGGGCAAGTGATGCACAAGTGGTGGAAGAGAAGCACACTCACATGCACTCACACACACACGTGCACACAGGTAGAACAAAGAGTGGCACAATGGAAGTTTTGATTACTCAAAAAAAAGGATTACAATTGCTTTAGATTTAGTTCATTCTTTAACTTGCTCCCCAAAAAAATGAGCCTTCTAGTCCTTTTTATAGTTTTTCACTAGCTTTGGCCCTGTTCAGACCTAGTGTCTGGCTTACTTAAAAATTAGGTTCTAAGGCCTATTTGAGGGCTCAAACAGAGTCTAAAAAAAATGAAAATTGATAGGTAGGTACTTCTAATGCTCCTCAAGCTCAAGAACTCCTTGGCTTGCACAAAATGGAGCTACCAAAAATAGGAAATGGTATTTATAATGAGTGTTAGTGATGAAAATCACTATTTTAAAGGTTTCACTTGAGAATTTTGACATACATTTCCATCAGTCCTTTCTTCATTGGCTCCTTTGTCGGCTTGTGCTTCCTATCTCTTTACCTTGGCACGTACTTCCTCGATGAGGTAGTGTTGTGGAAGGACTCCATAGCCTTCACACAAGACTAACTAGCAAAGCCACACACTAGGAAGAGAGATGTGTTTCCACCCAACTAACCCCTCCAATATATAGCTCCAAGATCAAGGGGGTAAGTCCTTCTCAAGAGGACATGTGTACCTTCCATCACATGGGTCCCTAAGGTGTTCACATGGTTTCCAAGCTTAGGAAATCACATGAAATCACATGGCTTCTAAAAGAAGACTCTCCAAGCTCTCACGTACAAACCAAGTGGCTAGAAGAAGCTTCCAATCAAGCCTAAGGTACTCAACCTTAGAGAATTATCCCTAAGGTTCAAGACTAAAAAGGGTAAATAAACCATAAATCCCAAGGGTTTCACACCTAGAAACCCAAGGGTTCTACCCCTTAGACCCATGTAATTATACAACATTCTCCCCCCCTTAAAAGCATTTCCATCCTCGGAAATGAGTGGAGATATATATCTTGGGGTATTCTCTCGTGCTCCATGATCAATCTCAAAGATCATGGCCTTCATCTCTCTAATTCGCCTCTTAATTCAAAAGGGTGATTTATATCCTGAATGAATCTTTAAAGAGGAGAATCCATGTGTGGTCTGATTCCCTGCCCCAATCATTCAAAGTTCCATCTAGTTGTTTGCATATGAAAAAGAACTGAGTCAAATGCAAAGTATGGAAAGAACGAATAGGGTGGAAGAGAACATCCCTGCCTATTTCCTTTGTTTAAGCCATGTGCCATCTAGGTCTCCAAAGCTCAAACATGTGGATTAGGTGGAGTAAAAGTGACTTCAACTAAATGGCTACCTTGGTCCATCTCTTTGCACTACTAGTGCATGAACCTAGCAAAATAGATGAATGCTACTTAAGGTTTTCCTTATGAGTTTCATCTCTCAAGTTAGAATCCAACTTGTTCTAAAAGGAAGATGAATCTCACATAATCCGTGCCCAAATCACTCTCTTTTAGTGAAATGGGTGGATTTTCTTGTTTGCAATTCGCCTCCAATAAATCTAAATAGAGGGGAATTTCATTATATAATCCCTACCTAACCAATAGAATGGTAAAGGTGGATTACCTAGTTTTTACAAGGATATAACATCCTCTTTATCTATAGAGAGAATTTGAATAGCTTACCAAAAGTGGATTCAATGTTCTTTCAAAACTTTACGTAGTTTTGAGAATCCACTTTAACGGACTATAATCCATAAGGATTAATCTAACTATTGTAGACTCTAGTCGATTGAAACCTATTTTACTTGTTCTTCCAAAAAGATTAAGATGGGAACTCATAGTGTAAAAGATCGTGTTATCTTTAAGGTCATAAGTAGAAATAGATTATTCCAATCATTTCTTCAATGTTTAACCTTTACTGATCTTTAATTGGATCTCAATCCTTAAGGGTCTTCTTGATCCTTCTAGAGTTCTCTCCCTTATATTCTCAATCTGTTAAAGATGTCCTATGGTGACATCTTTCTTATTCTTCAATTGACTTGAAATATCAAGTATCCAAAAGATGATCTTTCTGAGCTTTCTTTCAAGCTTGGTCTAAGATCATTTTTATGTTCCTTGAATTTCAAGTCATACTTTGGCATGAAGCTTTTAGAGCTTCATCCTTTGGAGTTTACCTTCAAACTCAAAAAAGTTGATCCTCTCCTTATTTCTAGCTCTCTATAAGAGATAGATACTTTCATATCTTGTTGGAAGAATTCTTCTTCCCTTTGAGAGGACAATTGAAGAAGATGCCTATTCCTAGACATTGTCTTCCTGATGTATTCCATTGGATCATGAGTCCCTTTTTCTTCTGGCCATCAAGAAAAAGTACTCAACAGGATTCAGTACCCACCGTCCCATACCAGTGGGTTCCTCATCCAATCCACATAACTTTGTCTCTATACTTTCTCACCTTTTTTGTCCTTATAAATGCCCTTCATACAATGGTACCAAATTTATAAGAGCAAGAACTAAGGTGCTTAGATTACACCACCTCTAATCTTACTTAAATATTTGGTTAACCATTAATGTGGTGTGACTTATCTTATCAAACTTTAAGTTTGACTTGATCTTTGCCCTATTTGGATCTTTTGGCTTTCTTTTCTTCTTTAGCCAAAATAAGAGATAAGACTAGGTCTTTCTCAAATAGATCCCTTCATGTTCAAAACTCTACCCATGGGTTTTACTTGGGGATCTCGCTATTATGCTTCATACAAGAAGCCATATTCCTTAGGTCTATATTACTGGAATCCATAACGTATGTTATGTTATCCTCATAAAGCATCAAGATACTTTTAGGATGATGCTTTATAGCTCATCCCACTTCTTTTCTTAACCCACTTAGGATTTATACAATCCTCATGGTGTATGCAAGTCTTCTCTTGCATTGGGGTTCTTTGAGAATTCCCAATCATTGAGAACTTCATTTAGTTGGAAGATGAAATGAAGTACTAGAATACAAGGAAGTACTTCAACTTTATCTATTTCTTGCATATCTTTTACCATGCAATACCCTATTTGGTCTTTTCAAGGCATAAGATACAAGTTCTTGGGGACTTTCTCCCCTCCTTAAGAGTTTTCATCCTCGAAAACTACCTAGGAGTAAATTGAAAAATTGTGCTCTTTCAGAAGTATTTGAAAGAGTTTATTTTCAATCTTTTATTGTCCTTCCTAGTTAAAAGAACTATTCAGAGCTTTTTTCTTTCTCAGAACAAATGTCGCAAAGTTCAAGTTGAGATTTACCCACAAATTCGATGTCCCATACCACCGAATTTACTTCAGTGGTAGTGTAAACCTAAATGTCCCATACCATCCGGCTTACACTTCCACTTTAGTAAAGGTAACTTTAGCTTGAGTTTTGGGATCAAACCCTCTTTTAATCAAGTCAGATCTATTACTTCTTGGACTTGTAAGTGTTATTTCCACTGCAGAGCATATGTATTGCCTATGCTAAAGTGGAGTTTCCACTTACCAAGTCTCAATTGTAACTTAGTCTCAAAAAATTGCTTTTTCAATTATTCCTTAATTCAGATATACTCGGCAAGATCCCTTTCATATCACTTGATGATAGAGCTAGTTTATATCTCAACTAGATATCATCTCTTATGACATAATGAGTAATCTGAGAAAGAATAATTGACTTGCCAACCAAATCTCTATGTTGAAGTAGATGGTCATGCCATTTACCATTTTGAATAGTCTTCTACGTCTAGGACATTTAGAAAATGGTAATTAGGGTTTATTAAGACCCTTGAGTCTTACCTTCTCTTCAAGCCTTGCATTTGCTTACAAGAACAATTGTAAAGCTCCGAATAGTTCTTTAGCTCTCACAAATAAAGAACTTCATTACACAAGAGCATTGATACTTCCATCTTCCAGAACTTCTTAAATTATTTTATTTTATGCTTTCTCTTTCTTAGAGCTTGAAAGTAGGTGCTCTAAGTTACCACAATTGTATCATGGCTTTAAGAGAAAAAAAAAATTGTATTACTACCTTAAATCTATGGCCTTGCTGATCAGGCATGCCATGGGTTTTAATGGAATTTAAAATTCCATAAGAGGGATTTTTAGTTTTAAGGTAGTTCAAGAAGTTAGGATTATTTGGACTAAGCCAAACTTAAAGGAATTAAATGGTTTATAGTGGCCGATTGGCCTTATCACCATTCTTCCTAGAAACTAATCAAATTCTATTTAAGCTTAACTTCAAGAACTTAATCTCCCTCTCAACCCATGTAATGTATTCCAAATGCATGCTTTAGTATATGCCAAAATGGAACTTTGTTCATTCAAAGGATGGTGCAAAACTTTCATGTATCTTTCTTTCTATGCATATGAGTTGCCATAGTGCATACTTCATAAACCATTTCCTTGAAAATGCACAACCAATCTTTCTTTTTAGAGCAATGAAGTTGATGCATAGTGCAACTTATTTCCATGATTGATTATCAATGTGACCACAAAAATTGGGCCACTTGAATCTATGCATCCACTTTCGAGTCATGTTTATTATGACATGCACTTTATGTTCTTTAATTTGCAAGAAAAAGAAAAAGGTGCAAATACTTACCTGGAAATTAATCTTCGTCCATCCCTTGACTTTATTTTAATGGTCTCAAGGTGATGAAGTAGGCTTGGGCCGATGCACTCCTTTCCTTCCATCTTGGCACTTCATGCGTAAGTGTTCTCATGTGATGAAATATGCTTCGGCAAATCCATCTCATCCATCATTGAATTCCTTCTTGGGCACATTCTTACTTACTTGTGTGCCCATGCGTATGCATCTATTCTAGTTATGCATACTAAAAGCGACAGTATTTTTATGCCATGCAAAAAGAATCATAGTTTATGAAACATAACTCATGCATGGTAAGTAATGAATATCAAGGAAAGCATGACTTAATTTTCATTCCAACGTTTGATCTTTCTTTGATTTTTGTGAAGATCCTTTCTTCACACCTTCATCCTTGCACTAAGAAATTCCACTACAAAAATTCCACTACAAAGCTTATTCTTGGGCATCTCTTCTATTGCGAAAACATAATAGAGAGATACTTCATGGCTTATTATTGAAGCCACCATCCATGAGAAAATAGATAGTGCTAAATGTCATAAGATGCAAATAACAACACACGAATGACGTGTGAAATTAATATCATACGAACAAAAAGGAAATGACTTCCTATGACTTATATGATATGTTATTCAATTGTCTTATTTTATAAAGACAATGAACTCGATGTAGCAACGTGTGAAACAAAAAAGAAAGAATACAACAGAAGAAGCTTAACTTATCTTCATTCTCCTCGAGTAATGGCTGCAAAGGATTCTTCAAACTTCTTGTACTCTGTAGAAGACCAAGATGACAAATGTTCTCTTTCGGGCGCTTTTTGTATGAGTTTCTAAGTTACGTGAGTTGTTGAGTGTGAGTTGCTGAGCTTGCAGGGATTCATCCCACATGTGAGGATAACGTGATCGAAAACGTCTTCATATCGCAGAGTGCTGCACGTGCACCGCATGAAGACTTGAATGAGTTCACATATATTCTAGCAGTTTGTATGGAATGCTAAAACGTATACATTGAAAATATATGTGTAGGCTTTTTTCGATTCTCTCTCTCTCTCTCTTTCTCTACCCTATCTCTTATTCAACTTTTGTATCCTCTTCTAATCGTGAAGGAGTATAGTAAAGCTAATGACCATAATGCAGACATGTACCTTGTAGAGGAAAGCTTGAACGAATTCATACATGTTTTATTTTCTATGAGTAATATAATCTGTGTGTATGTTTTGTTGAACTTTCTCCCTCTATATCCTATCTCTAGTGTCGTCTTTCCTTATATTTTATATAGCCTATAGGAAAGCAGTGAACCATTTTATAGTTCCTCTATAACGGCCCCATTGAAAATTAAGTGTATTGGGATGACCATTTTGACAACCTTTGCCCTTACACACATGACTTGGCGCTTACTTACACGTAGTCTATAAGTAAACCACACCATTAACTTCTTGAAGTTTTTTTACACATAAGTCTATAAGTAAACCACACTATTAATTTCTTGAAGTTTTTTACAGCCTCAGATTGCTAGGAAAATTGGTGTGAAAGTAGAAAGCCTCAAAATATTTTCGGAGTTATCTTTTGGGGTCACTTGTTTTTGTGAGCTTTTTGTTTCTAAGTCATCTCGACCTCTCTTTCAAGGCTGCAAGGTGGAGCCCACTGTCTCAACTCCTTATGTCAATAAATTCTCTTTTGGCTACCACATTTGGCGAGTGGGCTCTTTCGCGGTACCTTGATTCATTGCGTGGGCGTTCTGAATCCATCTTCAAGGTGTACCTTTCTTTTGGAATTTAGCCAGCTTTATCTTTGTGTATGTATGTGTGTGCGCGCGCAAGAGAGGGAAAGAAAAACTCCATAACGTCCATGAAAGGCAGCAATCGACCTACAGTATAGAGAAGTAAATCCATCACATTCCACCTCCGAGTATCAAATACAGAAAAGGAATTACTGATATTGCTGATAACGCTTATGACCTTGTGTGTGTGTGTGTGAGAGAGAGAGGGGGGGAGGGGGGTGGGAGAGAGGGAGGGGGGGGGGAGATAGAGATAGATAGAGAGAGAGAGATGAAATGATATAGTGACATTTGTAAAAAGGGCAAAATGATCTATTAGACCAAAAACTTGTGCACTTTTGAATATGATACATTGTTTGTATGTCAAAAAAAAGTCTAACAAATGACCTAGGTAAAATAAGTGTTGTAGTGAAAGAAAAGATGGTACTGCCAAGTGGCGAAAACTCAATATCCTCTAATGAATACAATGATCTAAAAATATGGTTTACAACCTATTTGATAAATTGCAGGGATACAATCTAATTGCATGAGATATAAGATAATGAGTGATACAACTACATCTAATAAGAGGAGATAGTACTCAAGCCCATGGGAAATCAAGCATCAAGTATGGAAGCAATATCTTATTTTTCTTCAAGGTTGTTGTCTTCCTTCAGTCACCCAAAAGGTAGTCAAGTGCTGCTTTAACCTCAAAAACTTGCAAGTCCACCCAAATCCACTTCCACAAGCAAGAATCTAGCAAATTACCAACTTTACTTACCTTTTGACCTTTCAACCAACAATGCACATCAATTCAAGGATGCCTTGTGCTTAAAAGCAAGAGAGAATCACTTTCCAAGAGTCTAACACAAGAAATTCCTAAGAATTTATGGCAAACAATCCTAGCAGAGGATCATGATCATCTTTTAGCACCAATCAAAAAACTCCGTACTCTAGTCACTACAAAATATGGCCATGGATGAGAAGAGACAAGGGTTAAACTTCAAAAGAAAGCATCAATACCTCACACGATTAAAAAAAATACAAGAAAATAGAGAGAAGGGGAGTAGATGTTCCTGTGCTTTGGATAAGACACAAGTTGACTCCTTAATTAATACCAAAGCTTACATCAAGAGTGCAAAAGCCCATAACTAACCAAAAGGGGCTATTTATATAATTTTGCTAGATTTTGGCCTTTTTTTCACTCTCCTTGACCAAAGTCTTAGGATCATCTATATCTACAAGGAATTTACATGAGAATTAAAGAGTGTGTTGGACCCAATATCTTGGCCTTCTTTCTCTTCCCCCTTGTGATTAGCTTATTCACAAGGCTAAACAAAATTTGTTCCAATGCATTCCTCTTATGAAATCCATGTACCAATACCATATATTCTCTCTCTCTCTCTCTCATGTTCCATAAATGGAACCATGTGGTCTCTCACATGGGTGCCACATGACGCTCATGTGAGAGTCCACCAAACAATACTCTAAGGGAGAGTTCACATACTCATCCCCAAGGGATCTAATATAATGACCTAACATCTCCTTCCCCTTAATTCCATTTTTGTCCTCGAAAATGGCATTGGAAGTGCCTAGATGAGAGGGATATATGGTAATAGGTACTCCCACTGAACCCCATGTATCCAATTTACATGGTCGTATCTCCTTGGTGTTTCCTCGTATCCTTCCCCTTAAAAAAGGACTCTTGGGAAGGCAACATAAAATGGGAAACTGTCTCTCAAGGGTACTAACTTGTTTCCATGTAGCACTATCTTCTGAAATATCTTTCCACTTTACTAGGCACTCTTTATATGGATGTTTACTTGTCCATTAATCGTTGAGTGTGTAGTGTGCTATCAGGTGCATGTGGAATAGATTGAACATAGATAGGCTCTACTACCTCACTATCTCGGACGAGGCTGTGAGTCTCTTCTTAAGCAGATTAACATGAAATACTTGATGGAATTTGGATATTTTCTAGAAGTTGGAGATGGTAAGTCATCTTTCCTATTCTCTTAAATATTGGGAATGGTCTACAATACCTAGGAGATACTTTTGGACAAGAGCAACCATCACATAAGATGTTTGAAGAGGGAGAGGAGGGCTACAAACTCAAGTGTCTCAACTCCTTATGTCAATAAATTCTCTTTTGGCTACATATTGCACTTTTTTACAATGAGAACATCAAATTAGTAGGAAGGATTCCAAATGTTCCTATATAGATCGATTTTTGATCTAAATGCCAATGGAAAGACTCTTTTCAACAATGGGTACCCTAGAAAGATGAATGATGCCTACTAAAGAACATATGGAGCATCTCTTCTTGTAATGTCTTCCCCATAGCATGTGCACCTAGGGTAGCTTTGATAAGCTTTGCCCTTACTCACACATATGACTTTGCCCTTACTTACACATATGACAATACATAAGTCTATAACTAAACCACACCATTAACTTCTAGAAGTTTCCTATACACTAAGCTTGTTATCCTATAGTTTATAGCATCACGTGAGATGATCTCCAACTGGAAGAAACACATTCTTCTACTATGTAACGTGTGTGATCCCGATTCCCAACCAAATGACGTGGGAGTACACTTTATCACAAGCAACAATTTAGCTCTTGGGAGTTGGAGGATCAGGAACGCCTTCAATGGCATGACGACTTGGCACTTGGAGAAGTTCTTGTTTGACCGAGGCAGTTCGCCACTCAAAACGACTGGCCATCTAGTCCATCAAGCATCCAGCCGTCTCTGCGCGGCGTACCTCCAGTGGCCTCACTATTGCGATAATGCTACAGGCGAGAATCTCGCCCAACCCGCCTGCTTCCTGCTCAAAGTCAATATTAATCCAGAAACGAGAGGCAGCGACAGGTGCTCACGATCAAAGCTCTCGATGGCTTGCAAAACTTGTAAGGAAAAACCTTCAAGGAAAGGCTCTAGTGGTGGGGAGAAGATCCTCAGCGAACTTACATGCCATACTTGTATCAAGCTCGCCACGCATACTGTGCTTCGCAAACGACATCATTGTATCCCCTAACGATTATGCCATTCAAGAAGCTGATGCCTTCACTAAATTCTCTGGTTACATCGCTGCTGCTTCGACCACTGAGGCCGAACAGCTTGTTGAGTACGATCCGAAGCAGATTGGGATCATCTTCACACGCCGGCCCTTCTTGTTTGGCCGTCGCATCTTTCAAATCGGTACCACGTTTGGCCAGTGGGCTGTTTCGCGGTACCTTGATTCATTGCTTGGGCGTTCTGAATCCATGTTCAAGGTGTACCTTTCTTTAGGAATTTAGTCAGCTTTATCTTTGTGTATGTGTGTGTCTGCGTGCGCGCAAGAGAGGGAAAGAAAAACTCAGTAACGTGCATGAGAGGCAGCAATCGAGCTTTAGTATAGAGAAGTAAATCCATCACATTCCACCTCTCGAGTATCAAATACAGAAAAGGAATTACTGAAATTGCTGATAACGCTTATGAACTTTTGTGTGTGTGTGTGTGTGAGAGGGTGAGAGAGAGAGAGAGAGAGAGAGAGAGAGAGAGAGAGAGAGAGAGAGAGAGAGAGAGAGAGAGAGAGAGAGAGAGAGAGAGAGAGAGAGAGAGAGAGAGAGAGAGAGAGAGAGAGAGAGAGAGAGAGAGAGAGAGAGAGAGAGAGAGAGAGAGAGAGAGAGAGAGAGAGAGAGAGAGGGGGAGGGAGGGAGGGAGGGAGGGAGGGAGGGAAAAGGGAGGGAGGGAGGGAGGGAGATGAGTGATACAACCACATCTAATAAGAGGAGATAGTACTCAAGCCCATGGGAAATCAAGCATCAATTATTGAAGCATTATCTTATTTTTCTTTAAAGTTGTTGTCTTCCTTCAGTCACCCAAAAGTCTCAATCCGGAAAGAAAGAGATTTGCTTGAGTACATGGAAGTGAGTGCCCCACTGAAGATAGGTAGTCAAGTGCTTCTTTTACCTCAAAAACTTGCAAGTCCAGTGTCCACCCAAATTCCACTTCCACAAGCAAGAATCTAGAAAATTACCAACATTACTTACCTTTTGACCTTTCAACCAACAATGCATATCAATTCAAGAATGCCTTGTGCTTAAAAACAAGAGAGAATCACTTACCAAGTGTCTTAACACAAGAAATTCCAACGAATTCATGGCAAGCAATCCTAGCAGAGGATCATGATCATCTTTTGGCACTAATTAAAGAACTCCATACCCTAGTCACTACAAAATATGGCCATGGGAGAGAAGAGACAAGGGTTAAACTTCAAAAGAAAGCATCAATGCCTCACCCAATTTTAAAAAAATACAAGAAAATAGAGAGAAGGGGAGTAGATGATCCTCTGCTTTGGATAAGACACAAGTCGACTCCTTAATTAACACCAAAGCTTACATCAAGAGTGCAAAAACTCATAACTAATCAAAAGGGGCTATTTATATAATTTTGCTTGAGTTTGGCCTTTTTTTCTTTGTCCTTAACCAAAATCTTAGGATCATCTATATCTACAAGGAATTAACATGAGAAATAAGAAGTGTGTTGGCCATGGGCTTCTCATGCCTTTACATAAGTCTTCATTACCATTTTACCATCCAAGGTTCCTCCCCCTCTTAGGGCTTTGTCATCCCTCAGAGAGCTAAGTGAAAGCTCCACAGGATGATTGAGGTTTTTGAATCGATTTTATCTTTTATCTTTGCTTCTTTTGCATGGGGCCTCTAGAGCTTCTACCTATCTTGGCCTTCTTTCTCTCCCCCCTTGTGATTAGCTTGTTCACAAGGTGAAACAAAACTTGCTCCCAATGCACTCCTCTTATGAAATCCATGTATCAATACCCATATATTCTCTCTCTATCTCTCTCATGTTCCATAAATGGAACCATGTGGCCTCTCAGATGGGTGCCACATGGCACTCATGTGAGAGTCCACCAAGCAATACTCTAAGGGAGAGTTCACATACTCATCCCCAAGGGATCTAATATAATCACCTAACATCTCCTTCCCCTTCATTCCATTTTCGTCCTCAAAAATGGTGTTGGAAGGGCCTAGATTATGGATATTTGGTAATAGGTACTCCCGCTGAACCCCATGTATCGGCTTTACATGGTTGTATCTCCGTGGTATTTCCTTGTATCCTTCCCCTTAAAAAAACTCTTGGGAAGGAAGCATAAAATCGGGAAACTATCTCTGATGGGTGCTAACTTGTTCCCATGTAGCACTATCTTCTGAAATATCTTTCCACTTTATTAGGCACTCTGTATACAGGTGGTTCCTTGTCAGTTTTTGTCGAGTGTGTAGTATGCTATCACGCGCATGTGGAATAGATTTAACAGAGATAGGCTCTACTACCTCACTATCTGGAACGAGGTTGTGAGTCTCTTCTTAAGCAGACTAACATGAAATACTAGATGGATCTGGATATTTTCTAGAAGTTGGAGCTGGTAAGCCATCTTTCCTGTTCTCCTAAAAATTGGGAATGGTCCACAATACCAAGGAGATAGGAAGTCCTTTGTAGCTTGGACTTTCTCATGCTGCAATCCTATTGCACAAGGAGCTCTTGGTTGAAACCTGTACATGAGCATAAATGGACTATGCCCGATGGAAGAGTGCTTGGCACTTTTATATGCAAACTCGATTATAGGTAAGTACTCTTCCCAATTAGTTTGCCTTTCAATCACATATGTTTGAAGCATATCTTCTAGGATTTGGTTAATCTTCTCTGTTTGCAATCCTATTGTGGATGTTCGACCGCACTTATGCTAAGTTTAGTATCCAACCTTTTGAAGAATCTCTCTACAAGTGGCTAGTAAACTTCCTATCTTGATCCAAAACAATGTCTAAAGGAAGACTATATAACCGGTGTAGGTTCTCAACAAATAACCTAGCCAAGTCAGGTGTCTTCACTATACTACATGTCAGAATAAATCTAGCCATTTTGGTTAACCTATCCACAATTATTGAGACTCAGTCGTGCCCTCTCTGTGTCTTAGGTAATCCCACTATAAAATCCATGGAGATACTCGCCCACTTCCCATTTGAATGTCCAATGGATGGAGTAGTCCTCCAATCATCTCTCAGTTTTCTTGACATGGCATTTAGTGCACTTGAGCACATACTTCAGGACATCCTTATGAAGTCAAGGCCAGTAAAACTTCCTCTTAACGAGATCATAAGTCTTGTTAACTCTTGGGTGTTGAGGACTAGGTGTATCATGATACTCAACAATATGTGCCGTCTCATCTCAAAATCTCTAGGGACATGTCACACACACCTTACTTTATACAATAGATATCCATCATGGATACTGCAATTCTTCCACTTGAATCCTTCTTGAGTATGTGTCGATACTCCATCCTCACTAGAAACTCGTGTATCAAGATCCTCTTTTTCTATGGCTTCCCTAATCTCGGAATATGCAAGATCAAGCCTACATTTTCCTCTAATGGCCTCAAGTCTTTATGAAAAGTTTGTTTTTCCTCGTAACTATTTTCTTCTTGAATTTAGTGGTGCTGACAAGTTTGAGGGGTTGATCCGTCTCCATAGGAGTGTATTGAGGATGGTTATGATCCTCATAGATCTGTGCATATTTGATCGCCTCCTCAAAGGTTTTTGGTGTGTTCCTTCTCACTTCTCTATTTATGGCCTTATCTAAGCCTCTTACAAGCCCCTTGGTCTTTTGAAAGTCATCTAGTCCCTTAAGCTTCAAAATGATATTTGTAGTGGGATATGTAGACAAACAATGGCCTACCTCTCTGTGTGATCCTATCCCACTTGTCCCAATTCCTCTCTTCCTCATTCTTAGGAAGAAACTCTTTCAAGAAAAGAGTTTCAAACTGAGTCCAGTAAGTAAGGATGGAGTTAGCCTCCTTGAGACTCATCCACCACTTATGCACATCGGCGAAGAGAGAATCGCTTCAAGCACACGATACTCAGGTGGGGTGCCCTTCAATTGACGTAGGTCATTCCACTTTTGCAAAGAAGTGTAGACCGCATCCTTATTTCTCTCTCGATCATCCCCGTGAATGGAGGGAAGTCTACCTATAGCTCTCCTTTTTGTTTGCCAAGTTGGAGGATATCCTTGCTAGCTTTCTCAGATGTATGAAGAGTAGGAATTTCTCTTTCCTTCCTAGCTAGGAAAGAGGTGGCTTGAGTTTCCAAGGAGACCATTTTAGTCTTAAGTTGCTCTATAAGAGAGTTCATGTTACCAATGGCCATCTCTATCATGAGGGTTTAATCTTTGAGCTCATTGAATTGTTTGTGAGTCACAAACTCATCATGAAGCTCCATATAGGAATACTCTTCCTCTTGCTCGGCCTCTTCCTCTTGCTCGACCTCTTCCATCCTATGGTCTAATTCATCTAGATTTTCTTCCTTAGGTGGAAAGCTTGTTCTAATAATTCTTTACCCTTAGTTTTCATGTTTTACTCCCCTAAGTGTATAACTAGAGTGTTTAAATAAGATGGAAGTAAACTTTATAAAACAAGAAAGAGAGAAATGATAGAAGAACACTTCCCTGATACAATCCAAGCTATTCCAAGTGATGAAGCTCTGATTTGAACTCCTTGCCAGGCCCAAACAAAAATTCGAAATATTCGATTGGTTCGAGGAAGTTCTTGGCACCAAAAACCAATGGAAATGATCCCAGAAAGAAGCTGCAAATGCCCAAAAGGCCAAAGCTGAGCAAAACTGAACAACTTTTGGTTCTTGTCAGTCCTCGCCAGTCAATAAAAAGTGGCCCAGCACTTGTACATCAAACCTACAATGCCAATTTAAGTGATGAAAGTGAATTTGGATGCCAAAACGTTTGAAAACGAGTGGTCGACTAGTTCTTGGCACTTGCTGAATCCCTGCTCAGGGTCTTTGACCTTCTAAATCTCCTCCAAATGAAGTGCCATTTCTTGTTGAGCTTGTTGATCATTGAAGCTTAGGAGAGTAGCTTTGAAACGAGACAAGAATCACTCAAATATGATCTCTCCAAGCTATGAGTCAAAGAAGTTGGGGATGTATGCAGGAAAGTGGGTTGGAAAAAATGGTGAAAATGCTACTTTGGGGTCTCCGAAATCCACCTCTTCCTTTGACAATATGATAATACTCCCCCAATATTCATAACACATTATGCGTACATGAAAGCTCATGGCTTCAATATCCCTCCAAACAACTTATATTCACCTCCTCAAAATTGAAAAAGAAAACTCGTAAAAATCTTGGTTTACCTCCTTGTTGAAGAGAAAACTAGTTCTCCAACCTTTTCACATTCGAATGCAAGCATTGAGCTTCCTCTTTATCCCATATATGTGTGCTTAATGATGATTTCAGAGTATAAAGAGGCAAGCTGTTTTTGTCTTTGTCTATCCTAGAGGGGAGGAAGAGAAGAGGAGGAGGAGGAGGAGGAAGAGGAGGAGGAGGAAGAGGAGGAGGAGGAGGAGGAGGCTTTCCTCCCTCCTTGTGCTCGTATGTTTTTAGGGTTTCTTAAACCTAATTTCAGAATTAGGGTTTGCTGATTTTCAGATTTGTTGCACTATCTTGAGAGGTTAGGTTCACTCCGTTGCTCATTTGCTTCACACACACTCAGATTATAACAGCATAATCTGAATTCTGCACATCATCATCTTCTTGTATATTCTTCCATTTAGTGAGTGCACAATTATATGGTTGAGTAGTACTCCCATGTTGCAATTCGGCCATCTATATTTAGTGAGTAAGAACTTTGCTTACGTTACTTACTCTTGTCTCAAAATTCTCTCTATCTCTCACTTATCATCTTGTTTAATTAAGTGTGTATGCTCAAAGGTTTTTAGTATTGGAAGATCCTGTGGCCCCAAATTCCAACACTTGGTATTAGAGCATAATTGACATACACACTTAGTTAAGATGAGTGAGTATAGAATTGAGATTGAGGACAAGTTGGATGGAGCGTCTAATTATCCTATGTGGAGTTTCATGATGATGAATTTGTTAGTGACAAAGGATTTATGGAGTATCGTCAATGGATCCTTAACAAGACCAAGACGAGAAGGCGAAGAAGAGGATACAACAACTTCCAAGAGGAGCTGGTGTTGCAATCACAGAACCAACTGAAGAAGAGGTAACCACTTCTACAAGTAGATCCTTACCCAGAGTTCCTCCTACTGAAGAACAAGCAAGATGGGATTCTAGAGATGCTTTAGCACTCTCATTCATAGCAATGAATGTCAAAAAGCATATTCTACCACAGATCAGATCTTGCAGAAGTTCTAGACAAGCTTGGTTGAAGCTTGAGAATCTTTTTCAGAGCAGAAATCCTGCTAGGAAAGCTCACTTGAGGAGACAACTAGCAAATACAAGGATGAAGGCTGGTGAGTCAATTCAAACCCACATTACAAAGCTCGTTGACTTGAGAGATCAACTTCTAAATGTAGGAGTTGAGATATCTGATGAAGAAATGGTAAATACGCTGATTAATTCACTTCCTCTATCATATCGGTCTTTTATAACTGTAAAGAGATAGAGAGGTTACATTTGAAGAGTTAGAGTTCTTGTTACTTGAAGATAAAGATCAGTTGAAGGGAATGGAAGAGAATGAAGAAGCACTTTTGTCTTCAAGTTGCATTGCAACTTGTTGCGAACGGTCCGCAACTTCGCCACCGCAACTTCGCAACGTTGCGACGTTCGCAACGCGTTGCTTATCCTTCATTTTTTTTCTATCCAAAAAATACCAAAAAAGATATTTCTCTTAGGAGGGATAAGAAATTATCTAGAATCTTATCCAAAATCTTCAATACATGCAATCCAAAAAATGTGGAGAATGAGGAAGATATAGAAAGCTTTAGAAGAGTAGAGATTCATTTATGTACAATTTTCTTTTTGGGTCTTTTCATCTTCCAATAGATTAATATTTTGGATTTCCCATGTTCTTCTTGTAATGCACTTTCACATCTTGGACAAACGTTTCATCTTTGGCTTTCAAAGCCAAGGGTACTCTTCTGTAATGATTGATCCAACTATTGACATAATTGTAAATGATAAATCATGTAATGACTAGTCTAGATTCAATAATCTATGTTATGTATGTCTTATACTACAATTTATGGTATATCTAGTCATATCCCACCTTACATATGCCAGAATATTCAAAATATTAGAAAAAATGTATATGTAAATTTTGAAAAATAAATCACTTTATCGCAACGCCTAGCTCCAAACGTTGCCCTCGTTGCTAACCCGTTGCCGTTGCCGTTGCTAAAACGTTGCTTTCCACTATGGTCTTCATCAAAGGGTAAAAAGAAGAAGAAGGATAAGAAGGAAAAGTAATCCGATAAGGAAAGTAAGTCTCTTTCACCTTCTACTTCAGATTCTGTTTCTACTACATCTAAAGAGAAGTCTTCTAAGAAGAAGGAAGCATTATGTCACTATTGCAAGAAACCTGGACATTTCATAGTAGTTTGTCAGAAAAGGATTGCAATAGAAAAGAAAAAGGCATCAGGTAATGTTGCAGAAGATGATAAAAAAGGGAAAACTCAAGGTGATTCTTATGGCTGTATCACCATTGAGGAAGTAGCTTTTGATCAGGCACCTTTACAAGTTCTTTCAGTAGATCCTTGGATATTTGATTGCAGATGGCAATGATTTGGATGTTGTGGGAATAGGTACAGTAACTTTAAAGTCAAGAGAAGGTGGTAATTTTCAGATTTCAGATGTTTTATATGTACCTGACATGAAGAAGAATATGCTATCTATATCTGCATTTTTAGCTGATGGTTACAAAGTTGTATTTGAGAGAGATCTTTGTAAGATCTTGTCACACAAAGAAGAGAAGTGTATTTTGCAAGGTGAGCACAAAGGAGGGATTTTTATTTTGTCAAAAATCAGTCAAGCATATGCTGTCAAATCTTAGTCACCGGTGGAAGATATGAAGTTATGGCATGAAAGATTTGGACATATTAGTTTTGGAGCTCTCAAGAGTATCGAAGAGAGAGGAATGGTTGAGAGTTTACCCTCATTCGAGCTACCAGATGATTCAGATATATGTGAAGGATGTCTTGAAGGTAAGATGCATAAACTACCTTTCAAGAAACATGGTCATATTACAGCTACCAAGAAATTGCAAATTATTCATTTAGATGTGAATGGACCTATGAGAGCAGACTCTATTCAAGGTTTTAGGTATTTTGTTATATTTGTTGATGATTTTACGAGATATTCATGGATCTATGGTCTTAAGTTGAAGTCAGAAGTCTTTCCTATGTTCAAGAAATTTGTAACTATAGTTGAAAACGAAAGTCAGGTAACTATCCAGATTCTCAGAAGTGATAGAGGTGGAGAATACTTATCAAACGAGTTTCAAACATTTCTTGAAGAAAAGGTATCACTCGACACCTTACTATTGCTTATACTCCTCAGCAGAATGGTGTTGCAGAAAGAAGGAATAGAGTACTTGTTGAGATGATGCGGAGCATGATGGCGTCCAAGAAGCTTTCACCAAAATTCTGGTTTGATGCAGTATATATAGCTAATCACATTTTGAACAGGTGTTCTACAAAAGCCTTAAAGGTAATCACACTTTATGAAGCATATTATAGTAGAAAACCTAATGTGAGCTTTTTCAAAGTATTCGGATCACTTTCTTTACATGTTGAGAAAAAGGATCGTGGCAAACTAGATGTAAAGGCAAGGAAAGCTGTTTTTATTGGATATCTTGTTGAAAGTAAAGGATACAGGTTTTATGTTCCAGAGACAGGTGAAGTTATCCTTTCAGACAATGCATATATTGCTGAAAATAAGGTATATGATAAAGAAGAAGAAATTCCAGAGCTCATTAGTTAAAATGACTATGGATTTTTTAGAAGGAATTTGGATGTACATGTTCAGCCATATCAAGAGGGAGTTAAAATTCCTAGGATTGAAGAAAGAGGAATTTCACAACCTTCTACAGAATCAGTTCCACATGAGACTTTAGTTCCAGAAATGGAAGAAAGTACTAGAGTTCCAGAAAGTCCTAGTACCTCAGAAGGACAAGTTCCAGAACTTGTGGAAGCTGAAGGGTCAGAAAGAGTTTCACCACTATTTAAGGATACACCTACTTGGTTATATCAGACTTGGAAAGATGGTGGTATAAAGACTTTTAGAGGAAGAACAAGGAGTCAGACTAGACAACAACAACAAAAAGATCATGTAAGTTTTGCTGAAGACTTTGAGATTCATGATATTTTAGCACTCACAACAGTTGAAGATGAACCTGCATGTGTTAAAGATGCACTTAATATTCCTATTTGGAGAAAAGCTATGCAAGAAGAGATTGATTCTATTCATAAGAATCAAACTTGGCAGCTTTGTGAGTTACCAGAGGGAAAGAAAGCTATAGGTGTAAAATGGATCTTCAAAATGAAACGGAAAGCAGATGGTACTATTGATAGGTACAAACATAGTACAAAGTGAGTTTTAAAAACGAGTTTTAAAAACGGGTTTTAAAACGTTTAGTACGTAGGGTACTAAAAAATGGAAATAAAAAACGAGTATTATATTTTGTCGCAACATTAATTTTTTTTTTAAAAATAAACCATGAATAATGCATGTCTAGCATTCATTTATATATCTAGTATTAAAAACACATAAAAAACTTAATCTACAACCTTATAGAACTTAGAACTTAGAAGACAAGTCACAATACTAGAGCAGAATGTATATATGAATGATGAACTGTGAATGTCATAAACGCTAAAACCATGTCATAAGTCTAAATCCAACAAGATACATCCATGATCCAAATGATCACTATCACACTAGTGACCACTGAGTATGTCCAAAAAATATGAAGCATGCTATACAAACTAAAGTCTAAGATGACTCTGCAATGTCTTCGGTAGAGACATCTTCTATGGGCTCATCATCAAATGTGCTAGCCCATGAAGATGTACTATCTGACTCTGTATGTCCAAATGTAGCTGCAATCTCAGCAATCTCTCGTTCCACGTCATCATCTCCACTAGAAGATGAGGCTGAATCCTGCTCCCAATCCTCTCGAACAACTGGATGATCTCTCTGAGTGGCAGAGGATCCACCACCCCTTCCACGACGTGGTCCACCCCTTCTTGAAACATACTTCTGTGGATGCTGGCTAGTGGATGGTAATGATGGATCACCTACATAAACAATGCATATATATGAGAGTAAATCATAGCAATGGGCATACTATACTAAATATCATTACAAATTTACAATTTACCTACTCCTTCGAGTGCGGCTACGAGTCTGTCGCACAAATCTCTGAGACTCCTCTGCAAGCATGGCAAAGATATCCCTCTCTTCCTGAGGGATTTGAGGAATATCTTTGACTTTACCAATATCAACTAGATCAACATTTACCTGCAAAATTCAGTTTTTTAATCAAAATTAAGTCTAGACCTTAGTAAATAGCTTTAAGCTTTCATAAAACTTCAAAATTAGAACTTACCTGTAGTGGGGCTATGTTGATCCCTTTAGTCTCTAACAACTTGAGGTTACAATGGCAATAAACCACTCTCTCAAGTTGTTGAGGACTCAATCTATTCCTTTTTTTCGTATGGAATAGAGCCCATGTACTCCAGTTCCTCTCTGCAGGACCTATGCTACAATCTTGCGAAAGAATTCGCAAGGCTAATTTTCGCTATGATTCATGAAAAAAATAATAGATCATGATTCATAAAAAGTAGATTCAAATGGATTTTGAGAGATTCAAATTTTAAAATTACTTACCAATAGTGGAGTACTCACTCCATATGTCTCCCACCATGTGACGGGAGCAACCTGGTTCTCGTGTAGCCGTGCAGTGGGCTGTCCAAAGTAGCGCTCCATGCTACATAACTGCAATCTCTCACTCTCAAACTGTGACAAGATACCAACATCACCGCCGCTCCATCGCATGATGTAGTCAATCAAGCTATCCTCTAGCTCAATGTCTGTAAATTGTTGCTCACTTCTCCATAATGGATGAAGAATATGAGCAACGGCATGGATTGGTTTATGAAACCAATCCCATCTTTTTCTCACTGCATCACATAAACTAGTCTTCCTATATATAATATAATAAACAATGAAGTTATAAACATATGAACCATGATAAATTACTATTAGAATTTAGTACATGATACATCATATGATCAATTCACAAACTTACTCAATGTCCGAGAGTCCGACAACTTTCTGGATGCTTTCTTGTATACGATCAATGTACTCGTATACAAGACCAAGTGTGCTACCCTCCATATCTGTGATGCGAAGAACACTGTACACTCGCTGAATGGAAGCTATCAACGTATCCCCCTTTGTCCAAAACTGATCATCCCCCATAATGAGCGCTGAGAGTGTCTCCTCCTCTAACCTCCTAAATGTTGTACCAATCCTCTGCCACCACCGTACGTAGAAGCCCTTTTCTTACTCTAAGGACTCTATCAAGTGTCTCCTCCTCTAACCTCTTGAAGAGAGTGTCTCCTCCTCTAACCTCCTGAATGTTGTACCAATCCTCCGCCACCACCGTACGTAGAAGCCCTTTTCTTACTCTAAGGACTCTATCAAGTACTATATACATGTAACAAAACCGTGTGATAGAGGGTTTCTGGAAATCCAAGGTAGAGTGGGCACGAAAGATGTTCAATATTTTTGGGTTACTAGTGACAAATTTCACAATGAATTTTGCTTTATCAATGATCGATTTCACCCATGGAAGTGCCCCAATGTCTTCCATAAGCAAATCTAAACTGTGGGATGCACATGGTGTCCATGTAATCTTGGGGTATGCCTCTTCAATCATATGCCCCATCGACACGCAGTTGGACCCATTGTCGGTCACAACTTGCACTACATTCTCACTTCCCACATCCTCAATGGCTTTCTTAACATGTGAGAATATGAATTCACCTGTCACTACTGTGCCTGGTGCATGGCCGGTACAACACGTAAAAACATTGTGCCCTTGCAAGAGGACACAAGGATGTTATAAACATTCCTTCTACGAATGTCCGACCAGCCATCACATAGAATAGAGCATCCATATTTCTCCCATACAGATCTTAGGGATAACATTTGAGTCTCTACCAGCTTTGTTTGCCTTAAGAGCTGAGTAGTGCGCAAGGTTTGTCCTGTAGGGCCCTCCCAAGCAACACCTATTCTACTAACGGCTTTCATTGCCCTCTTCCATGGAAGAGTATTAGCAACATTAAATGGAATGCCACACTGAATGAAGAGTTTGGTCAACTCTCTAGTGGCCTCTTCCATATGTTGCTTTTGCACTCCAGCCTTTATATTGCCTCTCATGAATATATTTCTATCGAGGATCTTTGAATGTGTTAGATGACGTGAAAAAGAGGGAGAGGCATTGGCACCTGCGAAACTCATGCTCTCTGTGCGTGGCATTTTAGATGCACTCTGATCGTGAACTTGATGAGATAGAATTTCATCATGAAGAGGCTCATTACCCGCACCCACAGTGCTCTCAGATGATGGAGGCATAGGCAAATTACCCACTCCTTGACTCAATTGGAGTGAATTTCCAATGCCTTTTCCTCTCAAACCAAGGAGATGACCTTTCATGCGGGATGCCGAGCCACCATACATGCCCTTGCAATAATTGCATTCCCAAGAGGTAGGGCTATGAATTTTCACATGGTTACGGATGACATGAGGAGCTCTACCCATGGTGAAACTTGAAAGCAAAGAGGGAAAGAGATTCTAGACTCTACACAGGCCACGACAAGACTCAAGAGTGTGTGCAAACTTCAAAGAGGAGAAGGCATGGGAGAGGAGTGTTTAGCTCTAACTGCTTATCACCAACTGTTGAGCTCTTGTATTACTTGTTGAGGTTATGTGATGTCGCGGCAAAAGCTTGTTCACTAACAAGATTGCGGAAAATTGCCACGCCTCAACTAGAACACAGCTAGAGTGATATTAGAACACCTCTATAATCATCAGTAGCTTAGCAACCTTCTGAAACTGAAAACTTTATAACTGTATTTAGTGAAAAACTGAAAATTCACTTTACAGAAAGCTTTGCGTTTTCTTCAAGCTTTAATTCTGAACTGACTTACTTCAAACTTTACACTACTGTGTTTGCTTACAGTTAAATAATCTTTCCGTCACTTAACTTTGCCAAAAACTGTGTTTTGAAACCACCAGAATATCATCGGAACTTCACCGGAATGTTACGAGACTGTCACCGTAATCTCATTGGAATGTCACCGGAATCAACTGTAATTCTGTTTGTAATTACTTCAAATGTTTGTAATTGAAGTAAGGACGTAATACTTGAGCTTCCTTCAGTGAATGAACTTGATCTGAAGTTTGAAGAAAAACCTTCACCAGTTCTGGATGTCTTTATGGTCAGACTTTGTACTGTGTACATGTCCCGTTTTCATAAAACTCTTTTGATCAGTTTGTAGTTCAGACTCCTAGCTTCAAGATTAGCTGTCACTCATGAAAATCTTTACACTATACTGCGAGATCTAACTTGTAGATGTACCGGAAAATGTTTACTGAGAAAACAGTAACTGTTAATTAACTTTCACAGTAACATGAAATCACTTAGATTTCTTCACATACGAAAAATGCACTCAAACTTCCACATGAACATGTGTTTTCTATTAGAGAAGATGTGATAGCTTTGCCTCACTTTGCTCATAGCTATGGAAAACTCTCCTACTCTGAGTAGTTATTCCTTACCATCTCTCTCAGATGAATACCCGACAGTTAAGGTTCTATTATTCATCTCTACATACGCAATCTCTGGCGTCTTCTATATTACTATCCTCAATTTCTATATGCGCTATTCTATTCCGGTTCTATATGCTCACACTCCGCTCCCTTCTTCGCACTCATATATATACATTTTGTTCCGAGATTCAAAACTCGTATTTCTGGAAGTTTCTATGAACTATATTACAATTGTGAATTTGTCCATTCACTAAGGCTTGATTTTCTGAATACTTTGTTTCTGCTTCTCTTTGTCTTTCTTCATTTTTATGTCTGTCTGTATGTCAAATTTGTGAGTGATTCTTCAACAGCTCCCCCTCAATCACTAATTTGCATTCTCTGATCTTTCATATATTCTTCTTTTCTTTTATACCTTCCATTTCTTTGAATCTTCTTGTCTTTACTCCATCTAAGCTCTTTGTCAGAATATCTGCTATCTGATCTTTTGTAGATGTGTATACTATTTCAATCTCTTTTTCCATTACCTTTTCCCTCAAGAAATGATATTGAATCTCTATGTGTTTTGTTCTTGCATGAAATACTGGATTTGCTGCAAGATACAACGAGCTCATATTATCTCCATGTATGATAGGTATACCTTGATCAATACCCATGCTTTTGAACAAGGTCTGCATCCATATCACTTCTTTAGCTGCTTCCACAAGTCCTTTATATTCTGCTTCTGTTGACGATAAAGCCACTGTGTGTTGCTTCTTCGAACACCAACTTACAAGCTTATCTCCTAGGTATATCATATACCCATGTGTTGATCTTCTGTCATCTTGACTTCCTGCCCAGTTTGAGTCACTGTATGCTCTGAGCTTTATATCTGACGTAAAAGGATAATATAATCCTTCTTTTATAGTTCTTTTGATATATCTAGAACTCTTTGTCCTGCAACCCAATGTTGATCCTTCGGACAATGCATGAACTGTGAGAGAACTCCCACTGCATAACTGAGATCAGGTCTTGTTAGCATAGCATAAATTAAACTTCCCACTAACGACTGATACTTCCTCATATCTTTAAACTCTGCACCACCATATTTGGTGAGTTTATGATTTACTTCAAGCGGTGTTGAAGCTTCTCTGCAATTCTCCATGTTAAACTTCTTCAGTAAGTTTAGGAGATACCTTTCTTGTGAAACATATACACCATGATTTGTATATGTGACTTCCATTCCAAGAAAGTATGATAACTTTCCTAGGTCACTGATCTTGAACTCTTTTTCAAGCAATCTCTTTACCTCCTTGATTCCTTCATCTGAGGTACCTGTGATTATAATGTTATCTACATAAATACAAATGTAGATCATACTTTCCTCTGTTCTCTTAATGAGTAGACTTGCATCTGCCTTTGAGCTTTGGTATCCAAGGTCATTGAGATACTTCACAAGTTTGTAATTCCAAGCTCTTGGAGCTTGCTTCAATCCATAGAGAGCTCTTCTTAATCTGCAAACATGATCTGGGTAACTGGAACTTACAAACCCTTCAGGTTGTTCCATGTAAACTTCATTTGATATATATCCATTGAGAAATGCATTCTTTATATCCAGCTGACTTAGCTTCCATCCTTTTGATGTTGCTATAGCAATCAATGTCCTTATGGTTGACATCTTTGCCACCGGACTAAACGTCTCATCATAATCTATGCCATGCGTATGAGCATAGCCTTTGACCACCAGTCTAGCTTTGTATTTGGCTATCCTTCCATCTAGCTTTGTATTTGGCTATCCTTCCATCTAGCTTTGTATTTGGCTATCCTTCCATCTGCAAGTTTCTTAACTTTGTAAACCCATTTATTTCCAATCACTTTCTTATTATTTGGTTTTGGAACAAGTTCCCAAGTCTTGTTCTCTTCCCACGCATTGAACTCTTCCTTCATTGCTTCTTCCCATTGTTTCTTACCTTTTGCTTCACTGTAATTCTGAGGTTCTTCATCTTCCTTTACTAAGTAAGCATAGTTTTTTTGAGTCAAATAAGAAGTGTCATAGGAATACCTTGTTGGTTGTTTCCTTACTCTGTTTGACCTTCTTAGCTCATATTCTTCATGTGTATCTCAATACACATCTTCATCAAATCTCGGTCCATCTTCATTTCTCATACTTGATCCGATCCTGGACGTACTTGCCTGCATATGATCTTCATCTCCATTTACCTGCATATGTGATTTACCTTTTTCAATTCTTCTCATATCTTCTTCAAGTGTTTCAACACTATGCTCTTTATCTGTATACCAGCTCTTTCCTTCATCAAATGTCACATCTCTGGAAACAATAAACTGTTTGGTTAGAGGACTCCATAACCTATAACCCATTTGCTTTTCATCATATCCGATGAACACATATTTTTCAGCTTTTGGTTCAAGCTTATGTCTAAGTTGTGATGGTACATAAGCATAAGCTACTGATCCAAACACTTTGCAATGATCAAGTGTTGGTTTCTTGCCTCACCAAGCTTCATAAGGGGTCATCCCATTTAAAGCTGTACATGGTAATCTATTTACCAGATATGTAGCTGTATTTACAGCCTCAGCCCAAAGATAATTTGGACAATTCTTTTCCTTTAACATTGCTCTTGCAAACTCAACTAGAGTTCGGTTTCTTCTTTCTGCTACTCCATTTTGTTGCGGTGTATACCTGCAAGTTATTTCTCTTTTGATACCTGCATTCCACAGGTAATCATTGAACTCTCGAGAAAAATATTCTCCTCCTCCATCAGACCTTAGTCTTTTGAGTTTCTGTCCTGTAAGTCTTTCAGCATATGCATGAAAATGCCTGAAAGCTTCAAATACTTCTGACTTCTCTTTCAAAACATAAAGAGTTATCCATCTTGTTGCATCATCAATAAAAAGAACATAATACCTTGAGCCGCTGATAGATCCTTCTTTTGTCGGTCCCCATACATCTGTATGTATGAGCTCTAGCACACCATCGTGTTTGTAACCATTTTTCTGAAATGGTAACCTGTGGGCTTTTCCCACCTGACAGGCTTCACACTTGTGAATCATATGTTGATTCTTCATATTTGGTAATCCTCTCACATATTGTTTTTCCACCATAACTTTGATTCCTTTTTCATTGAAATGTCCTAACCTCTTATGCCAGAGGTCTAATTCTGTAAATACCTCATCACCATGTGTGATCAAGGCTTGACCAACATTCCCTTGTACTTTAAGAGTAAAAAGTCTACCTTCCTTTTTACCATGGACAATTTGTTTGTATCCTTTCTCTGGATCTTCAACAAATACTCCTTTATTTGTAAACCTGACTTGAAAACCTTTTTCTACTATCTGACCCACGCTGATCAGATTCTTCGGGATTGTTGGAACATACAAAACATTTGTTAGTAGGTAAGCTCCATTCTTACACTTTACTTTTCCAATTGACTTTACATTATGTTTTGTGTTATCACTTGTTTGTACTGTATGATTTGAAATATCTCCTTCCAATTCTGATAAGAATTCTATATTTCCTGACAAATGATTTGAACAACGAGAGTCAATATAGAATACCTTGAGGTCTTCGTTTTCTGTCATGCTTATCGATTTCGTCATCAATGTTGTATGACTATCATTCTGCGTATCATTCGCATAGTTGTAGTACGTAGTGTTGTGAGACGTACTCTGTCCCCAACTTCTTGCTCCACCTCTACCATATGCACCTCTTTGACTTTGTCTGCCTCTTTGATATCTTCCGCTTCTGCCTCTACTGTTATTGTTCTGATTCTGACTTGATCCTTGAGAATTATGCCAACAATCATGAGCCAAATGATTGCTTAATCCACATATCCAACAAGTCTTCTTGTTGTTAGTCTGATTACCTCTTCCTTTTGTATTACCTCTTTTCTTGACGTTACCTCTTCCTCTTGCATAATTTGCTTGGGAAGTCATCTCTTCTTTATCTTTTTCTTTACCTTTGTCACCTTTCTTCTTACTCCTTGCGTACATAGCAGAACTATGTCCTTTTTCTTCGTCTGTCTTCAAATCTTGCTCAAACGTTAGCATTAGTCCAAGCAACTGATTTAAATCTGGTACAAAATGATTTAAAGAATGTTCAGTTGAGAGTACGAAAGGTTTCCACCTTTCATCTCCTCTCAGTCCTGCAAGCACTTGTGCTATTAACCTGTGATCTTCGATATCTTCATCAATAGATCCAAGACTGACCGCCAAGTCTTTCATCTTAGTGACATAATCACTAATGCTTTGACTTTGCTTTTTCTTGAACGTTGTAAACTCTGACCATAGGGTAGCTTTCCTAGCTTTCGTCGTATTTTGGAAATGATCTTCCAATGCACTCCATATGTCTTCCGCTTTCTCCAGACCTCTAATGTGCGGTAGTAGATGATCTGTAATGGTATTGTAGATATAAGCTCTTGCCGTTGCATCTTTCTTCTGCCACAGCTTCAAGGCTTCTAACTCTTCTTTCTTTGGTTGACTGTTGTCTTCGAAAGTCGGCTTCTTTTCTTCTCCTGTCACATATATCATTAAGTCCTTACTCATAAGTAAGGCTTCCATGCGCATTACCCATGCCGGATAGTTATCTCTGTCCAATTTGTCAATAGAGATATGATCTGCCATAATCTTCTTGTTTCTGTTACTTTCGGTGAGTGTAATGTTAAAAGGTTTTACCTTTTACAAACCTTTACCCTTGAGAATTACTTCAGAAAGTTTCTTGACGCCGTTTGTTGTTGATCATCTCAGCTTTCACCTTTCTTGTGAAAGTTTTTCAAATTCTCTTGTATCTTTACTTTCGTTTACTCTTTGAGAATCTTTTCTGCTCTTCAGAATCTTTCTGCTCTGATACCACTTGTTGAGCTTTAACTGCTTATCACCAACTGTTTAGCTCTTGTATTACTTGTTGGGGTTATGTGATGTCGCGGCAAAAGCTTGTTCACTAACAAGACTGCGGAAAATTGCCACGCCTCAACTAGAACACAACTAGAGTGATATTAGAACACCGCTATAATCATCAGTAGCTTAGCAACCTTCTGAAACTGAAAACTTTATAACTGTATTTAGTGAAAAACTGAAAATTCACTTTACAGAAAGCTTTGCGTTTTCTTCAAGCTTTAATTCTGAACTGACTTACTTCAAACTTTACACTACTGTGTTTGCTTACAGTTAAATAATCTTTCCGTCACTTAACTGTGCCAAAAACTATGCTTTGAAACCACCATAATATCGCCGGAACTTCACCGGAATGTTACGAGACTGTTACCGTAGTCTCATCGGAATGTCATCGGAACATAGTTACCAGCACGGCTGGAAACGTTCGGTTCGGACCGGCCAGAAACGGAGTTTCCGAGTTTCCAAAAATTTGGAAACGGTAAGAAACAGGAAACGGTATATATATATATATATATATATATATATATATATATATATATAAATCATGATTCATATGATATAAAACACATATATGCACATTGCGTGGATGAAGGTGACATGATATGTCATACATGTGTACACAATATACACACATTTGACATGTATACATGCACGATGCAACACATAGAATGCCGTACACATACACTCATGCACATGAATTCATTATAATTTATCCTCTACATAATATGCATTTATCATCTATATAGTATGGTGCATGCATACATGCATGATGCAAGAAGCACTACATATGAAACACAAAGAAGCATAAGCATCAATAATTACTAATTACACAACACTTCTAAGTTGTAAGTTGTTTCTTAGTCTAGTTTTAACTTTCATCACTAATCGATTTAATCTTATCATTGATGAACGATGCACATGTCATAGATGCATAATGCACTGTAGTCTATGCACAAGTGACTATGAAACACATGGAGTAAGAACCAAATTCGCAAGAGTAAAACCCGGAACATGGTCGAAATCGGCCTAAAAAACAAGCATAAAAAAAAATAGGGCAGAAACGGCGTTTCCGTTTGGAAACGGTCCGGGGAAACGGCGAACCGTTTCCGGACCTCGGAAACGCCGTTTCCGGTAACTATGCATCGGAATCAACTGTAATTCTGTTTGTAATTACTTCAAATGTTTGTAATTGAAGTAAGGACATAATACTTGAGCTTCCTTCAGTGAATGAACTTTATCTGAAGTTTGAAGAAAAACCTTCACCAGTTTTGGATGTCTTTACGGTCAGACTTTGTACTATGTACATGTCCCGTTTTCATAAAACTCTTTTGATCAGTTTGTAGTTCAGACTCCTAGCTTCAAGATGAGCTATCACTCACGAAAATCTTTACACTATACTGCGAGATATAACTTGTAGATGTACCGGAAAATGTTTACTGAGAAAACTGTAATTGTTAACTAACTTTCACAGTAACATGAAATCACTTAGATTTCTTCACATACGAAGAATGTGCTCAAACTTCCACATGAACATGTGTTTTCTATTAGAGAAGATGTGTACAAAAATAGCTTGGCCTCACTTTGCTCATAGCTATGGAAAACTCTCCTACTCTGAGTAGTTATTCCTTACCATCTCTCTCAGATGAATACCCGACAGTTAAGGTTCTATTATTCATCTCTACATACGCAATCTCTGGCGTCTTCTATATTATTATCCTCAGTTTCTATATGCGCTATTCTATTCCGGTTCTATATGCTCACACTCCGCTCCCTTCTTC